>CM076571.1:499402441-500002441 GCA_034641835.2 Pinus albicaulis | reverse complement strand
AAGAAATGCAGTTTCAGCAGATTGAAGACAGTGATCAGCCAATACAGATCAGCCATGAGAGTGAGGAAGGAAGAGAAGAAAATGTGGAAATAAGTGAAGATTCTTTACCTCTTTGTTTTGCTTCATTTCAGTTCATTAGAGAAAACTATCATGCTATCAATAATCAGCAATCTTTAGGAATTGTGATTGACAACAAAGAAGATAATGAAACTATTGATCAAGATTTCTCAGTTTCACAATTGCAGTTATCAGTTCCCATTGAAATAAATGATCAAATGACACAAGAAAGTTCCATACCACTATTTTTTGAACCATTTCAGCTTTTAAAGGAAATGTGGTATAACATGTTTAATGAAAAGAATGAGAAACTTGTTGAAGTTTATGAAGTCCCATGGAATTTTATATGTCATAGGTTCCAACAATTTTCCCAAGATTTTCAGGATCCAATAGCAGATATGTTGAATATTGAAGGCATTCAAAGCATTCCTCTATTAACTAACTATGATTTTCAGAATCAAGATGATAAAGGATTCAACACTCAAACATTACAATTAGTAGGAATATCATCACAAATCTTATTTGAAAGTTTACAGGGAGATAAAGATGAAAATAGCATTTCATATTCATGGTATGGAGGCCATTCAGAACAGATGTATAGTTGTTCAGATCAGTTAAACATCAGTGTATATATTTTGGAAGATCCTTTTGTACAGTTTCTAGAGTCAACAAAGGAAATCAAGTGTTTCCTTATCCTCTCATTTGTTGACAAGTTTCTAATAGGTTGCAGAAGTACAATTTTGATAATCAACAAGAAAATGCAACAAAATCTATCAAAGTACATAATGATGGAATGGTTGCATTGGCTATTTGATTTTACTTAACTAGCAGTTGAACAGTAGATTGAGTAGGTAGATGAGTGCTAATAAGCTCAGAATTTTGAGCATTTTTTTTAGTTTTTCAATTTTTCAGCTAGTTTTTCATTAAGTTGGTTTGAAAATTTTTGTGTGTTGTTTTAGTTTTAGATCAGATTTCAGGGTGCAGAAAAAGGACTATATTCAATTCAAGATTTTCAACCACAACAAATTCATGTTTGGGATTGGAACAAGGCAGAAAATTCCTAACTGGGCAACAAAGTTTTAAGTTTTGAGTGGATAGTAACTTATTGGAGTTGAAGCCCGAAGTGAAGGCCTTAAGCTTCAGAAGTTTTACTATCATATATACAATAAAGCTACCAGAAGAAGGAGATTACATGGTTTAATTTGAAGACATTTCGAGGCATCTGATTTGCTGTTCTTGACTTTCCACAAGGAAAAGCCATCCCCAAGTGGAGCCAGTGTTAGACTCCTATACCAATAGGTGTCATTTTTCATGATTGTCTTGATTGAACTATGGAATATGTTCAAACCTTTTCTTGAGCAAAGGTGTTCCATATTCTTGAAAAACCAAAAAATCAAAAAATTTAAAAAATGTAAAGAGGGTATACCCTAAAAGAAAATCAAAGGGTAAGAAAAATAAATTGGTCAAGAAAATGAAAGAAATGAACCCCAAGCAAAAAATAGACCAAGGAAAGTGTGCAAATCCAAATGCCACTACTATTTCATTTTTGTAATAAAGCAATTGTGTGCAGCTTGTCAAACTTTTGCCACAATTTATGAAGGGTCAAACTGTTTAAACTTGACTCATTCATTTTTCAATTTCATGTTGTAGATTAGAGAATAAATATCTGACCAAACAGTTTAATCTTGGCAGATAAGTAGATAGGTAGAGTTAATAAAAGGTGCTCAACAGTTTAATCTGAGCCCTTGGATGTAATAAGGGTAGAAATAGATAGATTTATCATGTAAAAATAAAAGATTGATAAGGGCTTGCAAGTCTAAATGCACCCTAATAAAGAAGAGAAAATGGTAGTGTCAAGTAGATAGGGTAGGTAGATGGTGCTGCAAAGTGTTATCTGATGAATGATGCTGCTACATGTTTTTGATCCTTTACTTTCATCACAAATACTAAAGCAGGAAATACACTGGAAAATCATAGCAAGCAAAGTCAAACTCATTAACTTCCCTCATCACTTTCCCCTCAAAAGTTTTACTAATTTCCCCCAAAGTACTAAGGTATTTGGAGATCAAAGGGGCTCAAGGCATTTCCTTGACTTCTGGAGGGACCGGACCCTCGGCCTAATGATCAAAAAGACCTGAGTACTTGAGATAATCCATCATTATAATCATCCATCTTTAACTTTGTCCTAAGTAAAATCCCCTTTTGCTTAGGAAAATCATGCAAAACTTCCATAAAATCCCTCATCATAACTTTCTATTCTAAGTTTAAGTGTTGGAGATAAAATGTTGCAATTTACTTCACAAGTTATCACTTTCTTAGATGTGCAAAAATATTTTGAGTTTCCTTGTCCTTTGCCATATTTACATTTAACTTTATTTTACTAAATCCCTAGTAAAATACCCTATCCTAAGTATATAACTCCCTTTTTATTATATACCCCAAAAACCCCTTTATTATAATGTTTTGACCAAAGTATTTACCTCCCTAATATTCATTAAAACCCGCTTCTACAAGCCCTTTGGTTAAAATATAGCGTTATACATTAATCCCGCCCCTATGGTGAATTAGTTGTATTAATTAATTTACCATATAAATAAAAATATACATACAAAAACTTTAAACATGCCATATGTATGTTTAAATACAAAAATATGAATAAAACTTCCGAAAAGTTTCGTGCCACCGTGGTTTGTCCACCTGGCATTCCACTTAACCAAACCCCACCTAACCCCTTTTCTTTACTAAAAGATATCGGATTAATTAGTCATCGTGACTAATTAATAATCAAGCTCTACCCCATTAGTTATCTCCGTGGTGATTAGATTAAAGCTAGTGTTTAAAACCCGACGGGCCCACACCTGAATCCTCCGCATGTTCCCCCATCTCTCCAACCGTCGGATCAACCCTCCGCAGATCAACGGCCAGTGTTCACCCCGCTGCCCATCCCTTGTCAGATTTTTAACCAGCGGGGGATGGGTGGTTTTTGAATAGTCACCTGTCCACGTGGCGATCATTCGGTGGAATCGCTGCCCTCCCGATTCAAACGACCCTCGACTAAAAGCGGTGCGGGCGCTTACCGCTTACCGCTTACCGCCCGACCTTGCATACGTCAGCCCGTACGTCGATGACGTCACACCTCGAAAAAATAAAAAACCCTTTTTACTTGTAAATAAGCCATTTTCCCGTGTTTTTCTGTTATTTTCGTTGTTTGAAAACGACAGTGCTCCCCGCGGCGATTTTCGAATTTCCACTATAATTGACCGATTTACTCCAAGATTTCGCTGCGCCCGTGTTCAAGTACAATCCCACCATCACCTGTTACCCATTAAAGAACCAACCTCCTTCAAAAAACAGGTATTTATCCTTTTCCGCCCTGACTGCAATTAAACTCTGTTTTCCTTGTTTTTCGCTGAAATCAATGTTTAAATCTTAGTCCTAAGATCATTCCCTGAGTTTTAAACTATGAATTGTTCCCCCCAAACATGCAAATTGACCCGTTTCTCCCGTGAATTCACTCAATTCCTCACCATTAGCCAAATTTCATTTTGAATCCACAAGAACCAAAATGGAAGCTCCTGTGGCTTTAAACGTTGCCCCATTGAACGCCCCTCATAGAGACCTGGATTTCATTAACAAATTGTTTGATTTTAGCAAGTTACCATCAGAATATGGATTTGGACCAACAATTTCAATACTAGTTGACAAAATTGTTTACTCCAAATTCTCAGATTTTAATTCAATATCTTCGTTCAACAAACAGTTTGTATACAAAGTCAGAGAGATATTAGAATGATGAAATGTGCTCAGTGAATGGTAAAAGTGAAATGAGAAATTACAGGGATAGGAAAAGCATAACAGTTAAAGAGTATCAGTGGTTAAAGTGTATCAGGTAAAAGTCAGAGTGCAAGTTAAAATGAAGTTACAGAGCAGTCAAAGGTAAAACAGTAAAAGTAATTACAGAGGCAGTAAAATGGTAAAAAGAGATGAAAATACTTTCACCAACATTGAAGTTTATCTAAAGTGAAAGTAAAACAGTCAAAGGAACAAAAAAGTGAAAAGATGGAAAATACAACAAGAAGGAACATTTTTGCAGAAATTGCATATTTTAGTCATAGTTTTG
The DNA here is from genome assembly GCA_034641835.2 of Pinus albicaulis. Taxonomy (NCBI): domain Eukaryota; kingdom Viridiplantae; phylum Streptophyta; class Pinopsida; order Pinales; family Pinaceae; genus Pinus; species Pinus albicaulis. The sequence goes on along the minus strand of CM076571.1, from coordinate 499,998,264 downwards.
CAGAAACTATTGTGATCAATCAAAGATTAATTTTACAAAACTGAAGGAGGTTTATGTTCTTAAGAGGACCATCTACAAAAACCTCTCTCACTTTTCTAACAGCTATTATGGTTTTGGAAATATTAAACAATGTTGAAAAGCACTTTTTGCAGAAAATTACAGTCAAGTCATCATTTTGCAGAGAATATTGTGGCCAATTCGAAATACATTTTACAAAACTGAAGGAGGTTTTTGTTCCTAAGGGACCCATCTACAAAACCCTATCTCACATTTTGCACAGTGATTTCAGAATGAGAGATACATGCACATATTTAGAGGCTATTTTTCAGACTCTGTAAAACTCTGTTTTACACATATTTTTTACAGAGAATATTATGTACAGCTGGAGAGGAATTTTTGGAAACTGAAAGAGATTTATCTCACCAACATATTAATCCACAATAACCTCTTTCACTTTTTACATATCTATTACGGATTGAGAAATAAGAAGATATCATTGGACCCTAAGTTTGCAGAATTGTTGGAGCAGATTGCACAAAGAAAGGAAGCAGTTAGTGACTTGGATGCCTCATCATCAACTAAGATTTGGATCAAATTCGAATTCTCCTCTTTGTCATCACCTATCCATCAAAAATAGTGCCAAATAGTTTGAGTGTCCTTTACTTTAGTTCTATTTATGTAACATAGTTAGAGAGATTTGTGAACCAATTTTGATATTTTTTCAAGATATTTTAGTTTAGAATTTGTATAAATACTCCACTCTTGGAAGCATTTGAGGGTGGATTCTATTACTCTGCTGTAACACTGAGATTTTCGGAATAAAAGCTTTTGGAGAAATTTACTTGTGGCTTACTGGATGACGATTTGAAGCACTGGACTTGTTGCAGGATTCATGTGCTGGACTACAGTTCAATAAGTGTTTCGACCCTTTGTCTGAAATTTTATATTAGTTTGTAATACCATCATATCCATTTCTGAATAATTTACATAAAGGATTGAAACAGAATTTGCTTAATTGTACTCTGTTTTCAAATGTAATTGTTCTTAATGTTTTCTTCTAAATTAGCTATAAGCATGAATTCTTAAATGCTCCTGCTTTGCTAATTTAAACATTGTTGATTACTATAATAAAGAATCCTTCATTGCTCTTTGTTTGTAGTCATTTCACTTCTTTCTTTTGAACATGGTGAAAGATTCTTAGCTGCCTTTCATCCCTTCAAAGATCATCCCATCCACTTTAAATTTTAAGGATTGTTCTCTGTCTAGCTATCTTGCCCTGTAATACCATCTTGTGCTTAGAATAGAAATCCAGTAAAACCATCCTTTGACTCCATAGCCCAATGGACTGAAAGCTCTCAACCTTGCCCTTAGTTTGTGGATTCCACCATTTTCCCAAAACAAACTCTTGAATCTATAACTAGCCTAAAACCTTCCAAGAACAAAGATAAATCATAAAGAGAGAGCCCTCTATGGATGCAGATTGGCTAGATTCTGCATCTAAAAGGTTGGTTTGTGGTTACCTCGGGTATACTTTCCTCTTACACAACTTCTAGGAAAACCTGAGTGATACCAGTTACGACCAAGAAAAATAGTAAAAAATGGAAGAAGGTAGAAAATCCCACCATACAACGGGAATTACAACCTTGCGCCATATGTGACATAGTAGGCCACCCTACCCATATCTTCCTAGAGCTATACAAGCTAAAACTACTCCTTAGATCTGCAGTAAATATCGCAGAAATAAGTTCCTGTAAAAAGGAACTAGCCACCAATAATCAAGGCAAAGCATTGCGTACCAACCGTACACGCGCTATCTGTGGCCATTATGGGCATTACACCCATCATTTTGTAGAAATTCCATGATATAGGGATGCCTTACATGTCATCGTGCAATCTTATCAAGAGGATCCCTCCATCCAATCAACTGGAGAAGAACCTCATGTCATTTTATACCTGCAGGAGGCACGAAAGTCACTAGAAATACTCTCGTTCATCCCTCCTCCCCCTATCGAGTGTTGTGCACTCTGCGACGAATGTGACCATTTCATCGCAGAATGTGAAGCCCTAGAACTATTTCAATGATGGTACCCAGTTCATGTATTATACCACGCTGACCTTATAGCCATCCAACATTCATGTCCGATATGTGGTGGCAATCAGCCATTACATCACTGTCACTATATCTCTAGATTTTGTGCAACGGTAACTAGTTTACGCATGGCCATAAGACGCCTCTCCCTTGAATATGGATCTGATATGAAATCCATGGATAGCTCGATGATGCAAGAGGCTATGACGATTAGATCCATCCTCTTCATGTCAGCTTAAAATTAGTCAGACGGGGAAACCTTAACCACCCCCAATCACCCTCCACTGAGAAGACCAACATGTATGTTATGTAACTCAAAAAATCATGTGGTCACCACATGCCCAGACCTAGAAGCACTACGACGTTGGTACCTAATCACGTATGAAATGAGCAATATAGGAGCACCCAAGAAAGACGCTCTTGTCTAGCATATGTCATGGAAACCATCATGATCAGTGCTACACTTATATCCCTCCGGTGCACCCACTAATCAACATCATTCATACATTAGAAATGCACTGTCAGGATATCATCAATCCAAAGATTAGACAACATAATGGAAGGCAGATTTCCCCCAGGAAACTTACCCCATTTCCACACTGACGCGTTGGGCAAGTTAGAAAGGCGCATCAACGTATCACGACCCATGTTGAGACTAGGCCAGCATGCAGACTATGTGACAAACTCGGCCACCAGGTCAACCAGTTGAAGCACCTCATGAAAAAATTTCGTATGGTCACCTCCCTCCCTCAATGGCACCGCTCTAACCAAGAGAAAATCACACATTGCTATTTTCGGATCTGCTGACATTTTCACCATACTATGAAATGTGAACAACTCCCCAAGATTCGAGCGGTGAAAGCATCATCAAGTCTACACTCCCCAAAAGAGTTAGACATACCCAATACAAAAACTCGAAAATGACAGCAAAGGACACTCTCCCCTAGGCCTGATCCCTTTTGAGCGTCCACTTAAGGGACGAAGAGTAGTGTTGGTTCCCACACAATTTACTCAGTTGGCACAGTGGTATCGTGCACCATTTGCACTAGCCATAACCACTAACTAGAGGCATGCCCATTAATGGAAACATTCAGGCACCTCTGCACCAAGCGCAACTTCCAACTCCCAGAAAGTGCTCAGCCTAATGAGGAATCTTGCCTTGCTATCACGCAAGATCCCATGATGGAAATTCCTCCCCCACTATACGTCGACAACATGATACACCATATACGGTTTATATCATCATGTATTGGAACCATGACTCAGGTTGTCTGCTCATCAGTCATAGGTGTCAAGTAAACTGCAACTATGAGAGTAGTTGTACCAAAAATGGTGCAAACCCAATCCATATGCACCTTGTTGACTGTGTCTGGTTCCACCACATCGACGATGGAATCCTTTTCATGTCTGTCGACCAACTCCGTTAGGACTAAACCTCTTCCTCACAGCTTCGCGCAAGCTCAATCACCCTTAGGATCCTTGTTTCATTCAGATGAGGACATCCTTGAGGCCATGACGAAGCCAGATTATCCATGGGATGCAATGCATCACTGCTCATTTTTTCTCCCTAAAAAAGTGTTCAGCCCTAACAAGACAGGAATACAAGAGATTTATGCAATTGAATCAAAATATTTCCTTCCATCAGGGAAAGTTTATTGGTTCAAGAACCCCATTCCGGCGCCCAATGTGTTCGAGGAAGGGAAAATGTCAAACATTTCACCTACCATCAAGGTGAATATATCTCAAAATCCTGAAAAAATTCAAAGAAATCTCACTAGGGGTAGCGTGTTAACGAGAAGAGATAACCTCTTACACCCACTTGTTGCAAGAGTATCAAGATATCTTTGTGTGGGACTACTCGGAGATGCTTGGGCTTAGTCCCACTATTGTAGAGCACCATATTGACACACGGCTTGACATACCGCCAATACGCTATAAACAACATCAACTGCACCCATCCAAGGAAGAAGTAATAAAACAAGAAATAGACAAGATTCACAAAGATGGGTTTATCTACCCCATCTTTTACACGTCTTGGGTTTCCAACCTTGTTCCTATAATGAAAATACAGGGCACCATATGTGTTTGCACCGATTCTCACGATTTGAAAAAAGAATGTCCCAAGGAAAAATACCCTACCCCATTCATCGACCAAGTCATCGATGCTTGTGCAGGTCATGAGTCCCTCTCCTTCATGGATGGTTTCTCTGGGTATAATGAAATTCAAATCTGTCACACCAACCGGTACAAGACCACGTTCACTACCCCTTGGGGCACATTCTCATATAGGGTAATGCCATTCAGCCTAAATAACACTAGAGCCACCTTCTAGAGGGCCATGAATTACATCTTTCATTAATTGGCACACCTTATCCTCACCTACTTGGATGACCTCACAGTCTAATCCATGAAGCGATCAGACCACCTCAAGGATCTGCGACTAGTATTCCAACGATGCTGGCAATACAAACTATGCTTGAACCCCATGAAGTGCATCTTTTTCATCACAGTAGGAAGACTATGAGGTTTTATCGTATCCCAATAAGGAATTAGAATGGACCCCCTCAAGGTCCAAGCCATCAAAGAGGTACCTCCACCTCGAACCCTCAGACAGCTACAAAGCTTGCAAGGAAAGGCAAACTATCTGAGACGTTTCATCCCAGATTATGACACTTGCGCTCAAGGATTCTTGCGTCTCCTTTCTCATGAAATCCCATTCAAATGGGATGACCAAGCCCAATAAGAATTCGACGCGGTGAAAGACACATTTTCTTCAGCACCGCTGATCAGTCCCCTAGACTACAAAAAATACTACATCCTACATCTCTCAACATATGAGATCTATTTGGCCAGAGTATTGATCCAAGAGGGCCCAGATGGGAAGGAGCACGTAATCTATTATGTTAGCAAAACCTTGTCAAGCCCTGCATTAATATATGAGCCCAAAGAAAAGACTGCCCTAGCGCTAATTCACGCAGTCCAAAAACTTCTTGACTACATCATCTCAAAGACCACAACGGTCATCATAGATATTAATCCCATAAAAAATATGCTCACATGTCATTTAATGAGCCATAAATATGCCAGCTGGATAGCCATTCTATAAAAATATGACTTACAGTTTCGCTCCCCCAAGAGAAAAAAGATGTTAATCTTAGCAGAGTTCATTACGGACATATACCAAAGGATCATCAGCAAACGATTCGCTACTAGATGAATATATCTTCCTTGAAGAAACCGATGACCCTTGGTACGTAGATATCCTCCTCTTTTTACAAACCCAGAAGTTCAAACCCCATCTTACTCGTGGCGACTGTTAACACTGGAAAATCGTACAGCAGAAGATGACATCAATTAATGTCAAGCCTAAGGATTTACAGGGCAGGAACACATTATGGAATCAAGAAGTATTTAAAATATCTAAGGTTTTGAGAAAATCAGATTTGAATTAGTCATAAATTATGAATTATGCGCTTTATCCTTCGAAAAGAGTGCCTTTTGTGCGCCTTTTTTCCCGATAAGCGTGAATTCCTGGAAATGGAAAAAATTCGCTTTCTGGGACCACACCAAGCAAAGGACAATTACTCCTTATGTGAAAGCCACATAAGGAGAACCACCAGCACCTCCTTAGACACTATGTGAGCACACAATGGTATGATACCTATCCCTTTGGGTCACTATCCATCATGTACCAAGGGAGGGAAGGAGGATTTGAAACTCACCTATATAAAGCCACCAAGAATTGAAGACATGGTGATCACATTGTTATGCTGGCCAAAGTTTCCCAAGAAACACCATAAGTGTGTGACCCAGAGCTGGGGCTAAAGAGGACTCGATCGTTGGCCACCCAACATCTTAGTCCACAACAACAGAGAGAGAGAGAGAGAGAGAGAGAGACTACATTAGAGGTAGAGCTTGGAAGGTAACATCTTTGCATCAGGACCTAGAGCCATTGGCTAGGGGCCCTTCAGCAAGTGGGTAAAATTTCTTCTCCATTTCAAATGTTTAATAAGAAGAGGCCATCGAGCCATCATTTTCATTATTATTGTTTTGACTCTCTTTATAGCTTCTGTATATTTGTGTTTTAGTTTTAGTTTAACCAGAGCATACTTTAGCATACTGTTTTTCATTAAATGTTATTCTTTTGAGCACCCCCACTTTCTACATGTTACCAATAGTTTAAAGAGTAGACCACACTCTTTAAGCTGGTGCGATTTCATACACCCATGCGACAAATCCACCACAACAAAATTGGTGACTCCACTGACGAGTTCCAAGTTTATGTGGTTGTGCCAACTCTTGCAGGAGACCCTTTGTCTATGCTAGAGTAGAGCTGGTAGTACTCTGATCCATCTTATAGTCCCTAGACTCACTGAAGTGACAGATTGAAGAAGGAAGCTCCTAATTTCTTTTACTTTCAGGGTTTTTGTGCACAGTTTTTCCTCACAGAGACGCATTGCGCACATTCAGGATTAACCTGCACACAGGAAGGCACACCTGTCAAGGCTTTTTGCGCGCAAATTGCAGACTGAGATTTTTCTCCCTATATGTTGCATTTTTTTGCTTTTAAGTGTGCTGGGCATCCCTTAATATATCTGCCAGCACTTATGTTGATACCCCACAACTTTCGAGAACTCACTTTTTGTTGCTTTCTGTAGGCATATATTTAGTTTTCATTTAAGTTGGTTTTTTGAAAAAATTCTTCACATAGTTTAAGTAGGGGGCGAATTAACCATTTCTTTCCAAAAAACTTATTGTTTTTGCAAATTCTGGTATGCACACTTAGTTTAAGTAGTCCAAGTAAGTGGCCCAAGACCACACATGTATAAGCTAGTGTAGAAATTGTTTAGCTTAAATTCAATTTTTGCATTTAGGAAATTATGGGACTAGGATTGAATCGCCGATTAGATAAAGTAATATCTGCTGCCTTTGCACCATTTGGTGACCTTAGGAAAGAATATGAACACTCCACATTTTCAATTCGCCTTCTCCCGTTAGTTAAGTCACATAGATTAACTAGGAAGATTTGGAAGCAGCCCATTATCCGCAAATGTTTTCCATTTGAGCAAGGAACAACATCACATAGTTTAACTAGGGGACTTTTGTAAAGGATCACTGATATCCATATGTTCAAACTATGATATTTTTCACCATATGCTCACACACACTCAGCCACTAAGAAAATAAATCCACCTAAAACTAACTTAAAACAACTCACTAAATTCTCCCCACGGGGGCCACAAAAGAATTTATAAATTAAGTTAGGATCAAGGGGTAGGCATCCAATAAGCCACCTTGATCACACTTCATATTGAAACATAGAATTTGGGTATTTAGGGATCTTTAAAATCCACCTATCATCCCACAGAAAAGAAAACCCGAGCACGACAGAGACCTGATTCAGAGGGGGTTAGGCTTAGGCGTAGTGCATGCGATATCAATTGGGGCTACCTGACCCGGCTGATACTTGGTACTATTAGCTAACTACCAAGAAGTTGAAGTGTTGAATGCTCACGTGGGATGGTGGTTCTTATTGGCCAAAAACTAGGGCATCCTTTACCTTATAGGCAATGGTGCAAGCAAGCGCCAGACCCTCTACCATTACCTTGGTGGATTCTCTTCGGCTGACTGGGGGTGTCGCCAGCTCTTATGGGACGTTGTGCCAGCACTCGCAAGAAATATTCTCAAGGCCCAGTTACTTTTGAGTGTGTGAGGATGTGATAGGTCTTATAGGATTTATAGTATCACGTGCAAACAAACAAAACCATTTTTTCTTGATTGATCAGATAGATTAAGTTAAAGGGAAAATTCATTTCATTTTCACTTTGTTTTATGTATGTGGCCATAAATTTGTCGTGATAATAGACTCAATCCCCTCAAATTTTTCCAAAACCCAACCTAGTCAACACCCAAATGGTCCCAACGAAGCCTCGACAATCCAGGCATCTTTTGGACCTCCCCCTATTACCGGGGGGGGTTCCAGTTCTTTTGCCATTTAGGCGTCAAAGACAAAACATTGTTACTATCATTGGTTCATCCTTTCTTGGAGAAACCTTAGTTGGGAACCCTAGTCAGCCTCCCAAAACCACACCGCACACCACTCCCCCCTCGTCCCCTAGGGGGTAGAGAAGCGCATCCCATACGAGAAGCCAGCTGAATTCACAATAGGGTACGTCATAGACCAACCCTTGTTATAACCAGAACTTCATGTCTTCACACGTTTCCATGGCATCAACCTCACAGTCACCCTTCTTAGCTGCGTTGAATCTACCCGATTTAACTAAGCTCACAAATGACCCCATCACACACGACCCCAATTGGCCTCCCATGCCCACAAAGCTCCCTTTGGATATACCAAAGTTTGAAGGTAAGCAAGCAGAAGACCCAGGTAATCATGTAATGAAATTTCACCTGTGGTGCTCATCGAATAACATCATTGACGATACTATTTGGTTGAGGCTATTTCAACACACTCTTATGGGAGTGGTCATGAAATGGTACATGGAGAAACCTCTTGCTTCACATGGAACCTTTAGCGCCCTCGCTAACACATTCCTCACATACTTTCAGTTGCCAATTCACCATGATTTGGGAATGGAGTTACTGACTCATTTCAGACAATACCCCTCCATCCATATCTTATACCATCTCCATGAATGGAGGCAGTGTCACAGTTTATGCAAAGATAAACTCGATGACCGAGTCCTCTTAGAATTATTCTTGAAAACTCTGACAATGGAGATTTCAAAGGATGTGGCGCAATGCGACCCCACATCCGAAGAGGATGCAATCAGTAAAGCCCAGCAGCTTGAACTGATCTATATGCAGTCAGGATACATCTACAATATCCTGCCTAATGCCCCGCGCCTACAATCTTATCAAGAATTTGCAGGCACGTCTAACTATGCAGTTGGACTAATTGGGTCAATGACCCAAGGGTACCTAGGTAGTAGTAGTCAAAATCCTGGTTACACACATGATTCTACCCCAAATATGTATCAACCTAGATTTCAAAGTCATCATATGCCGCAACAAAATTTGACTAATAGGGCACAAGTGTATCACCAAGGAGGACCTTATCCTCTGGCTGAGGGGACACAGTACGCAAGAAGAAACACTGACGGAAGAGCTCCCCCCCAATGGCCAGGTGCAAACACGGGACATCATTATGCTCAGTCCCAAGCACAAAACCCACCTACGCAAACCAATGCATAGGTGAAATTTTTGCAGTCGTCCTAAAACAAACCACACCAATATGATCAGGAGAACTACCCTCCTAACGTGGTGAAGAAAAAGACTAGAAAAAAGTCCAAAGGGAACCTTGGATAGGGGGGCAACAACCAACACTACCCACCGTGATCCCAGGCTAGAGGTAACTCCAACCGGAATCAGAACCAGGAGTCAGGCAATGCCCAAAGGCAAGGCAAAATTCCACCTCTACGAACAAACCATTCTTGTTCAATATGTGGTGAGTACGAACACTATGCTCACCACTGTCCCGAACTCCCTGAGATTAAAAAGCTATAGAGTAACTAAGGACAAGGAGGGTCTTCCCAGCAAACTGTGGTGATGCAAGAACCTTTCCCCCATCAAGGGATGGTCAGCACTCAGCAGCAAAACCCATTCGATTCTAGGAAAACAGCCATGAGATCTATATGATAGTTGAAGAAATGTTTTTCTAGACTCAGAATTGTAGCTACGACACCCCACCAGACACCAATATGTTAGGGGCTAGTACAAGCGTGCCGACTACACCTTTGACCATTCCAAAGATTCCTACGGAACTATTTCTAAAAATGATAAAAGGGCCTAATAGGCGAGTAGTTAATTACTCCAAAGCGGCCCATAACTATTGCACCGTGGATGATTTAGCTCAATCACATGCTGATATGTCTACATTGGAAGTACTACAGTCGTGCCCCAAGCAACAAAAATCCCTACTTTCCGCGTTAGGCACTATCAACCCTGCCGATACGCGCATGTTGGCTTTTGACTTAGACAAGGCCACCCCTAGGCTTCCTACTATGGTCGCTTTCTAGATACCAGCATCAGTACAGAATATCACTATTCATCGATGTGTCATTGACAAGGGTGCATCAACATGAATCATGTCAAAAAATATGTGGCAGAAGTTAGGATCCCCCAAACTCAAACTTTCTGTCATTATGCTCAGAGCATACGACTGTTGTGAAACTAGCTCCAAAAATAGAAGAAAAGAGATATCAATGCCTTAGAAATAATCCACTTCAATGGGGAAACCTCCAATACATTACATGAATGAACAATTCTTGGATGATACAAATGACAAAACCTCCTTTCTATATATAGGAGTCCATGGGGCCGTAATGTAATCCTAGCGGGGCCACAATGTAATCCTAGCCGACCTAACAATAATAATATAAGGGCACAATAATAACAATATGGGGGTTACAGGGGTACAATAATAACAATAAGGGGGTTACACTAACAACAATAAGGGACTATACTAGTAATATAGGGACTGGCACATGCCCCTCTCCTTCAAAAGTGTTGTCCTCAATGCTTGAGTAACTTTGGGTGCTTCTGGATAAAATTCTCATCCTCCCATGTATAATCTTCAATGGGTAAGTTCTCCCACTTGATGAGATACTCTGAAATTGATCGATTTCGTAGCTATCGAGTTATTGTTTCCATGACCACTTTAGGTTCCAATATGATTTTTCCTTCCTCATTAAGTTCTTGCAATATTGTTTGAACTAGAATATTTTCACCTATAACCTTCTTTAAGCATGAAACATGGAAAATTGGATGCACTTTTCTAGTGAAAGAAGCGAGCTCAATTTGTATGCCATAGTACAATCTTTTGCAACACCTTTCCATCAGGACCATAGTACTTTGGCGATAATTTATTATCCATCTTACCTTTCTTGAGGGACATTTGTTTGTATGGTTATAAATGTCAAAAATACCTAGTCTCCTACATCAAAACTTCTCTCACTGCGATGTTGATTTTCCTGTTGTTGCATTCAATTTTGTGCCAAATTCAAGTTATCATTTAAGAGTTGGAGAACTTCTTGTTGATGCTCGATGTGATCCTCCACTGATTGAACCTTCAAATTTTCCCTTAAAGATGATGTGATGGGTGGTGAATGATATCCATAAAGTGCCATAAATGGGGTCATTTTTTCTACAGTATGGAAGGAAGTGTTATACCACCATTCAATGAGAGATATCCACTTGACCCATTGTGTTTGTTTATCAGATACAAAAAAACGAAGATATCCTTCCAAACATTTATTTACTAGCTCAATTTGACCATCATATTGAGGATGATAAGATGAGCTATGAGCTAATTTAGTACCCAAACAAGAAAATAACTCCATCCAAAATCTCCGATAACAATGGGATCTCTGTCACTCACAATAACCCTTGGGTTTCCATGTAGCTTTTGAATTGTGTCCATAAATGTAGTAGCAATTGTACTTGCTTTAAATGGATGAGATAATGCACAAAAGTGTGCATACTTGGTAAGTCTATCAACTACAACCATGATGACACTCTTTCCTTCGAACTTAGGTAAACCTGTGATAAAATCCATTGAAATATCCTCCCAACATTGACTTGGAATGGATAAAGGTTTTAGAAGTTCTAGGGTCTTAATTGTCTCAACTTTATTTTTCTGGCAAACCAAACATTCCACCACAAACTTTTAAATATCAGATTTAAGGCCATCCCAAAAAAATTCTTGCTTCACCCTGTGGTAAATTTTTAATGAGTGTCCTCCTAAAGGGGAAGTGTGCAATTCCAAAAGAATATTTTGTTTTAGTTGGGAATTCTTACAAAGATATAAGCGATCTGTGTACCATAAAGAATCATTTTTCCAACTAAATGTATCAGATGTACTAGGATCTTGCTACAACTTTTGAATGAGTGTCCATACTTCTTTGTCCTTCTTCCATTCATCTCTTGCTTTGGTTATCCAATCTGGTTGGATAATAGGAATGGCACAAAGCAATGCTTCCACCTCTTCATTCTTTCTTGAGAGTGCATCTGCAACAACATTAAGCTTCCCTTTTTTGTAGATTATTTCAAAGTCATAACCCAACATCTTTGTGGCCCATTTTTGTTGCTCTTCTGAAGATAGTATTTGTTCCAAATTTTTTTTAAGACAATCATGATCAGTTTTTACCTTGAAGTGTCTTCCCATTAGTTAAGTTTGCCATTTCTTTAGTGCATGCAGTATTGCTAACATTTCCTTCTCATAAATAGGTTTCTGTAAATACTTTCCTTTGATTGGACAAATTTCAAAAGTAATGGGTCTTCCTTCCTGCATTAAAACAACACCAATTCCATTTCCTGAGGCATCACATTCCACAATAAAGGTTTTTGTGAAGTCTGGCATAGCTAAGACCAGTGCTAGGCACATTGCCTCTTTAAGATGTTCAAAGGCCTTAGCTGCTTCAGGAGTCCATCAAAATGCATATTTCTTCAATAATGTTGTTAGAGGTGCTGCTATTCTCTCCTAATTCTTAGCAAACTTGCGATAATACCCTGTTAACCCGAGAAATCCTCACAACAGCTTTATGGTTGTGGGGACTTTCCATTCCTTAATGGCTTTAATTTTGTTTGGGTCTACCTTAACACCCTTGTGAGATACAATATAACCCAGATATTCCACCTCTTGTACTCCAAAGAAACATTTGGATGTTTTTGCATATAATTTTTTCTCCTACAATAGTTTGAGCACCCTGTCAACATGTTCAACATAATCCTTCCAAGACCTGCTGTAGATTAGTATATCATCAAAAAATACTAGCACAAATTTTCTAAGGAAGGGTTTGAAAATGGAATTCATCAACCATTGAAATGTAGAAGGTACATTGGTAAGGCCAAAAGGCATGACCAAAAATTCATAATGACCCTCATGAGTTCGAAATGCTATTTTTGGAATAGCTTCAGTCTTCATTCTAATTTGATGATATCCTGAACGAAGATCCAACTTGGTAAAATAAATTTCTCCATGTAATTCATCCAATAATTCATCAATCAAAGGAATGGGAAATTTATCTTTAATGGTGAGCTTATTGAGCTCACTATAATCCAGACACATGCGCCATGATCCATACTTCTTGTGTACCAATACTATAGGAGAAGAGAAAGAACTTTCACTAGGTTGAATTATACCCGCCTCTAACATTTCTGCAATCATAAGTTCAATTTCTCTCTTTTGGACATAAGGATATATATAAGGCCTGATGTTTGGAGGAACACTTCCTGGAATCAAATGAATAGCATGATCATGATCATGAATAGGTGGGAGTTCTTTGGGAGTTTCAAACACCTTGGAATGATTGTCCAAGACTTGTTGAAGATCTACAGAAATAGATGATTTTGATGTTGGAACTTCTAGTGAGCATAATTGTGCAATTACGCGTTGTTGTTCTTTCTTTAGAAGCTTTTTCATGACATTAGAGCTTATTATATTTCCTTTCTTCCCTTCAATACCCCGTAATTTCACTTCCTTTCCTTCTGAAAAAAATTTCAAGACAAGTTGTTGAAAATTAAAAGCCACTGTCCCTAAAGATTGTAACCATTGTACTCCTAGTACAACATCAGCACCTCCCAAAGGCATGGAAAGCATTGGACTATTCAATACATATTCCCCCATGTTTAGCTTGATATTATGGAATTTTCCAGAGAAATTTATAGTTCCTCCATTTGCAACCATCACTTGACATTCTAGTGCTAGGTATAGGAAACAATTCAATTCCTTGGCTACCTTACAATGAATAAAATTATGGGTACTACCTGAATCAATCAACACTATTACCTTTTTCTTCTTGATATGTCCTTCTATCTTGAGAATTTGAGGAGTGGTAATTCTTGCCAATGCATTACATGATATGGTCAGACTCGTTTCTTCCTCTTCTTGGGTTGGTTCCTGGTGTATATCCTCTTCTTGTTCATTTTCTTCTTCATCTTCACAATCTATGTAAAATAATTTATTCTCAGCACACTTATGACCTTTAGTGTATTTTCTATCACAACTGTAGCAAAGCCCTTTTGCTATTTTTTCTTCCAATTGTTGTGGTGTCAACCTTGTAGGTTGTGGAAATATAGGCGTAGCAACACTTCCTTCTTTATAGAATTGAGTGGTAGGCTTCCTTGTCGCCATAATTTTACATTCAAATTTTCTTGCCAACCTGAATGCCTTCTCCAATGAATCAGGTTCCAGAACGCGAACTTCATGTTTAATGTTATCCTTTAAAGTGCCTATGAAGAGATCAATCCCGTGTTCCTCTAGAATATCAGTTACCCTTATATTCAATTTTTGGAAGTCCTCAATGTGCTGCCCCACTAAACCCTTTTGTTTTAGATTTATCAATTGGCTAAAGAAGGTGTTTCTCTTTGTATCCTCATAATGTGCTATCATTTCCTCCGTAAAAATTGACCAAGTGACAATTTTTTTATGGGAGCAAATCCATCGATACCATACAAATGTATTTTTTTCTAAATGTAAAGTTGCAATGTGTACCTTTTGTGTGTTTTTCACATTATGGAGATCAAAATATTGCTCCATCTGTAGTATCCATGTTACAAGATTCTTTCCATCAAACTTCCTCATATCCATTTTTGGAATATGGTGGTTCTTCCCACCAACATTAGGGTTTATGAAGTCACGATTAACATTTATTTTGTTCTCGTCATGAGTTTCCTCTACTATATTTTCACCATTAGGAAACATTTCTTCTATCAACTTTTTCAAACCTTCCATGTCTACTTTTAGATCATTCTTCATGTTTTCCATGTTGTCTTTCATTTTTCATCGATCTTAGCTTCCATGTCATCCATCTTAGATTCCATGCCATCAATCTTAGATTCCACACCTTTCTTCAAACCATCTATATTATTCTTCAAACCATCCATCTTCGCTTCCACGCATTTCTTCAAAAAATTCATTTCATTTTTTATTGCTCTTTGTGAGAGCAAAATTTGGTGCACTTGCTCTTGTAATTTTGATAGATCATGTTGCAATTCTTCATCCTCATGAGTCATAGTAGAGCCTTCTGAAGGCTTAATGGGTGTTGAATTATTGTTACGGGGCATTTTTTAGAACCCAATACTAATATATATTCTACAAATTCCCTTGGAATCAATTCAAATTGATTCTTCAAACAAGACTTATGCAATTCGGAAAAAAAACAAATACACACCTTTTTCTTGATTTTGAGGAGCTTGATATTGAAATTGGATTATCTTTGTGATTGAGGCTCTTCAATATCTGAAATTTTGCACTGTCGTAGCCTTATGAATTATCTTTTGAATGCCAAAGGTCTGACTTGATTTGGATTCTCCAAGTCAAAGTTATGTCCAATCTCCCACAATGACCTAATTATGGACTGGTTCAGTAGAGAGAACTTGCACGACTTTCCACGTGTTACTATTTCGTCTTTTCACTTTGAAATTGATAGAAACGAAACTACAGTCAGTGTACTTGCGACCAATTTTTACGGCACTCCAATCCGATGCTCAGAGAGAGATTTATGAATATTTTCCCACGATCACCTCTTTGAGATGAAATTCAGGAGCCTGAAAAAGAACTACCTTCCATAGATCATAACTCTGACAATATTGTGAACCAAGCTCTGAAATTTTGCGATGAGTTTCCTCAGGATTTCAGATTCGCACCCTAAATGTTTCAGATCCTAACCCTTCGTAGAGTTATTCATCAGTATTTATCACCTGTTAGTGATGACTAGTTGTAACAGCCAAGTTTTCTAACAGCTGATCCAAAAATTTGTCATATTTGCTAGCTGGGAAAACACCCATAAAATTTTTTTGCCTTCTTACCTTTCAGTCCACCCATGTCAAGATGAAACCTCATTATCTAATCCTACCTAGCCTTAGCCATACTAGTCTTCCCATCAGCTCTAAAAGCGATAATCCAAATCTATTCAAACAATCCCCCCTAAGTTAGGAAATGGTGCTTTAAGACATTTCTCCTTTGGAAAACTGTCCAATAGCCAAAAAGCCTTCATCTGCTATAGACCAGTCATAAAAAACCTCCCACTCTGCTAATGAAGTTAGTCATAGCCCTAAGTCACGCCACTTATACACCCTTAAAGTCTCAGCGATACACAGACCATATTCTCAAGCTAATTTTAGGTGTTTTATAGTGTTTTATGGATCTTTCAAGGATAAAAACATATCAGCATCTCAGAACACAATTCTTGACTTCACATAAGAAGAAATATACTTCTCAATGTGATCCTGAGCTCGAGATGCATCTACAGGGCAAAGAGTTATTCATCAAACTCTTGCGACCTCATTCACAGCCTGAAAGGACAGCAGAAGAAAAAGCAACACTGTCAAGGGGCTGATGATATGCCATGGCTAGGAACCTCCTTCATCTACAAGCAGAGGGTTGGAAGACTGAAAAACCTCCTTCATCTATAAGCAGAGGGTTGGAAGACTAAAAAGCCTCCTTCATTTCATAAGCAGAAGGTTAAGAGCGCTTCATTCATTTATAAGAAGAGGGCAAATAGACAAAATTTGTCTTCAAGCATTTCACTAAATGTAAGGACCAAATTTGGTTACAGTGATATAGCAGCTTAGGTTTTCTAAAGTAAAATGACTCATGATGGTGGACAGAAGGTATTTTGAGTTTAACCCTCCCAAAAGGGCAGTACAACTGAACATACCAGCTCATGAAAATACAAAAGGGACTATGGCATGAGTTTCAAAATTCAAGAACAACATTTTAGGCCAGTAATGCTAGCCACTGTTACAAATGAAGACATCTTTCTTATAAAGAGGTCAAAAAAACACCTCACTATTGCATTCCAAGAGGTCTGAAAGAGTTCCTTTTAAAATGAATAGAGACAGGTGAGCATGAATAAATGCAGCTAAATTATGTCACCTACAGTCAGAGGAGGAGCTTATGAAACACCTGGAAGAAGAAAGCTATCAACCAAGTTGAAAAAGACAGGTCATCTCCTTGCAAATGACAAAGAAGGTTTCACTACTCTTTGATGTGTTTGGAATGGATTTTCTATGTTAAATGTTGCCAAAAGGTTAGCAGTGGCAGTATTCACTTCTTCAAATATGCAAACATAAAAAACAGAGTTGAATCCTTGGAATAAGTTTATAGCTATTTAAAACTGTCAAGACAGCATGCACAGACCTTATCAATGAGATTCTAAAGATGGGCCCCCCTTAGAAAAAGTTAAGATCATTTAGGTTTCAAAAAATGAGCCTAAGCATTGTTTCAAAGAGCAAAACTTTCGAAAGACCATCACAAGTCAAAATCAAGGGGTTTTTCGATTTGTTGCATTTCAAAAGACAAGAGACCATTGCAAATTCATCGTGTAAACACCCAAGCCCGACCAAAACATCCCTTTGAAGATTCACAACGCCAGAGAAAGGGATTTTCAACCGGTTTTCAGAGTTTTGAAAGAGTTTAAACTACACGGCGCTTCTGCGAAATCGCGCGGCGCTCCTGTGCAAGCATGCGACGCTTCTATAGCCGCGGGTCACGAGTGCCCGACAAGCCACCTGACGAGGTTTTTTACACGACATTCTCTTCCTCTAAAGTGTCGCGCACCTGTTGACCAATCAAGACACCTCCAAACACCTTCTAAAGTGGATGAAACCCCTCAAGAGGCATAATCATCAATTTCTAAGGTATTTATGAGTTTTCATGACCTTTTCAAAACTGATGAGACAGAGTAAAAGGGTTAAAATAACAGTTTAAACTATAGGTTTTAATTTTTTGTAAAGAAAAAAAGTTTATTGTGGTTGATAAAACATCAAAAGGTTGTGAGTTACATTGATACAGAAGAGCTAATCTAACTACCCTCAAAAGATGATAAGAGATGAAAGTCATGTTTTTAAGGTAGAAAGCTTAGCATTTGAAGAGTAAAACATGGCTCATATTTTCAAACCATTGTGATCATACATACATTACTTAGCCAATATTCAAAATCTGCCTCGGTTTGATGAAGAATAAGATCATGGTGGCCCTTTGATCATGAGCATACCTTAGTGACAAAAGTAGTGAAAATCAGTTAGAGGATTTTTCTGTCAGGCTTGTGTAAACAACTGAAGAATTTGAAGGAAGCAGTATTTTGTTGAAGGGGAGTCTATATGGTTGAATGCTACAAGATTCTATATGACCAATCAAAGGAAAAATGAACTCTGTGACTTATTAAACACAGTGACCTTGACTGTGTGGATATATTTTGATTGACTTTGTTTACATTGTTAAATATATTTGGTGGGCTGTATACAAGGAGGGTAGTGCTTTGTTCAAAGAGGAGTCTAGTGGCTTTATGACTACTACAATACCTTTGCTACCACCTCAAAAAAATTTCAAACTCTGCCAACTTGTCCTATAAACAGTGAAACCCGACTGTGTAAATGCACTAAGGTTGACTGTGTTCATATTGTTGAGTTTATTGGATTAAGTGGCCTAAAAAGAGATTAGTGTTGTTGAATCAAAATGATTTTTGTTTTTGCCTTCCTCTAAAAAGACAAGTCTGTCTTATTACCTCAAAACATCAAAAGCAGGGCACCCCTACTACAAAACACAGAAGAGGTCACTTGGACTATGTTTCTTTAATTGACTATGTTTTTGGTTAAGTTTTATTGTTGAGTGGCGTACAAAGAGAAAGGGAAGTATTTTGAAAGGGAGCATAGTGAGGCAAGGCAGCAAGGTGAAGGAGAACACAGTGATGAAAAGCAGCGCCATGAAGAAACTCAAAACAGTGATGAAAAAGGAGGCTAAAGAGAAGCGCCCGACACGAAAAGAGAAGAAGGACACATCAGGACTTGACATTTTGGCTTCAGTTTTAGAGCATGCTGCTGAGGACCCTTGAGGGTCATGCACCCCAATTTTGGGCACTTTTTGACAATTTTTGGTTTTTTGGCATTTTTGAGTTTCTGGTCAAAACTCATGAAATTCGCCATTTCATTTTGGGGATTCATCAATGGAGGCGAATGGTATCATTGGATGCCATAATTTTATGAGCACACCTTAGTGATTTTCAGAACATTTGGAGATGATTTTCTCCCCCGAAATGGCGAAAAATGCTCACTTTTTGCACACTCTGCCCGATCTATCAGCACACTGTAATTTTCTGGCTTTTTACACACAGGTTCAATTTTGGCAGACTTCTAGGCATTATATTGAGAAACTTTCAGTTGTTCTGAAAAGTAGAAACTCATATATTTCCAACGAGCTATCATGAGCCTCATTTCGACATAGGGAAGGCTGCCAAATGTTTCCGGCAAGTCAGGGGACCTTTTGCTGATATAAATTTTGAATATTTTTGTAATTTTTGAACCTCTAAAATCTGCTTTTTCCAAATGTGCGTTTAGCTATTTTTACACATGAGAAATGATGCAAAGTCAATATATTTCCCATTTTTAGCATTTTTTTAGATATTTTATGAGATATTTTTGTGCCTTGGGCTTTGCAAAGCCTCAAGGACAAGATTAGATATTTTGATTAGGCCAATAGGATGGCAAGTTGAACCATGAGGTTTTCCTCACTTGAGCCTATACATTCCAAAGGCTTTCATTGTAAAACAAAGCTAAACTTGAGAAGAGAAGCAATATATGGTCATATGAGCTTTGGAAGAAAATACTTGTGTTATGCTTTTGGATTGCCTCTTGGATGTTCTTGGATGAATGATGAAGGATTGTTGATGGATTCCATGACTTGGTAGAATGGTATAGTGTCTCTTGCTTTGTTGTTGTCTTCTAGTTTTCATTCATGAATACATGTTTCTTGCTTGTTATAGATTAGTAGAGAACAAATTTGAGACATGCCCATGGAGGCACCTCAAATTTCCTGTTTCTTCATAGCTTCTTTGTTTTCTTCTTCCTAAGTAACATTAAAGAATTCTTGACTGCTCTTTAAATATTTAGGATATTGTTGCTTGTTTCATTCATGGTTTTATACATGCTAAGAAGGAATTATGGTACGCCCTGCTTACCTATGGCTAGCTATAGTTCCATCCATGAAATTTCTCCTTGATTGATTAGATTATCATTTTGTTTGAACCAAGGAGGCCTAGTTTCGATCTAGCCCTTTGCTTAAAACTATGCAAATCTTGTTGTTCAAAGTGCTCAATAACTTGAAGTATTGTGCTTAGGCATTCCGGCATAGCGTTTTTAGTTTTTTGTCTTCCTTAAGTGTTTTCCCCAAAGTCTGAAAGCCATTTCCCAAAGTTAGAGGGTCTTATACTTCTATGCATGGCTTGAATGTTTATTTCTATGTATTGGTTAGCTTATAGTTACATTTTGTATGATTAATGGTTTTCCCTACCATGTTTATGTCTGCTATTAAACTAGTTATGCTTGAAATCCTTTGTCGTTCACAAAATTGATGTCCATTTACTCCATTTTGCCCAAAGATCCTTTCTACCTTGAATCGAATCGGCCCTTCAACAGCCTTGTATCGTCATCTAATAGCTTTCTTGACCTTTTGACCCCATAGCCCATTTAATCTAACATCTTGTTACCTATTTCATATCTTTGATCAGTTTCATCCCTCACAACTTAAAAAACCAAAACCAAAAAACATACTCCATAACTAGCCTAATATCATAACATAATAAGAAAACACACAGATATCCCTTACACATATAGAGAGATCCCTCTCTGAGTCCAGGAAGGCTAGGTCCTTGGGCTCCAAAGCTTGGTTTGATGTTACACTGTCACTTGGCTTGCCAATCAGCCAAATCATGGGACCCTAACATAATGGCGATCACGGTGGGACTCTGAGTGTTAAACAAACTTAGATTCCCTAGACCTTAAGAGACCTTAAGAATACTATCTGATTGACTTATCCCACCGCTCACTAACATAATGGCGATCACGGTGGGAATTTGAGTCAAAAAATCCTAGGTATCCCTTAGGAGCTCTCAAAATCTCAGTCAAACTTAGAAGAGTAGAATCTAGTTGTCTCACCATCCTAGAAAAATGATGAGTCAGTCATAGGAAACCCTTCCAAACCTCAGGACTACATAAAACTCAAAAAACCCAAAAAACACTCCCTTAGATTGTTTTTTGACAGTATTGGTGGTGGACCATACACATATACCCCAAAACAACTAAGAATCCACTTGGCAACTCCACTAGCCTCCAGTAGGCCTTACTATTTTACCGAACTCTAGGTTACTATCCGATCGACCTATCCCATCGCTCACTAACATAGCAGGAGATGGTGGGACACTGAGTACATGATAGTCTAGCAAAATCTTATAGACTCTTTAGTCCTTCAACATTTAACTTAGACCAGCAGTCCATAAGATCGTTTAGAGTAAACTCTTTTTGTTATCACCACCCTAGCAAAGTGTCGAAACAAGTTT
Source organism: Pinus albicaulis (assembly GCA_034641835.2). Taxonomy (NCBI): domain Eukaryota; kingdom Viridiplantae; phylum Streptophyta; class Pinopsida; order Pinales; family Pinaceae; genus Pinus; species Pinus albicaulis. Next base: position 499,976,820 of record CM076571.1, on the reverse strand, counting down.
AGAATACTTTAGAAAAACTATAGGCTGCACATAAGAAACTCATAAAAATCTTAAAAACATTTCCATATTAGTTACTGGTGGTGGACCATAGCTATATCTTCACAAAAACAACCAAGTTCCACCTGGCGACTCCACTAGCCTCCAGTAGGCCTATTTCCCCACTAGTCCTTATAAAATCTCCTAAGAATGCATTAAGAAATCCCAATCATGCTGACGGAGAACAGCATGGTTCAAATCCTCCACCTGAGGACACAAAGGAGATATGCTCCGATGAGCAGAGAACATGTCCCTGGTTTCCCACACAAAATGCCTACAGATGTAAATTGGTTCACAAAACTACCTCTCTTTCGAAATTAAAATATTGACGACCCATTTTTACACCTCATCAAATTTCATATACATGTATGGAAGTTAAAGGTTGAATGACATGAGGACTGCCTCATTAAAATGTTCATGGGTATATTATAAGAAGAGGCAAGAGAATGGTATGAAAACCTAGAGCCTCGCACCTTGTTTTCTTTGAAGGATTTCCACAAAGTATTTTGTAAACGCTATATAGGACATTGTCCATCTCTATCATTGGCTGAAAATTGTTGTGATCACTTTGAAAACCTCACACAACACCTTGTAAGCATTGAAGAAAACTTAGGAAATTGGCATCCTGAGGATTTTTTAGAGGAGGTCCATAATTTTATTACCCAAGCTAACCATCAAGATGACCAAGAAGAGTTGATCCTAGATGAAATCCATCAAGAAATAAGAGAGGATCCACAAGAGCTTTTTGAAAAGGTTGAAACCAATAACAGTTTATCTGCCCTTCCCTGCAAAATGCAAGAGGACATTCAGCCACAAGATCAACTTCCACAAAAAATGGAAAGAAATTGTTGCCGACTTCAAAGAAAATAGAAAATACCTGCTCCTTTAACTAAAGAGGAAATAGATCAAATTATAAACATACAGACTACCTCCAAAACTTCATATAACCAAAACTTCTCTGATCTTTATCCTGTTAATCCTGCATATCATAAATCAGAAAATAGGTTTATAAATCAAGTTGAAGAAAAGAAATATGATAGTCCAATATACATGGTTGGTGACATTACTTATGTTAATGATTCTCCAATGTTTGATCAATATGTTGATCATTATGATTTCCAAATAGAAGCTAACTTTGCAGAAGACACAGTTTTTGATTTTCGGGAGAAAGCTCAGTTTCATAAACTTGAGAAAAGTGAGCAGCCATTACAGGTCATCTATGACACTAATGAGAAGAGCCTTGAGAGTTTAGAAGTAAGTGAAGAGTCTCAGACTCTTTGCTCTATTTCACTTTAGTCCATTAGAGATAACATTCACATAATTGGAAATCAGCAGTTTTTCTTTGATGATGAGGTTGAGGAGGATGATGAAATTCTCGAGCATGTCGTAAATGAGAAGCCTTTTCCTGAAATTTTTGAGGAAATCATTTTAGAAATGGAATATTCCTTTACTCCAGATTTGCAGCCACCAAGTTCCATTGAGTTACAAATTGCAGATGAAGAAATAGAGGTTGATAAACACATGGGAGTTGTCATACTACCCTTTCAAGATAATTTGTTATCAAGGTGTATCCCTACCCATCATCCTGATGACCTTCACACAGTTTTTATCCCGCCCTATCAAAACACATCAGCTTGGAAAGAAAACTACACTACAATATATGATGAGTCTGACAGTTCAAGTGATCATGAGCAAGAGGAAGAGTTGTTTATCTAGGAGAGTCCTAGATATAGCTAAGTGGAAGAAAGAGTAGTCCTGAATGAAGCCCATATCTCAAATCCTCTAGATCAGGTATTATTCCAAGATCCATTTGTTGTTTTCCTTGAGAAGTATGAAAGAGTAGTGGGTTCTATCATGAACAACTTGCTGCCAAGAATGAGAAAAAAATTAAGCACTACTGTCCAGAAACAAACCAAATGGGAGTGGAATTTTCATTATTTCTACATCATGAAAGAACTAAACCAGAATCACCCATGTAATCATCTACTTGACTGGTTACATTGGAAAGAAGAGTTCACCAAATGTGTATGTTGTGTATAGTTTAGGCTAGGATAGGTAGATAGTTAAAGCTCAGCCTTGTGAGCACCTTTCCAGTTTTAGATTGTTTGAAGAAAAAGTGAAAAAGCAGAAAATACAAAAAACAGTAAAAAGTAGAAAAAGAGGGCAGTTTCTAAAAAGCAATGGTAAATCCCCATGTTCCAAAAAATAGTCCTTCGGAAAGCGAGCAAGTCTAAATGCCGCTACTAGTACTTCAATGTCTTGTTCAGCTATCTAGCCTAATCATAGTTGAACATGTTTAAATTTATTTGCTGATAAGTTAGTGAGTGAAAAATATGGTCAACATTGTGAAAGATTGACTTATCATAAAGAGTAGATTAGGAAATATTCTGGTTCCACATGCCTAAAACAGAACCAAAGAGAGAAGCGAGGGATGGAAAACACATTGTACATCTTAGCCCCGTTTTTCTAGTTTTCCTTGTTGAAAAATAATATTTGTGTGCAGTTTGTCCTTTCATGCCGCAAATACATGACAAATCAGACTGTTTAACCCTGATTTGATCATTTTGAATTTCGTGTTTTAGATTAGAGAACAAAATCCTGTCAAATAGTTTAATCTTGACAGTTGATCTAGTTTAGGTAGAGTAATGAAGGAGTTCATCAGTTTAATTTGAACTCCCGACAGATATATAATTGTAGCGTTAGATAGGTTCATTTTGCAAAAAGAAAAAATATGCATTGTCAAAAAGGCTGCTAGTTCAAATGCACCAAAAAAGAAGAAAAAATGTTAGGAAAGATAGTGGGGTAGGTAGAAATATCGTTGATGCTAATCATCCTGTCACTTTTCAAAAATAGCATCAAAGAAGAATGAAATATTGCGCCAATGGGTAAGGCACTAGTCTTCATAAGCCAGAGATCTGAAATTCTGGACACCTCCTGAAAAGGAGCTACCCTCCCCAAATGGAGCCACTGTTAGTCATCAGTATTTTTCACCTGTTAGTGATGACTAGTTGTAACAGCCAAGTTTTCTAGCAGTTGATCCAAAAATTTGTCATATTTGCCAGCTGGGAAAACACCCATAGAATTTTTGCCTTCTTACCTTTCAGTCCGCCCATGTCAAGATGAAACCTCATTATCTAATCCTACCTAGCCTCAACCATACTAGTCTGCCCATCATCTCTAAAAGCGATAATCCAAATCTATTCAAACAGTCCCCCCTAAGTTAGGAAATGGCGCTTTAAGACATTTCTCCTTTGGAAAACTGTCCAATAGCCAAAAAGCATTCATCTGCTATAGACCAGTCATAACAGACCTCCCACTCTGCTAATGAAGTCAATCATAGCCCTAAGTCGCGCCACTTATACACCCTTAAAGTCTCAGCGATACACAGACCATATTCTCAAGCTAATTTTAGGTGTTTTACAATGTTTTATGGATCTTTCAAGGATAAAAACATATCAGCATTGTTAGGGTCCCGTGATTTGGCCGATTGGCTAGCCAAATGATGATGTAACATCAAACCAAGCTTTGGAGCCCAAGGAACTAGCCTTCCTGGACTCAGAGAGGGCTCTCTCTATATGTGTAAAAGATGTCGGTGTGTTTACTTGCGATGTTCTGATATTAGGCTAGTTATGAAGTGTGTTTTTGTTTTTTTTTAGTTTTTAAGTTTGTGAGGTATAAAACTGATCAAATACATAAACTAGATAACAAGATGTAGATAAATTGGGCTATGGGGTCAAACAGGTCAAGGAAGCTATGAAGTGATGATGTAAAGCTGCTGTAGGGCCGATTTGATTCACGGTAGAAGGGATCTCTGGGCAAAATGGATTCAATGGACAACAAGTTGGTGAAAGACAAGGGATTTCAAGTGTAACTAGTTTATAGCAGACATAAACATGTTATAGCAAGCCATTAATCATGCTAAATGCAACTATGAGCTAATTAATACATAGAAATCAAACATTCCAGCCATACATAGAGGTATAAGACCCTCTAACTTCGGGAAATGGCTATCAGACTTTGGGGAAAACATATAAGACAAACTAACAACTCATAAACTACGCTGGAACGCCTAAACATAGTCTCTAAGTCATTGGGCACTTGGACAAACAAGTTTTCATAGTTTTAGGCAAAGAGCTAGATCGGGACTAGGCCTCCTTGGTTCAACAAGATGATCAACAAATCAGTCAAAGAGAAAGTTTTATGGACAGAACTATGGGCAGCTGATAGGTAGGTAGGGCAAACCATACATCCTACTCAACATACATAGAACTTATGAATAAAACTTAGCAACGATACCTTAAGTTACTAAAGAGCAGCTAAGAATTCTTTAGCATAACTAAGGGAGAAGAAAACATCAAGCTATGAAGATTCAGGGATTTTGAGGTGCCTCCATGGGAATATCTCAAAATCAATCTTTACTGATCTATAGCAGCAAGAAATATGTATTATGAATGAAAACTAGAAGACAAAACATATCAAGAAACACTATACCATTCTACCATGTCAAGGAATCCATCAACAAGCCTTCACCATTCCTCAAAAGCATCCAAGAGGCAGTCCAAAAATCATAACTCAAGTGTATTCTTCAAAGCTTATATGACCAATGTATTAATTCTTCTCTCAATTTCAGCCTCTGATTTACAATGAGAACCATGGAATAGATAGGCTTGAGGGAGGAAAACCTCATGGAGCAACTAGCTATCCCATTGGCCAAGTCAAAATATCTAAACTTGTCCTTGAGGCTTTGCAAAGCCCAAAGCACAAAATATCCCATAAAATATCTAAAAAACTGCTAAAAACGGAAATTATATTGACTTTACATCATTTCCCAAGTGTAAAAATAGCTAAACGCACATTTGGGAAAAGCAGATTTTTGAGGTTCAAAAATTACAAAAATACTTCATATTTATGACTGAAAAAGGTCCCCTGACTTACTGAAGGCAAATGGAAGCCTTCCCGGTGTCGAAATGAGGCTCATGATGGCCCGTTGGAAAGCTCTCTGTGTCTGCTTTCCGGCGCAACTAAAATCACCTCAATCTGATCTTTGGAAGTCCCTCAAAACTGTACCTGTGTACAAAAACCCAGAAAATAGCAGACTGCTGATATGGCGGGCAGAATGTGCAAAAAGAGGGCGTTTTTCGCCAATTTGAAGGGGCGAATGATCCTCAAATGCCCTGAAAATCGCTGGAGACCTGCTCATGGAATTATGGCATCCATCGGTATCATCCTCCTCCCTTGACAACTCATCAAACTGAAATGGCGAAATTATGAGTTTTCGGCCAAAAACCCAAAAAATGCCAAAAAACAAGAAGTTGCTGAAAAAGGCCGAAAATTGGCATGCATGACCCTTAAGGGTCTATAGAAACATGCTCCGAAGCTGAGGACAAAATATCAAGGGCTGATATGCTTTTCCCTTCCTTCCGTGCTAGGCGTTCCTTAAAAACTGCTGTTTCTTGATCATCATCCTTATGCTGCTGCTCAAATTGCTGAGCTGCTGCTGTTCAGCACTCTCCTCCTCTAGTTCCCGCTGCTGCTCATCTTTACCACTGTCCTGCTGCTTCTGAAAACATTGCCTTTCCTCTTTTGTATGTAACTCAACCAGTAGACTTAAGGACAAAAACATAGTCCATATAAGTTGAACAGTCAAAGGGTTACTGTGATGGTGTAAGATCGCTAGTTCTTTGAGTTTTGGTGTGAACAAAAACAACCCTGTAGTCAGTCCACAACAACCATCTCTCACAATAAACAAACTGATGTCTTTGCTTTTTTGTAAATAATACCCTTTCCCCTTGTATGTCCTTCAATAATAAAAATTAGTCAAAAACACAGTCAGTAAGGAAACACAGTCCAGGTGACCTCTTCTGTGTTATTTTGATAAGAGTACCCTGCTTTTGATGTTTTGAGGACACAGCATCACCTTGTACTTTAGTTAACAGCAAAATCATAACCTTATTATTTCAAGCACAGCTTCCCTCTGGTGCAAGCCACCCCACTGGTGGATTCAACAATATGAACACAGTAAATGACAAAGTGTACTTACACAGTCAAAGGCAACTCTATGTTAGTGCGGGGTGCCATGGCTCCAGGTGTTTTGAGGTCAGCATAATAACCTTTTAGCAAGCTAACATTTCTTCCAATAGAGATGCTGCTCTTGTAATCACCAATCCTCACCTATACTTTGATCATACCTCCAAATGGTGTTTTGCAGATTCACACTATATTTGGTTCATGAGGTGAAGGGGAAAACAATGGTGTTTTGTCTCTTTTTATCAAACAGAGAAGTCCTTTGGTTTGATAAAAACATTTATATCATGATACTGCTACTTTGAAAATAAACCTACAGTTTCTCCCTTTTTGGAAGCTGTTTGCACTATTTAAAACTGTTTGAGGGCAGCTTGTTAGGTTATTTGAAACACCAATAGGAACCCATCATCTTGACTCCCAACTTGTGCCCTATTTGTTAAGTAAGGACCAAATAAAAAGCTGAAGCCTGTTCTTGATCTGTTCATTGTCAGCTGGTAAAAGATATGGAAGGAGAAATACAAATTGCAGAACACAACATGGTGCTCTTTCAAGATCAGCTTTGCAAGAGTACAACAAAACTAGTCGGACTAGAATCCTTGGGCATTTTTCTCCTCGTAATCGGATAGTTTTGTCAACCAGCTTACTTGTACTAATGTTTGCAACTGCACTGAGTCCTCCAGATACCACTGCCGTAGCCATTTCTACAGCTGGCATGTTGGGAGACTCTACTGAACCGTGTGCCCTTTGAACCAAAGATGAGCCTATTGAAGCTGAGGCTACACTTCTCTTGCTTGGCCTCTTTCCATTTATCTCACTTACAAGTGTCCAAACCTTGTCACATAAATGCCAGTGGTGGTCATCCATGACAACCTCATTTTGATAATAACATTTCTGCCATCCTCTAAGCTGATTGATTGATGATGATTCTTGAGGAGCTTGAGCAGCGTTTCTGGGCTTCTTCTTCAGATACTGTGTTTTTGCCTTCAAATAGTGCCTTTCATCCTTTAACATTGTTTGGGGGACAATTGGCTTGGTTTTTTTATCTCAATATAAACTTACCATCTTCACTGTTCCACCTGTAGCCAACATAAAACACTGCAAATCTTGATCTTTAAACAAAACTACAAACCCTTCCAAGCACTGCTTTCTTCACTGCAAATGATGACAGAGGCTGGCTTCGTTTTATCATAGTAGGGTTACTTTCACACTTTTTATGAGCCTTTCACTACTGTGTATTTTGGACTTGCAGGTGTATGTTGATGCATTGTTGTGAGGGCAGTTTATAGGCTCTTTGAAGCTAGAGCCAGCCCTTCACTCTCAACCAACTATATTTCTCCTTCAAAACATTCTCTTAAGAAACTTGACCTACACCTTTCAATATTGCTTTACCCTTTAGAAATTTGACAATCATAAATGAGGCATCATAGAATACCTTGAAAATTTGATGGCATTCATTACTGACAAGTTTGAGCAGCTCTGGAAATAGCTTTGGAAAGTTTTTAGGTAATTTTTTTGACCACTTTTACAGGAGTGTCACGGGCTGCTACAGGCGCGTCGCGCAGCAGTGCATTCCTATGTAAATTTTGTGCACAGGCGCGTCGCGCACCTTTCCAGGAGTGTCGCGCAAGTTTGCAGTCCATTTTGAAGGCCTTCCCGGTGTCGGAATTGGGCGTGAGATGGCTCGTTGGAAAGCTGTGGAAGTCTACTTTCCAGAAAACTTGAATTTTTTCATTTGGTGTCCATTTGATCCTTCAAAAATTGATTTTCCCAACACTTGTCAAAACTGGTAAATCCTGGTGCAGAAATGCATCGAGCTGTTTGTAGACCATTTTGGAATGCCTTCCCGGTGTTGGAATTGGGCGCGAGATGGCTCGTTGGAAAGATGTGGAAGTATTATTTCCAGAAAAACTTTAATTTTTTCATTTGGTGTCCATTTGAGCCTTCAAAAACTGACTGTCCCATCACTGGTCAAAAATGGTGTATGCTGGTGCAGAAAAACATAGCGTTGATTGCAGGCTACTTTTGGATGCCTTCCTTTTGTCGGAATTTGGCCCGAGATGGCTCATCGGAAAGCTATGGAAGTATATTTTCCATAGAAACTTGAATTTTTTCATTTTGAGTCCAATTGGCTGTTCAAAATCGGACTGTCCCATCACTGGTCAAAATGATGAATCCTAGTGCAGAAATTCTCCCGTGACATCTGTATTTTTCATGTTTCTCACAAACCATGATACCTGTGTAGAAAATGAAGGAGGTTTTTATTTTTGAACCTATGAGGGACAAAAACCTCTCTCAATTGTGTAAATTTCATCTCTGTTTGATCAGAAAATCATTTTGAAACAAACTGCCCGGGCGCTCCTTAACCCTAATTTTGTTGTGGATGCCAAGTTTGCTGACCCTATTTGGACTTGGTCATGGTTTCTTGATCTCAAGAAGGCGCCACTCTTTTCCAAAATAATTTCCTTCTTATAGGTACATTACCTATGATGTATCTGTCTTTTTGAATGATGAGAAAGATGCATTTGTTCCAAACTCCAAAACTGACAATCTATCAAACCACTTCTTTGTCCACTTATAACATTGTATACCTATTCATCATGCATTCTATAGCTCAACTTTGTCCACTGTTTTACCTTCTTAGTGATAATCTAATGAAAATCAATCAGAATGTGTCAAAGAGCATTTTGACAAACCTTGGCGACTGTTTTGTCATTTAACAGGAGATGGCCTGTGTTCTTCCAATGTGTTTGATAATTGCTGATTCCAGGTGATTTATAAGCTTCTCCCTGGACTGTAAGCACCCTCTTTTGGTTGCATGCTTTCAAACTATACTTCTCTATTTACTCAAAAGGAGCTCTCTTAGACTCCTGGGCAGGTGACAGTGGGGTGTTGTTTAACCCTTTCCCTTAAAGAAACTGTTCCTTTTTGGTATCAATGCATGCATATTCATATTGTTTCCTGTTTATCATGATGTATTTCTTGAAATACATTTTCATTTGAATAGGAAAATCAATACTTTTAAATCATTAACCCTAACTTTTACCTGGTGTAAAGACCCTTTAGCTTTCTTCCTTTGTCTCCTTTCATTGTCTCTTAGATCTATCAGTCTTTAACAACATCCAATGCTTTGGCCATCTGCTCATAAAAGGAGGAGGCCCTTCACTTGGCAAAGTATATGAGGATTATGTGATAAGGCTGCATGACAAGGGTTTTCTTGATTATGATAGTAAGCAATCAACTTTAAAAAACATCAAGACCGGCACCTCTGTTTGCAATCACCACTATGCTTCAGAAAAACCCTAGCCAAAGTATCACTGTCTTCCTGTTCTGCTCTGAGGGTGACTGAAATGTCATCATTTGTTTTGGTCATCTCATGACAAACTATTTGAAGGATAGTCTCTGTGACTATGGAGGTCAGTGTCCTTTGTAAAACAAAGAGCTTCCTTTCTGCCTGTGTAGTGGCATGTTTTGTCAGCACCTCTTCAATTTGATCTTGTGGACAAACAGGCTGCTTAAGATTGGAATGTTTACTGATGACATGCCTTTCTAAAGTTCAACAATTCACATGATTTGAAAGCTTCAAATGACCTCCTTTATTATACCAGACTCTTTTTTCCTTTGAGCTAGCATATTTCAAACTCTATCGCTGTTATGATCATTACTCACATTCATAAAACCTAGAGATATTGTTTCACTTGTTCAGTAAAGGCAAACCTGGAATTCTGCAACCTTTAAAGTCAATACTGGCCAGCGCCTTCTGCTTGTAAATGAAGGAGGCACCCTAACCCTCTGCTTGTAAATGAAGGAGGTTCTGGGCCATGACCATTTACCAGTTTGCTGAGACAGTGGTGTCACTTTCTTACTGTGATTTTCATGCTGGAAAGAGCTGTAAAGTCTGGATGAGTAGCTTTCTGTTTTGCAGACATACTCAGGCTCAAGTTACATTTAGAAGCAGTTGTTCCTCTAACTGTAAATTCAAGCATTTCCTCCATGAGATGAAATTATATTTCCTGCCTTTGTAGAAACCATAGAACACTGTGAAAAACCTAATAGTCAGCTTGAGATTGGGGTTTATGCAGTGCTGAGATCTAGGGGATGTGAGTGGCGCGACTTAGAGCAGTTTGTCAATTTCATTTGCAGAGTGAGAGGTCATTCATGGTTGGTCTGTAGCAGATGGAGGCTTTTTGGCTTTTTGATGATTGCCAAGGGTAAAATGTCTTAAAGCGCCACTTCCTAACATAGGGGAGACTTTTGCAACAGACTTGGACTTTTCCTTTTGGAGCTGATGGACAGACCAGGGGGGCTGAAACTAGAAAAAAATAGTGATAATGGATTTTGACTTTGACATGGGCGGACTGATAAGTAAAAGGGCGAAAAAAGTTTTATGAGGGTTTTCTAGATGACAGATTGACATATGGAATTCAGCTTCTAGAAAACTCAGCTATGGATATAGTCATCACTAACATGTAAAAAATACTGATGGCTAACAGTGGCTCCATTTGGGGAGGGCAGCTCCTCGTCAGGAGGTGTCCAGAATTCAGATTTTTGGCTTATGAAGACCGGTGCCTTATCCATTGGCGCAAAATTTACCCTTCTCTTGATGTTATTTCTGAAAAATGACAGCATGGTTAACATCAATGATACTTCTACCTACCCCACTATCTTTCCTAACATTTTTCTTCTCTTTGGCGCATTTGAACTAGCAGCCTTTTGACAATGCATATTTTTCTTTTTGCAAAATGAACCTATCTATTTCTACTCTTATATCTGCTGGGAGTTCAGATTAAGCTGATGAACTCCTTCATTTCTCTACCTAAAACTAGATCGACTGTCAAGATTAAGCAGTTTGACAGGATTTCATTCTCTAATCTACAACATGAAATTGAAAAATGATCAAATCAGGATTAGGCAGTCTGATTTGTCATGCATTTGTGGCATAAAAGACAAGCTGCACACAAATGTTATTCTGCAACAAAAGAAATTAGAGAAGCGGGGTTAAGACGTACAATGTGTTTTTTATCCCTCGCTTCTCTCTTTGGTTCTGTTTTAGGCATGTGGAACCAGAATCTCTCCCTAATCTAAGCTCTGTGATAAGTCAATCTTACACAATGTTGACTATCTTGGCGCTCACTAACTTATCAGAAAATAAATTTAAACATGCTCAGCTATGATTAGGCTAGATAGCTGAACAAGACATTGAAGTACTAGTAGCGGCATTTAGACTTGCTCGCTTTCCGAAGGACTATTTTTTGGAACATGGGGCTTTACTACTGCTTTTTAGAAACTGCCCTCTTTTTCTACTTTTTCTTCAAACAAACTATAAATGAAAAAGGTGCTCACAAGACTGAGCTTATTTTCTACAGTTGTTTATCTATTCTATCTTAAACTGTACATAACATACACTTGGTGAACTCTTCTTTCCAATGCAACCAGTCAAGTAGATGCTCACATGGGTCATTCTGGTTTAGTTCTTTTATGATGCAGGAATAATGAAAAGGCCACTCCCACTCGGTTTGTTTTCGGACAGTAGTGTGTAAGTTTTTCCCCATTCTAGGCAACAAATTGTTCATGATAGAACCCACTACTCCTTCAGACTTCTCAAGGAAAACAACAAATGGATCTTGGAATAATATCTGATCTAGAGGATTTGAGATATAGGTTTCATTTAGGATTATTCTTTCAGACTTCTCAAGGAAAACAACAAATGGATCTTGGAATAGTACCTGATCTAGAGGATTTGAGATATAGGCTTCATTCAGGACTACTCTTTCTTCCACTTGACTATATTTGGGACTCTCACGGTAAAGCAACTCTTCCCCTTGCTCATGATCACCGGAACTGTCAGACTCATCATATATTGCAGTGTATTTTTCAATCCAAGCTGATGTGTTTTGATAGGGAGGGCTGGAAACTGTGTGAAGGTCATCAGGTTGATGGGCAGGGATACACTTTGACAGTAAATTATCTTGAAAGGATAGTGTGACAACTCCCATGTGTTTATCAACCTCTACTTCTTCATCTGCAATTTGTAACTCAATGGAACTGGGTAATTGCAAATCTGGAGTTAAGGAAGATTCTATGTCCAAAATGATTTCCTCAACCATTTCAGGCAAAGGATTCTCATTTACAATATGCTCAAGAATTTCACCATCTTCCTCAAACTCATCATCAAAGCTGAAAAACTGTTGATTTCCAATCATGTGCATGTTATCTCTGACGGGCTGAAGTGAAGTAGAGCAAAGAGTTCGAGACTCTTCACTTACTTCTAAACTCTCAAGGTTCTCCTCATGAGTGTCATAGATGACCGGTAATGGCTGCTTACTTTTCTCAAATTTATGAAACTGAGCTTCCTCCCAAAAATCAAAAACTGAGTTTTCTCCAAAGTTAGCTTCTGTTTGGAAATCATCATCATAATCAAAATATTGATCAAACCTTGGAAAATCATCATTATAATTAATCTCATCAACCATGCATATTGGACTATCAGACTTATTTTCTTCAAATTGATTTACAAATCTACTTTCTGACTTATGATATGCAGGATTAACAGGAGAAAGATCAGAGAAGTTTTGGTTATTAGTTTCTGCATCTAATAATGGAAAACACATTTCTGATGGTTTGAGAGCTTCTTCCTTTTCCATTATCTTCTTGTTTATATCACTTTCATTGTATAAGATAAAAGAATCTAAATTGGAATGAGTGGAATAAATGGGAGTATTGTTTTCCATGACTGCTTGAGTTACCAGAGGTTTAGTTACTTCAAGTCCCAGGTTTTCCATGACTGCTTTAGGCATGAGGTTATGGGAGGTACCAGAATCTAACATGGCATTATGTAATATCTTGTCCCGTATGTTCAGGCTCTCATAGGAAGGAGAAACAGATCTTTCTCGGTATTGACCTTCTATTTTCGGGCCGAATAAGAGCTCGGGTTTGTTTTCAGTTAGATTTAAAGTATCTGCCTCGCTCCTTATGTCAAAAACTTTGAAAATTTGAGATCTATACCTATCTACAGTTATTAGCTCAGTAAGGGGTATGGTAATTTTTATTTCAGAAACTTCCCCTTCAAAACTAAAAGGAGTTTGTAGTTTGGGCAGATTTGTTTCAGCTTTTTCGGACATGACCTTTTCTATGCTCTTAATTTGCTGACTCTGATTCGGGACTTTTTTTGACACCGTTACTTCGGGGGTTTTTGTAGAGGTGCTAAGAGTATCTGAGCTAAGACTTGTCTGAATAGCTTTATCCTTGTTTTGGTCAATTTTCTTGGCCAGAATTTTGTTGCTATCCATGGCTTTTTTACGGATGGTGTCAGAGGTTTTAGCAGTGTCAGGGCTACCCTTCTTGGAGTGGTCTTGGTTTTTTCTGCTTCTAAGGTTATACTGCCTATGAGCTTCTATAATGGCATTCTGAAAATCTATGGCAGGATCTTCAAGATCTTCATAGCCGGTTTCGTCTTGACTTGGGGAGCACAAGTCTTGCTCTTCTGTTGTGAGGTAAACCTTACTCTCGTTATCAAAACCTATGAGTTTCCAATGATTTTCATCAATGGGTGCGGTATCCTTATTCTCTTCATCAACATAATTCTCACTGAAGGATGGTCTAATCTGCTGATCATTTCCTCTTGGTTTATTTTGAGACTGATCTTTTCTAAAGCCTTGTTTCTGGTTTTGAGGGTTTGGTTGGTTGTCCCTAGGAGGCGCTTTTTCACTCATTTTTTCCCACATCTTTGTCATGGATTTTATCAGGCCATCTATTCTAGGATCTAGGGAAGGAGATGAAATGGAGACCTTATCTCTATATGGGACTTTTCCTTCTAATCTAATCCTGGCTCTTTTTTCTGCTAAGTTGGCTTCTGTTTTTATGGCTATTTGTTGCATTTCCTCTAGGGTAGGGGGATCTTTGTCTCTCAGATGATATGTCATGTCTGGATCAAAACCTTCGGGGAATTTTGCCAATATTAAACCAAGTGGGGGTTTGAAGTGAGGCGGGAGGGCGTTATACACACTATTGAACCTAGTGCAGTATGCCTGGACACTTTCCCCATTTTCCCGTTTTAGGTTGTTATATTCTGACAGGATTTGAATAGGGTTCCTTCGGACTTCCCACTTGTTCGTGAAGACTTGGCAGAGTCCTAGGATGTTGTGGATACTGTTTGGAGGTAAGCTTTTAAACCATGTTTTGGGTTCTCCACCCAGGCTTTGGGCGAATATTCTCATTCTGACGGTTTCGTCGTGTACTTCCATGTATTCAAAAGCATCGCTAATCCTACTTACATGCTGTTGAGCTGTAGTGGTGTCTTCTCCGGTAAAGTGTGGGATTTTGCCTTGATATTTATTTGGGAGAGGAGCCAAGGGCGGTGGCAACACCAAAGGTGCGTACCAGGCTGCCATGACTGGAGCTAATGGATGATGTACAAGATGAGGACTAGTAGGCTGGGATGAGGTGGTTTGAATAGGTGTGGCGGATGAACTTGGACTAGTGATCTAGTTTTGAGCAGATCTGGGATGATAGGAGAAAAACTGATAGAGAAGCTGAGGTCAGGAGGAGTGGTAGGTGGAGCTTCTCTAATAGGACTCTGTGGTGGGCTTAGGGGTTCAAGATCGTCAAAGTTTATCTTACTATATGATTTGCTCCTGGGAAGAGTTTGTGATGACTCTAGTCCCAAAGGTGAATCTAGTAGGATAGTGCGATGTTTAGGTACAGATCTTGCTCTACAGATGGATCTACCAGTAGCTAGATGGTCAGTTTCGGAAGCTTGCCACAGAATCTTCTCTGGGTCATCTACTATGATAGGGGATTTGGGTCTGGATGGGATCTGGTGTTGATTCTTCGTGAAGCCAGATTTTAGATCCAGAGCTTAGAGAGAATGGTATTGGTGAATGTTTTGGATGAGTGGTTTTTCTTAAAGCTTTACTAAGGTGAAGGATGGTCAAAAATAAAAGGGATGGATTAGTGGAGTCGCCAAGTGGAAATGGGTTGTTTTTGTGAAGATAGCTATGGTCCACCACCGGTAACTAATCTGAGAATGTTTTTGGATTTTCTGAGTCTTACGTGCAGCCTATGGTTTGTTAAAGTATCCTAGACTTGTTCCAACACTTTGCTAGGGTGATGAGAACAAAAAGAGTTTACTCTAAAAAATGGGTCTATGGACTACTTGCTTGTTTATGGTACCTAAAGGACCAAAGAGTCTATAAGAGTTTGCTGGACTATTATGTACTCAGTGTCCCACCATCTCCCGCTATGTTAGTGAGCGATGGGATAGGTTTATCGGATAGTAGCCTGGAGCTTGGTAAAATAGTAAGGCTTACTAGAGTTTAGTGGAGTCGCCAGGTGGATTATCAGTTGTTTTGAGATATACTTGTATGGTCCACCATCAATACTGTCAAAAACCAATCTAAGGGAGTGTTTTGGGGTTTTTTGAGTTTTATGTGCCTACAAGGTTTGGAAGAGTGTCCTACAGCTGAGTCATCATTTTTCTAGGATGGTGAGACAATCAGATTCTACTCTTCTAAGTTTGACTGAGATTTTGAGAATTCCTAAGGGATACCTAGGATGTTTTGACTCAAAGTCCCACCGTGATCGCCATTATGTTAGGGTCCCGTGATTTGGCCGATTGGCTAGCCAAATGACGATGTAACATCAAACCAAGCTTTGGAGCCCAAGGACCTAGCCTTCATGGACTCAGAGAGGGCTCTCTCTATAAGTGTAAAAGATGTCGGTGTGTTTACTTGCGATGTTCTGATATTAGGCTAGTTATGAAGTATGTTTTTGGTTTTTTGGTTTTTTTAAGTTTGTGAGGGATGAAACTGATCAAATACATAAACTGGATAACAAGATGTAGATAAATTGGGCTATGGGGTCAAACAGGTCAAGGAAGCTATGAGGTGATGATGTAAAGCTGCTGTAGGGCCGATTTGATTCACGGTAGAAGGGATCTTTGGGCAAAATGGATTAAATGGACAACGAGTTGGTGAAAGACAAGGGATTTCAAGTGTAACTAGTTTATAGCAGACATAAACATGTTATAGCAAGCCATTAATCATGCTAAATGCAACTATGAGCTAATTAATACATAGAAATCAAACATTCAAGCCATACATAGAGGTATAAGACCCTCTAACTTCGGGAAATGGCTATCAGACTTTGGGAAAAACACATAAGACAAACTAAAAACTCATAAACTACGCCGGAACGCCTAAACATAGTCTCTAAGTCATTGGGCACTTTGACAAACAAGCTTTCATAGTTTTAGGCAAAGGGCTAGATCGGGACTAGGCCTCCTTGGTTCAACAAGATGACCAACAAATCAGTCAAAGAGAAAGTCTTATGGACAGAACTATGGGTAGCTTGTAGGTAGGTAGGGCAAATCATACATCCTACTCAACATACATAGAACTTATGAATAAAACTTAGCAACAATACCTTAAGTTACTAAAGAGCAGCTAAGAATTCTTTAGCATAACTAAGGAAGAAGAAAACATCAAGCTATGAAGATTCAGGGATTTTGAGGTGCCTCCATGGGCATATCTCAAAATAAATCTTTACTGATCTATAGCAGAAAGAAATATGTAGTATGAATGAAAACTAGAAGACAAAACATATCAAAACACTATACCATTCTACCATGTCCAAGGAATCCATCAACAATCCTTCATCATTCCTCAAAAGCAATCTCAAGAGCGGTCAAAAATCATAACTCAAGTGTATTCTTCAAAGCTCATATGACTGATATTATTAATTCTTCTCTCAAGTTCAGCCCTCCGATTTACAATGAAACCCATGGAATAAATAGGCTTGAGGAAGGAAAACCTCATGGAGCAACTAGCTATCCCATTGGCCAAGTCAAAATATCTAAACTTGTCCTTGAGGATTTGCAAAGCCCAAGGCAAAAAATATCCCATAAAATATCTAAAAAACTGCTAAAAATGGAAATTATATTGACTTTACATCATTTCCCAAGTATAAAAATAGCTAAACGCACATTTGGGAAAAGCAGATTTTTGAGGTTCAAAAATTACAAAAATACTTCATATTTATGCCTGAAAAAGGTCCCCTGACTTGCTGAAGGAAAATGGCAGCCTTCCCGGTGTCAAAATGAGGCTCATGATGGCCCGTTGGAAAGCTCTCTGTGTCTGCTTTCCGGCGCAATTGAAATTACCTCAATCTGATCTCGGGAAGTCCCTCAAAACTATACCTGTGTGCAAAAACCCAGAAAATAGCAGGCTGTTGATATGGCGGGCAGAATGTGCAAAAAGAGGGTGTTTTACGCCAATTTGAGGGGGCGAATGATCTCCAAATGCTCTGAAAATATTTGAGACACAGCTCACCGCGGAATTATGGCATCCTTGTTTATCATCCTCCTCCCCTGACAACTCATCAAGCGGAAATGGCGAAATTATGAGGCTTCGGCCAAGCCAAAAAAATACCAAAAAACAAGGATTCTTTAAGAAAAGGCCGAAAATTGGCATGCATGACCCTTAAGGGTCTATAGCAACATGCTCGAGAAGGCGAGGCCAAAATATCAAGGGCTGATATGCTTTTCCCTTCCTTGGAGTTCTTGGCGTTCCTTAAAGCTGCTTTGTTCTTGATCATCCTTATCTTCTTCCTTTCTTCTTTGGCTTCTTCAATACATTCGGCCACTCTCCTCCTCTAGTTCACTGCTGCTCCGCTCATCTTCACCAGTCTGCTTTGCTCCACAGCCTTCCTCTTTTTTGTATGTAACTCGACCCGGTAGACTTAAGGACAAAAACACAGTCCATATAAGTTGAACAGTCAAAGGGTTACTATGATAGTGTAAGATCGCTAGTTCTTTGAGTTTTGGTGTGAACAAAAACAACCCTGTAGTCAGTCCACAACAACCATCTCTCACAATAAACAAACTGATATGTCTTTGCTTTTTTGTAAATACTACCCTTTCCCCTTGTATGTCCCTCAATAATAAAAATTAGTCAAAAACACAGTCAGTAAGGAAACACAGTCCAGGTGACCTCTTCTGTGTTATTGTGATAAGAGTACCTTGCTTTTGATGTTTTGAGGACACAGCATCACCTTGTACTTTAGTTAACAGCAAAATCATAACCTTATTATTTCAAACACAGCTCCCCTTTGGTGCAAGCCACCCCACTGGTGGATTCAACAATATGAACACAGTAAATGACAAAGTGTACTTACACAGTCAAAGGTAACTCTATGTTAGTGCGGGGTGCCATGGCTCCAGGTGTTTTGAGGTCAGCATAATAACCTTGTAGCAACCTAACATTTCTTCCAATAGAGATGCTGCTCTTGTAATCACCAATCATCACCTATACTTTGATCATACCTCCAAATGGTGTTTTGTAGATTCACACTATATTTGGTTCATGAGGTGAAGGGGAAAACACTGGTGTTTTGTCTCTTTTTATCAAACAGAGAAGTCCTTTGGTTTGATAAAAACATTTATACCATGATACTGCTACTTTGAAAATAAACCTACAGTTTCTCCCTTTTTAGAAGCTGTTTGCACTATTTAAAACTGTTTGAGGGCAGCTTGTTAGGTTATTTGAAACACCAATAGGAACCCATCATCTTGACTCCCAACTTGTGCCCTATTTGTTAAGTAAGGACCAAATAAAAAGCTGAAGCCTGTTCTTGATCTATTCATTGTCAGCTGGTAAAAGATATGGAAGAAGAAATACAAATTGCAGAACACAACATGGTGCTCTTTCAAGATCATCTTTGCAAAGGTACAACAAAACTAGTCGGACTAGAATCCTTGGGCATTTTTCTCCTCGTAATCGGATAGCTTTGTCAACCAGCTTACTTGTACTAATGTTTGCAATACACCTTTGAGTCCTCCGAGATACCCTTTGCCGTAGCCATTTCTACGTGGCATGTTGGGAGTCTCTCTTTGACTGTGTGCCCTTTGAACCAAAGATGAGCCTATTGAAGGCGAGGCTACACTTCTCTTGCTTGGCCTCTTTCCATTTATCTCACTTACAAGTGTACAAACCTTGTCACACTAAATCCAGTGGTGGTCATCCATGACAACCTCATTTTGATAGTAACATTTCTGCCATCCTCTAAGCTGATTGATTGATGATGATTCTTGAGGAGCTTGAGCAGCATTTCTGGGCTTCTTCTTCAAATACTGTGTTTTTGCCTTCAAATAGTGCCTTTCATCCTTTAACATTGTTTGGGGGACAGTTGGCTTGGTTTTTTTACCTCAATATAAACTTACCATCTTTACTGTTCCACCTGTAGCCAACATAAAACAATGCAAATCTTGATCTTTAAACAAACTACAAACCCTTCCAAGCACTGCTTTCTTCACTGCAAATGATGACAGAGGTTGGCTTCATTTTATCATAGTAGGGTTACTTTCACACTTTTTATGAGCCTTTCACTACTGTGTATTTTGGACCTGCAGGGGTATGTTGATGCATTGTTGTGAGGGCAGTTTATAGGCTCTTTGAAGCTAGAACCAACCCTTCACTCTCAACCAACTATAATTCTCCTTCAAAACATTCTCTTAAGAAACTTGACTTACACCTTTCAATATTGCTTTACCCTTTAGAAATTTGACAATCATAAATGAGGCATCATAGAATACCTTGAAAATTTGATGGCATTCATTACTGACAAGTTTGAGCAGCTCTAGAAATAGCTTTAGAAGGTTTTTAGGTAATTTTTTTTTACCAGTTTTATAGGAGTGCCGCGGGCTGCTACAGGCACGTCGCGCAGCAGTGCATTCCTTTGTAAATTTTGTGCACAGGCGCGTCGCGCACTTTTCCAGGAGTGTCGCGCAAGTTTGCAGTCCATTTTGAAGGCCTTCCCGGTGTCGGAATTGGGCGCGAGATGGCTCGTTGGAAATCTGTGGAAGTATAATTTCCAGAAAAACTTGAATTTTGTCATTCGGTGTCTATTTGATTCTTCAAAAATTGATTTTCCCAACACTGGTCAAAACTGGTAAATCCTGGTGCAGAAATGCATCGAGCTGTTTGTAGGCCATTTTTTAATGCCTTCCCTGTGTCGGAATTGGGCGCGAGATGGCTCGTTGGAAAGATGTGGAAGTATAATTTCCAGAAAAACTTGAATTTTTTCATTTGGTGTCCATTTGATCCTTCAAAAACTGACTGTCCCATCATTGGTCAAAAATAGTGTATGCTGGTGCAGAAAAACATAGCGTTGATTGCAGGCTACTTTTGGATGCCTTCCTTTTGTCAGAATTTGGCCCGAGATGGCTCATCGGAAAGCTATGGAAGTACATTTTCCATAGAAACTTGAATTTTTTCATTTGGAGTCCAATTGGCTGTTCAAAATCTGACTGTCCCATCACTGGTCAAAATGATGAATCCTAGTGCAGAAATTCTCCCATGACATCTGTATTTTTCATGTTTCTCACAAACTATGATACCTGTGTAGAAACTGAAGGAGGTTTTTATTTTTGAACCTATGAGGGACAAAAACC
The DNA here is from genome assembly GCA_034641835.2 of Pinus albicaulis. Taxonomy (NCBI): domain Eukaryota; kingdom Viridiplantae; phylum Streptophyta; class Pinopsida; order Pinales; family Pinaceae; genus Pinus; species Pinus albicaulis. The sequence goes on along the minus strand of CM076571.1, from coordinate 499,956,317 downwards.
TCTCTCAATTTTGTAAATTTCATCTCTGTTTGATCAGAAAATCATTTTGAAAAAAACTGCCCGGGCACTCCTTAACCCTAATTTTGTTGTGGATGTGCCAAGTTTACTGACATAACTTTGAATTTGGTTATGGTTTCTCGATTTCAAGAAGGCGCCCCTTTTTTCCAAAATAATTTCCTGCTTATAGGTACATTACCTATGATGTATCTGTCCTTTGAATGATGAGAAAGATGCATTTGTTCCAAACTCCAAAACTGACAATTTATCAAACCTCCTCTTTGTCCACTTATAGCATTGTATACCTATTCATCATGCATTCTATGGTTCAAATTTGGCCACTGTTTTACCTTCTTAGTGATAATCTGAAGAAAATCAATCAGAATGTGTCAAAGAGCACTTTGACCAACCTTGGCGACTGTTTTGTTATTCAACATGAGATGTCCTGTGTTCTTCCACTGTGTTTGATAATTGCTGCTTCCAGGTGATTCACAAGCTTCTCTCTGGACTGTAAGTGCACTCTTTTGGTTGCATGATTTCACACTATACTTCTCTGTTTACTCAAAAGGAGCTCTCTTGGAGCCTGCGCCAGCGAGGGTGAGTGGGGTCTTTGTTTAACCCTTTCCCTTAGCTTGTTCCTTTTTGGTATCACTGCATGCATATATTCAATATTGTCTCCTTTCCACTATAGGTACAGTTTGACAGACATTTTCATTTGAATAGGAAAACCAATGCCTTTGTATCATAAACACTATCATTTACCTGGTGTAAATACCTTTTAGCTTTCTTCCTTTGTCTCTTTCCACTGTCTCTTAGATTAATCAGTCTTTAACAACATCCAAGGCTTTGGCCATCTGCTCATAGAAGGAGGAGGCCCTTTACTTGGCAAAGTATATGAGGATTATGTGATAAGACTGCATGACAAGGGTTTGCTTGATTATGATGGTAAGCAATCAACTTAAAAAACATCAAGACTGGCAACTCTGCTTGCAAACACTACAGTGCTTCAGAAAAACCCTAGCCAAAGTATCACTGTCTTCCTGTTTCTGCTCTGAGGGTGACTGAAATGTCATCATTTGTTTTGGTTATCTCATGACAAACTATTTGAAGGATAGTCTCTGTGACTGGAGGTCGGTGCCTTTGTAAAACAAGGAACAACTGCACTGTGTAATGGCATGTTTTGTCGGCACCTCTTCAATTTGCATGGAAAAGCAGGCTCACTTAAAGATTGGAATGTTTGCTAATGACATGCTTTTCTAAAGTTCAACAATTCGCATGATTTGAAAGCTTCAAATGACCTCCTTTATCAGGACAGACATCACTTTTTTCTATTAAGCTAGCATATTTCAACTCTATTCTTTGTTATGATCATCACTCACATTCATAAAACCTAGAGATATTGTTTCCTTTTATTCAGTGAGAGCGTGAAACCTGGACTTTTGCAATCTTCAAAGTCAATGCGGCGGTACTCTGCTTGTGGATGAAGGAGCGCCTAACCCTCTGCTTGTAAATGAAGGAGGTTAAGGCCATGACAATTTGCCAATTCTTTGTGACAGTGGTGTCTTTCTCTTACTGTGATTTTCATGCTGGAAGGAAAATGCAAGGTGTTTATGAGTGACTCTCTGTTTTGCAGATATATCTCAGGCTCATGTTACATTTAGAAGCAGTTGTTCTTCTAACTGTAGATTCAAGAATTTCCTCCTGAGATGAAGTTATATTTCCTGTTCTTTGCAGAATCCATAAAACATTGTGAAACACCTACTAATCATCTTGAGACTGTGGTTCATGCAGTGCTGAGACCTAGGGATATAAGTGGCACGACTTAGAGCTGTTTGTCAATTTCATTTGCAGAGTGAGAGGTCATTCATGGTTGGTCTGTAGCAGATGAAGGTTTTTTTGGTCCTTTGATGATTGCCAAGGGTGAAATTCCTTAAAGTGCCACTTCCTAACATAGGGGAGACTTCTGAAATAGACTTGGAATTTTCCTTTTGGAGCTGATGGACAGACTAGGAGGGCTGAAGCTAGAAAAAATAGTGATAATGGATTTTAACTTTTGACAAGGGCGGACTAAAAAGTAAAAGGGCGAAAAAAGTTTTATGAGGGTTTTCTAGATGACATATTGACATATGGAATTCAGCTTCTAGAAAACTCAGTTATGGATATAGTCATCACTAACATGTAAAAATACTGATGGCTAACAAGCATCTCAGAAGACAATTCTTGACTCCACGTAAGAAGAAAGCTACTTCTTAATGTGATCCTGAGCTCGAGATGCATCTATAGGGTGTTGGAATATTGTCATTGATGGCAAAGGATATGGCAAAGGAAATGGAAGAGGTCAGCAGAAAAGAACAGAGGACGAACAGAAGCAGCAGAGACAGAATGGGAAGAGTACAAAGGTGCAGCAAAATTTTGGTGAACAGCAACACGCATTCAAAAAGGAAGGGAGAAATGTAAGGATGAATTAATTGTCATGGGCCGCAGCCACAAATTGCAGAGGAGAGTTGATTATGGTGTGGGGCAGAGCCGTCTTTACAGTGGAACGCAGTTATTCCCGTAAAATCTAATTTACGGAGGAGTAGAGTTATTCAGACAGTCATTTCGGGAATTTAAGCCCTTAACAACCAAGTATGAAGAAAATTTATGAAAGTATGCAGAAAGACTTTAAATATTTGAATGTGGCAGGAAAAGTGGTCCCTACCACTTGAGCGCAAATCGCAAAGCGCAGTTTTGAAGCTTCAAGTGTCTTGTTGATATGGAGTATTTGCGATATGCGATCATCACAATATCGCATTATCGCAATATCACATATTTGTTATTTCCGCCATCGCAAGTTCTGTTGTTTGCGATATGCGATCATCGCGCCATCGCAAGATCGCAATATCACATATTCAAGTGTTCCGCCATATGTTTGATTGCGCCATCGCAAAATGGCCATCTGCGATGTGGGCCCGGGGTCAAAGAATGAAATTTGAATAAAAGAAATGTTACGGGGACAGTGTAAAGTTTTAAAATAACCATTGGGGTTATAGTTATAATAGTATATGGTGGAGATAAAAGATTGAATATTATTGAAGATCCCGAATGGGATGATTCATGCATGGAAGAACGGAGGTTAGGGTTTCAATTTGGATTGGCACGATTATTAATACAAAACGATTGAGATGTATGGCTGTTCCGCTTTCGGAACTCACCACATCAACAAGACACTTGCGTATGGAAAAGCGTTGGATATTGTTTATAAAATCCGAAGGGTTAAACTTTGGGTTAAAGGCTGGGCACACATAGATAATTTGAATCTCCTCGTTTGAATAAAATAAATTAAAAAGAAAGCGAAGATCCCTAGGGATAAAATAAAAGAAATACCATTAGCGGTTGAATGGTTTTAGACTTATGGTATTGAGAAAGGCGAGATCTATATAAAGGACAAAGATCATTATTCGATTGAGGAGGTGTGAGCATTGGTGAAGAAGGAATTCCTTTAAGGAATATCCGTATGGACAGACAACGCGCTTAATTGATAATTCTGAGTCCATGATGCACCCGTCAAGATATTGATCTAAAAGGTGATGAGTCGTGAGAGTATTCAATAGAAGAAACGATGAAAAGTAAGCGGATGTATACTGAAGAACACATATGGATCCGGTGCATATGACAGTTGGAGTTTCTGAAAGTTAATACACACAGAAGGATACACGGAATGTTGAATGCACAAATTCTCTGAAGTCTGGATTACAGTGGTCTCGCTGTTCTGTTATGTAGAATTGGGAAAATATGTTTGTTAATTGAATAACGGGTTGCGTTAGAGGGTTGAAGCCTTCTGTATATAGAAGCTGAAGTTATGATCAGGGGGTTGTAGCTCCCTTCCAAGAGAGGTTGGCAAACGAGAGAAGGTTGTAGCCTTCTGCAGGTGGGTGCCTGCGTGCTGGTATGAGTCTGCACCAGCATAGATTGTAAAAAATTTTCTCTATAATAAAATATTGAAGACTGAGATTACAGCAGCGGTGGTTTTCTCCCGAATTGGGTTTCCACCTTAAATCCTGGTGTCCATATGTGTTAATGGTTTGTTAGTTATTTCAGTTCATGCTTAATGCTTATCTAATGCAATTCTCTAAGTAAAGATATAATAAGATATCGGGACATACATGTTGAATGCAGTACTGTAACATATGGTTTTTTAAGAGAACAGAGAAAGAAAATTGTTTAGTCTTAAATACTGATTCACCCCCCCCCCCCCTCTCAGTATTTTTCCCAACAATTGGTATCAGAGCAGGTCCTTCTGAAAAAGCTTAGTCGCTAGAAGGAAGATCAAGCAAGATGAGCAATCAAGATGGAATAGCATCTATCAGGCCTCCACTTTTTAATGGAAACAATTTAATTTTCTGGAAAACAAGGATGAGAACTTATCTTCAGTCTCTGGGAGCAGAGGTATGGGCGATTGTTGAACAAGGATATCAATATCCAGCTGCAGTACCAACAGATCCAACGGAAAGAAAGAATTATGAAACAAATGCAAGGGCGGTTAATGCTCTATTAGGAAGTCTAACTGAATCAGAATTTGTCAAAGTCATGCAACTGAATACAGCAAAAGAAATATGGGACAAAATCATTCTAAGCTATGAAGGTGATGCAAAGGTAAAAATTGCTAAACTTCAAACTCTCAGAATCCAATATGAGAATCTTAAAATGCTTAAGGAAGAAAGCATTGCAAATTTCTTTCTACATCTTGATGATATTGTAAATCGCATGAGAAATCTGGGAGAAACAATTACCGAATCCACTTTGGTTGAGAAAATTTTAAGATCTCTAACAGCAAAATTTGAGTCAAAAGTTTCAGCTCTTGAAGAAAAGCAAGATCTTCAAAATCTTACTGTGGTACAACTTCATGGCATACTAACTGCATATTAAATGAGAAGAGGAGGACCATCTAAAGTCAAAGAAGCAGTCTTTAGAACTTCTACAAGAGGAAAGGAAGTACAAATAACAGAAGGATCAGGATATATCTCAGAAGAAGATGAGATAAACTTCGTAAAGAAACTTCAACTTGGCACAGGACGATTCAGAGGTAAGCTTCCTTTCAAATGTTTTGATTGTGGAAGAGTTGGTCATTATGCTGCTAAGTGTCCTTATAAATAAACACATAAAAAGGGGAAGGAAGTAGCAAGAAGGAATAAGAATCATTTTAACTCTAAAAGGAGTTACTATACTCATGAAGATAGTGATGGGTTATCTGATAGTGAGGAAGAATGTGAACAAGATCTGAGACTTCTCATGGAATTTGAAAAGGAATCTAGAGAAGAAGAGGATACTTTTGTGGACGCTCTAGAAGACAGTGATTTTCTTAATGAAAACAATAAACTCAAAATTTTCTTAGAAGAGAGAAAAATAATCATAGAAACTCTGAAAAATCAGCTTGAAGATAAAGAGAAACACAATGAGAAATTAGAATGTGAAGTAGTAGATCTAAGAAAAGAACTTGGGAAAGTAAAGACTTTGAATCTTAGATTTGCTAAAGGGTCTGAAACCTTAGATGAGATTATCAAGGTACAACGTTCTCCTCTTATAAAGACAGTTCTTGGATATATTAGAGAATCTTCTCAGGCATCAGCACCAAATTATCTAAAAGAAGTTACAACTGGTTTATAACATGCTGCCACTCAACAAGGGAATAAAGAATATTTACAGGTAAAGCATGATCATTTCAATTCAAGAAACACTAACAGAAATGTCTTTCAAAGAAACACCAATCAACAGATAAATTCATATAGAAGATCTTATGATCGCAGAAATTTCTTCTTCAATGGACATTGTTTCTCATGTCACAATTTTGGTCATAAAGCTATTCAATGTGTAGCATATAAAACTATTATGACAAGAGAAGCAAGAAAGAAAAGGACTTATATTGAAGCAAAGAAGAATACTTATAACAACTTTTCTCGTCTTCAAAATGAAGTTGAATGCACTTATTGCAATAACTTTGGCCAAGAAGAATCTGAATGCAGGAGCAAAGTTCAGCCAAAAGAACATGTTCCTTCAAGATCCAAAGTATGGAAAAAGAAGGAGTTACAGGTTGAAAATTGTGGCATAGCTTTATTTGCAGAAGATGAAGAGAACCAATGATACATTGATAGTGGATGCTCAAGACACATGACAGGTGATAAAGACAAATTTCTTGCATATAGTGCTCTAGAAAAGGAGAAGAATGTTACATTTGGAAATGATACTCCTGCGGTAATTAAAGGTAAAGGGTCTGTCTTCCTAAAGGATAAGGTGAAAGCTAATGAAGTCATGTATGTGGATGGATTAAAGCATAACTTGTTAAGTGTAAGTCAAATGTGTGATCAAGGAACTGAAGTTGTCTTTAGTTCAAAAGAATGTGTGGTACGTGATCTCGATACAGGTAAAGCAATTATAAAAGGAAAAATAACTACAAACAACCTGTATATATTGAAGAACCCCAAAGAACAATGTTATTTGAGTAAATCTTCAGAAAATTGGCTATGGCATAGAAGGTTGGGGCATCTGAGTTTCTCTCAAATCAACAAATCAAGTAGACTTAAAGTTATTCGTGATCTTCCCAATATTACTCTACCTGAAAATATCATATGCAAATCTTGCCAATTCAGTAAGCAAACCAGGGTACAATTTAATGCCAAGGAAGGATCATCAAGTAAGCCTCTTGAACTCATTCATACTGACATATGTGGACCTATGAGGAAAAATTCACCTCGTGGTGAAGAATACTATATCTTATTCATTGATGATTTCTCTAGAATGTGTTGGATTGGGCTGCTTAAACACAAAGATGAAGCATTTGAGAAATTTCAGATTTTCAAAGCAATAGTGGAGAATGAATTAGAATTAAAAATCAAGTGTCTTAGATCTGATCGAGGAGGAGAATATACATCCAAATAATTTCTTGAATTCTGTGAACAACACGGCATAAAAAGACAGTTCTCTGTAGCTGGCACTCCACAACAGAATGGTGTTGCAGAGAGAATGAACAGAACAATTCAACAAATGGCTAGAGCTATGCTTGATGATTCCAGAACACCTGACACATTTTGGGGAGAAGCAACACATACAGCAGCAAACATTCTCAACAAAGCACATGTTCGTGTAAATAGTGATAAAACTCCCTATGAACTCTAGTATGGTAATCCTCCCACTGTAAAGCATTTTAGAATTTTTGGGAGCAAATGCTTTATCAAAAATAATGATGAAAAACTTGGCAAGTTTGAACCCAGAGCTGATGAGGGAATATTTCTTGGATACTCCTCTAGGAGTAAGGCATATAAATGTTACAATAAAAGACTTCAAAAGATTGTTGAATGCATTGATGTTGTTATTAATGAGTCTACTGCAGCCCCAAAAGAAGAAAAGCAAACAACAGATGAAGAAGATGAGGACACATATCCTCCTACATCAAACAGTAATGATACAAATAGTACACCCAGTGAAGAACCTGAAGAAGATCTGTCTGAAAAGGCTCCATCTAGATATGTTCAAAAGAATCATCCAGAATCTCAAATCTTGGGAGAAAAGGAATCAGGTGTACAAACAAGAAGGACTCTTGTGGGATCTTCTAGCAACCTGGCATTTTTGTCTACGGTTGAACCTCACAGTGTCAGTCAAGCTAGTAAAGATGAATGTTGGATTCAAGCCATGAATGAAGAGCTTGATCAAATTGAAAAGAATCACACTTGGGAGTTAGTACCAAGGCCCCATGACAAAAATGTCATTGGAACTAAATGGATATTCAAAAACAAGTTAAATGAGAATGGGGATGTTATAAGAAATAAAGCTAGACTTGTGTGCAAAGAGTATGCTCAACAAGAAGGTATAGACTTTGAAGAAACCTTTGCTCCTGTAGCCAGACTTGAAGCCATAAGAATGTTTCTTGCGTTTTCAAGCTTCCAACAAATCAAAGTTTATCAAATGGATGTTAAATTTGCTTTTCTCAATGGTGATCTAGAAGAAGAAGTTTATATAGAACAACCAGAAGGATTCATTTTGGGAAATGATGAAAAACTTGTTTGTAGACTTAAAAAGGCTCTATATGGTCTCAAACAAGCTCCAAGGGCATGGTACTATCATCTTGACAAATATCTTCATCAACAAGGATTTTCAAAGGGGTCTGTTGATAGCAACTTGTACACAAAAACTAAAAATGACAAACTGTTGATTGTGGTTGTATATGTCGATTATATCATTTTTGGAAGTAATAAAGAGTCTATGAGTCAGAAATTTGCTTCTAATATGCAGCAAGAATTTGAAATGTCTTTACTCGGGGAACTAACATTTTTTCTTGGCCTGCAAGTGCAACAAGCAACAGATGGTATATTCTTATCACAAGCAAAGTATCTCAAGAAAATCCTGAAGAAGTATGGCATGGAAGATTGCAAACTTTTAAGTACACCAATGATAACTGGATGCAATCTCAGTTCTAATGATGATTCCCCCACCGTAAATCAACCAGAATACAGATCTATGATAGGAAGTCTACTTTATCTCACTGGGACAAGGCCAGACATCATGCATGTAGTTGGGATTGTTGGACGATTTCAAGCCAATCCAAAAGAGTCTCATCTTCAGGCTGTGAAAAGAATATTCAAATATCTACAAGGAACTCAAGACTTTGGACTATGGTATCCAAAGAATGCTGATCTTACTCTTCATGCATACACTGATGCAGATTGGGCTGGAAGTGTTGATGATCGAAAAAGAACTAGTGGTGGTGCATTCTTTATGGGGCCCCGGTTAGTATCTTGGTTCAGCAAGAAGCAAAGCTCCATTGCCTTATCTACATCAGAAGCAGAATATGTGGCTGCAGCATCAGGTTGCACTCAACTTCTTTGGATGATGCAAACCCTACAATATTTTCAAATCAATTGTTCACCTCCTATCTCCATTATGTGTGATAATACAAGTGCCATCAGTATCCCAAAGAATCATGTTATGCATTCCAAGACCAAGCACATTCCCATCAAATATCACTTCTTACGAGAACAAGTGCTTGAGCAAAAGGTGAAATTAGAATATGTTTCCTCCAAAGAACAAGTTGCTGATATATTTACCAAACCTCTACCTAGGGAAGCATTCGAATATCTCAGACAAAAACTGGGAGTAGTCTCTGCCATGAAGAGGATCAGGTCTACTTAATTACAGAAGACTCAATTGGTTATGAGGTGATGTCTGAATGCACAGGCTCAGGGGGAGCATTGGTCATGTAAAAGGGATGAATTGTTGGTCATATTATGTTTGAAGATGCAGCATGATCTCAGGGGGAGCATGGGACTGTCGGTTCAACGGTTCTTGATCAAACTCTTTTCCATTGATGTCAAAGGGGGAGGAAACACAACAAAGGGTGTCTATCAGGTCATCAAAAGTAGAGTATTGCCATCAATGCCAAAGGGGGAGATTGTTGGAATATTGTCATTGATGGAAAACGACATGGCAAAGGAAATGGAAAAGGTCAGCAAAAAAGAACAGAGGACGAAAAGAAGCAGCAGAGACAGAATGGGAAGAGTACAAAGGCACAACAAAATTTTGGTGAACAACAACATGCATTCAAAAAGGAAGGGAGAAATGTAAGGATGAATAATTGTCATGGGCCGCAGCCACAAATTGCAGAGGAGACTTGATTATGGTGTGGGGCAGAGCCGTCTTTATAGTGGAACGTAGTTATTCCCGTAAAATCTAATTTACGGAGGAGTAGAGTTATTTAGACAGTCATTTCGGGAATTTAAGCCCTCAACAACCAAGTATGAAGAAAATTTATGAAAGTATGCGGAAAGACTTTAAATATTTGAATGTGGCAGGACAAGTGGTCCCTACCACTTGAGCGCAAATCGCAAAGCGCAGTTTTGAAGCTTCAAGTGTCTTGTTGATATGAAGTATTTGCGATATGCGATCATCGCAATATCGCATTATCGCAATATCACATATTTGTTATTTCCGCCATCGCAAGTTCTGTTGTTTGCGATATGCGATCATCACGCCATCGCAAGATCGCAATATCGCATATTCAAGTGTTCCGCCATATGTTTGATCGCGCCATCACAAAATGGCCATCTGCGATGTGGGCCCGGGGTCAAAGAATGAAATTTGAATAAAATAAATGTAACGGGGACAGTGTAAAGTTTTAAAATAACCATTGGGGTTATAGTTATAATATTATATGGTGGAGATAAAAGATTGAATATTATTGAAGATCCCGAATGGGATGATTCGTGCATGGAAGAACGGAGGTTAGGGTTTCAATTTGGATTGGCACGATTATTAATACAAAACAATTGAGATGTATGGTTGTTCCGCTTGTGGAACTTACCACATCAACAAGACACTTGCGTATGGAAAAGCGTTGGATATTGTTTATAAAATCCGAAGGGTTAAACTTTAGGTTAAAGGCTGGGCGCACATAGATAATTTGAATCTCCTCATTTGAATAAAATAAATTAAAAAGAAATCGAAGAGCCCCAAGGATAAAATAAAAGAAATACCATTAGTGGTTGAGTGGTTTTATACTTATGGTATTGAGAAAGGCGAGATCATTATATAAAGGACAAAGATCATTATTGGTGAAGAAGGAATTCCTTTAAGGAATATCCGTATGGACAGACAACGCGCTTAATTGATAATTCTGAGTCCATGATGCACCCATCGAGACATTAATCTAAAAGGTGATGAGTCGTGAGAGTATTCAACAGAAGAAACGATGAAAAGTAAGCGGATGTCTACTGAAGAACACATATGGATCCGATGCATATGATAGTTGGAGTTTCTGAAAGTTAATACACACAGAAGGATACACAGAATGTTGAATGCACAAATTCTCTGAAGTCTGGATTACAGTGGTCTCACTGTTCTGTTATGTAGAATTGGGAAAATATGTTTGTTAATTGAATAACGGGTTGCGTTAGAGGGTTGAAGCCTTCTGTATATAGAAGCTGAAGTTATGATCAGGGGGTTGTAGCTCCCTTCCAGGAGAGGCTGGAAAACGAGAGAAGGTTGTAGCCTTATGCAGGTGGGTGCCTGCGTGCTGGTATGATTCTGCACCAGCATATATTGTAAAAAGTTTTCTCTATAATAAAATATTGAAGACTGAGATTACAGCAGTGGTGGTTTTCTCCTGAATTGGGTTTCCACCTTAAATCCTGGTGTCCATATGTGTTAATGGTTTGTTCTGTTATTTCAGTTCATGCTTAATGCTTATCTGATGCAATTCTCTAAGTAAAGATATAATAAGATATCGGGACATACATGTTGAATGCAGTACTGTAACATATGGTTTTTTAAGAGAGCAGAGAAAGAAAATTGTTTAGTCTTAAATACTGATTCACCCCCCCCTCTCAGTATTTTTCCCAATACAGGGCAAAGAGTTATTCATCAAACTCTTGCGACCTCATTCACAGTCTGAAAGGACAGCAGAAGAAAAAGCAACACTGTCAAGGGGCTGATGATATGCCATGGCTAAGAACCTCCTTCATCTATAAGCAGAGGGTTGGAAGATTGAAAAACCTCCTTCATCTATAAGCAGAGGGTTGGAAAACTAAAAAACCTCCTTCATTTCATAAGCAGAAGGTTAAGAGGGCTTCATTCATTTATAAGCAGAGGGCAAATAGACAAAATCTGTCTTCAAGCTTTTCACTAAATGTAAGGACCAACTTTGGTTACAGTGATATAGCAGCTTAGGTTTTCTAAAGTAAAATGACTCATCATGGTGGATAGAAGGTATTTTGAGTTTAACCCTCCCAAAAGGGCAGTACAACTGAACATACCATCTCATGAAAATACAAAAGGGACTATGGCATGAGTTTCAAAATTCAGGAACAACATTTTAGGCCAGTAATGCTAGCCACTGTTACAAATGAAGACATCTTCCTTATAAAGAGGTCAAAAAAACACCTCACTATTGCATTCCAAGAGGTCTGAAAGAGTTCCTTTTAAAATGAACAGAGAAAGGTGAGCATGAATAAATGTAGCTAAATTATGGCACTGTTGACGGGAAAATTTGTCCGGCCAACAGTAGGGGATCTCCCCGGTAGAAAGTCCCAATTAGACCTTAAACCGTTTGGTGTCAAATTCAGAAAAGAGTCCCACGATAAGAACGTCATGGCGAAAAAAAATCAGTTACAATTCAGTGACAAAACCTAAATGCGTTAAAGCAAAACTGGACTGGTGAGTCGCTGGGTCGCAGATCACACAAACAGGGCCCGGGCGCGATCTTGCGACCTGGCGACCTGGCGACCTGAGGTCGCTGGGTCGCTAGGTCGCAGATCTAGAGAAAACAAAGGAAGTGCGACCTGGCGACCTGGCGACTAGGTTGCTGGGTCGCAGGTCACAAATCTGTAAAATTGGAGAAAAATGCGACTCTGCGACCTCGCGACTAGGTCGCTGGGTCGCAGGTCGCAGATTTAGCTTGCCGGGGGTTTGGTGCGCGCGGCCTTGAACCCTTTTGCCCCCTTTCTCTTGGGAATTTGCAAGGTTTCTAGGGCCGGGGAGAGCTGTGGCATGATTTTAAAGAAAAGGGGATGATGCCATGGGGTGAAAAGGCAAACAGAGAGGTTTTTGGTAATTTATGCAATATGTAATGGGCAAAAATCTCAGAAAACATTAAATCATGGTCAAAAGACAAATTCTGGGCGAGGGAGATGGGTTTAGTAAGAAAAACATTAGAATGGAGAAACAGCGGGAAGAAATAGCAACTTACAGGAAAAACTATGATCGTTCGAAATTTTGTCGAGCGTTTCTTCTAAATCGTGAATGTGAATAATGGACCTGCGACCCCCCTTTTATAGGAAGTCGCACGTGCGGGCCATTAATGGGGGTCGCTGGGTCGCAGATTCATCAAACCTTGCGTTTTGCGACCTGGCGACCTTGCGACCTGGCGACCTGGGGTCGCTGGGTCGCAAGGTCGCTAAGTCGCGACTTTCGGAAAATGACAGAATTGCGACCTAGCGACCTGGCGACCTGAGGTCGCTGGGTCGCAAGGTCGCTAAGTCGCGACTTTCGTAAAATGACCGAATTGCGACCTAGCGACCTGGCGACCTGGGGTCGCTGGGTCGCTAGGTCGCAGTTTTCATGAGTTTATGTAATGTGCGACCTGGCGACCTGTCGACCTGAGGTCGCTAGGTCGCAAGGTCGCAATTTTCATGGATGTCTACTTTTGCGACTTAGTGACTTAGCAATTTCTCTTTAGTTCTAAGGGGCCCCAAAATTTTAAAAGGGTAGTCTTTTTTGGAGGGTGTTGTAAAGGTTACAACAGGCACCTACAGTCAGAGGAGGAGCTTATGAAACACCTGGAAGCAGAAAGTTATCAACCAAGTTGAAAAAGATAGGTCATCTCCTTGCAAATGAAAAAGAAGGTTTCACTGCTCTTTGATGTGTTTGGAATGGATTTTCTATGTTAAATGTTGCCAAAAGGTCAGCAGTGGCAGTAGTCACTTCTTCAAATATGCAAACATAAAAAACAGAGTTAAATCCTTGGAATAAGTTTATAGCTATTTACAACTGTCAAGACAACATGCACAGACCTTATCAATGAGATTCTAAATATGGGCCCCCCTCAGCAAAAGTTAAGATCATTTAGGTTTCAAAAAATGAGCCTAAGCATTGTTTCAAAGAGCAAAACTTTCGAAAGACCATCACAAGTCAAAATCAAGGGGTTTTTCAATTTGTTGCATTTCAAAAGACAAGAGATCGTTGCAAATTCATCGTGTAAACACCCAAGCATGAGCAAAACATCCCTTTGAAGATTCACAAGGCCAGAGAAAGAGATTTTGAACTAGTTTTCAGAGTTTTGAAAGAGTTTAAACTGCGTGGCGCTCCTGCGAAATCGCACGGTGCTCCTGTGCGCATAATTTGCAAAATGAAACAAAGGCACGCGGTGCTCCTATACAAGCGCGCGACACTCCTATAGCCGCGGGTCATGAGTGCCCGACAAGCCACACGACGAGGTTTTTTGCGTGGCGTTCTCTTCCTCTAAAGTGTCGCGCACCTGTTGACTGATCAAGACACCTCCAAACACCTTCTAAAGTGGATCAAACCCCTCAAGAGGCATCATCATCGATTTCTCAGGTATTTATGATTTTTCATGACCTTTGCAAAATTGATGAGACAGAGTAAAAGGGTTAAAATCACAGTTTAAACTATAGGTTTGAATTTTTTGTAAAGAAAACAAGTTTGTTGTGGTTGATAAAACATCAAAAGGTTGTGAGTTACATTGATACAGAAGAGCTCATCTAACTGCCCTCAAAAGATGATAAGAGATGAAAGTCCTGTTTTTAAGGTAGAAACCTTGGCATTTGAAGAGTAAAACATCGCTCATATTTTCAAACCATTGTGATTATACATACATTACTTAGCCAGTATTTGAAATCTGCCTCGGTTTGATGAAGAATAAGGTCATGGTGGCCCTTTGATCATGAGCATACCTTAGTAACAAAAGCAGTTAAAATAAATTAGAGGATTTTTCTATGAGGCTTGTGTAAACAACTGAAGAATTTGAAGGAAGCAGTATTTTGTTGAAGGGGAGTCTATATGGTTGAATGCTACAGGATTCTATATGACCAATCAAAAGCAAAATGAACTCTGTCACTTATTAAACACAGTGACCTTGACTGTGTGGATATCTTTTGATTGAATTTGTTTACATTGTTAAATATATTTGGTGGGCTGTATACAAGGAGGGTAGTGCTTTGTTCAAAGAGGAGTCCATTGGCTTTATGACTGCTGCAAGACCTTTGCTACCACCTCAGAAACATTTCAAACTCTGCCAGCTTGTCTTGTAAACAATGAAACCTGACTGGGTAAATGCACTAAGGTTGACTGTGTTCATATTGTTGAGTTTATTGGATTAAGTGGCCTAAAAATAGGGCAGTGTTGTTGAATCAAAAGGCTTTTAGTTTTTTCCTTCCTCTAAAAAGACAAGGCTGTCTTATTACCTCAAAACATCAAAAGTAGGGCACCCCTACTACAAAACACAGAAGAGGTCACTTGGACTATGTTTCTTTAACTGAGTGTGTTTTTGGGTAAGTTTTATTGTTGAGTGGCATACAAAGAGAAAGGGCAGTATTTTGAAAGGGAGCATAGTGAGGCAAGGCAGCAAGGTGAAGGAGAACACAGTGATGAAATGCAGCGCCATGAAGAAACTCAAAACAGTGATGAAAAAGGAGGCTAAAGAGAAGCGCCCGACACAAAAAGAGAAGAAGGACACATCAGGACTTGAAATTTTGGATTCAGTTTTAGAGCATGTTGCTGAGGACCCTTGAGGGTCATGCACCCCAATTTTGGGCACTTTTTGACAATTTTTGGTTTTTTGGCATTTTCGGGTTTCTGGTCAAAACTCATGAAATTCTCCATTTCATTTTGGGGATTCATCAAGGGAGGAGAATGGTATCATTGGATGCCATAATTTTATGAGCACACCCTTAGTGATTTTTAGAACATTTGGAGATCATTTTCTCCCCCGAAATGGTGAAAAATGCTCGCTTTTTGCACACTCTGCCCTGTCTATCAGCACACTGTAATTTTCTGGCTTTTTACACACAGGTTCAATTTTGGTGGACTTCTAGGCATCATATTGAGAAAATTTCAGTTGTTCCAGAAAGTAGACACTCATAGCTTTCCAACGAGCTATCATGAGCCTCATTTCAACATCGGGAAGGCTGCCAAATGTTTCCGGAAATTCAGGGGACCTTTAGCTGATATAAATTTTGAATATTTTTGTAATTTTTGAACCTCTAAAATCTGCTTTTTCCAAATGTGCGTTTAGCTATTTTTACACATGAGAAATGATGCAAAGTCAATATATTTCCCAATTTTAGCATTTTTTAGATATTTTATGAGATATTTTTGTGCCTTGGGCTTTGCAAAGCCTCAAGGACAAGATTATATATTTTAATTAGGCCAATAGGATGGCAAGTTGAACCATGAGGTTTTCCTCACTTGAGCCTATACATTCCAAAGTATTTCATTGTAAAATAAGGCTGAACTTGAGAAGAGAAGCAATATATGGTCATATGAGCTTTAGAAGAAAATACTTGTGTTATGCTTTTGGATTGCCTCTTGGATGTTCTTGGATGAATGATGAAGGATTGTTGATGGATTCCATGACTTGGTAGAATGGTATAGTGTCTCTTGCTTTGTTGTTGTCTTCTAGTTTTCATTCATGAATACATGTTTCTTGTTTGCTATAGATCAGTAGAGAACAAATTTGAGACATGCCCATGGAGGCACCTCAAATTTCCTGTTTCTTCATAGCTTCTTTGTTTTCTTCTTCCTAAGTAACATTAAAGAATTCTTGACTGCTCTTTAAATATTTAGGATATTGTTGCTTGTTTCATTCATGGTTTTATACATGCTAAGAATGACTTACGGTACGCCCTGCTTACCCATGGCTAGCTATAGTTCCATCCATGAAATTTCTCCTTGATTAATTAGATTATCATTTTGTTTGAACCAAAGAGGCCTAGTTTCGATCTATCCCTTTGCCTAAAACTATGCAAATCTTGTTGTTCAAAGTGCCCAATAATTGAAGTACTATGTTTAGGCATTTTGGCATAGCATTTTGAGTTGTTTGTCTTCCTTAAGTGTTTTCCCCAAAGTCTAAAAGCCATTTCCCAAAGTTAGAGGGTATTATACTTCTATGCATGGCTTGAATGTTTATTTCTATGTATTGGTTATATTATAGTTACATTTTGCATGATTAATGATTTGCCCTACTATGTTTATGTCTGCTATTAAACTAGTTATGCTTGAAATCCTTTGTCGTTCACAAACTTGATGTCCATTTACTCCATTTTGCCCAAAGATCCTTTCTACCTTGAATCAAATCGGCCCTTCAACAGCCTTGTATCATCATCTAATAGCTTTCTTGACCTTTTGACCCCATAGCCCAGTTAATATAACATCTTGTTACCTATTTCATATCTTTGATCAGTTTCATCCCTCACAACTTAAAAAACCAAAACCAAAAAACATACTCCATAACTAGCCTAAAATCATAACATAATAAGCAAACACACAGATATCCATTACACATATAGAGAGAGCCCTCTCTGAGTCCAGGAAGGCTAGGTCCTTGGGCTCCAAAGCTTGGTTTGATGTTACATTGTCATTTGGCTTGCTAATCAGCCAAATCACGGGACCCTAACACGTAGAAAAAAATTTATAGTGCAAATGCCACGATGACATGTTTAGATTAAATTGAGGAGCCTGCAAAAAGACCTGACTTCCAAAGATCATATCTCTGAAAATATTGCGAAATAAGCTCTGAAATTTTGTGACGATGTTCCTTAGGATTTTTGCTTCACACCCTAAAAATTTCAGCTTCTAAAACTTCGTAGAAAAAAAGTTATAGCGAAAATTCCACGATGACTTGTTTGGAGCAACAAAACCCTAGAATCCAAAGCTCTGATACCAAATGTTGTGAAACCGGCTCCAAAAATAGAAGAGAAGAGATATCAAAGCCTTATAAATAAGCCACTTCGAGGGGGAAACCTCCAATAAATTACATGAATGAACAATTCTTGGATGATACAAATTACAAAATCTCCTTTCTATATATAGGAGTCCATGGGGCCATAATGTAATCCTAGTGGGGCCACAATGTAATCCTAGCCAACCTAAAAATAATAATTTAAGGGCACAATAATAACAATATGGGGGTTTCAGGGGTATAATAATAACAATTAGGGGGTTACACTAACAACAATAAGGGACTATACTAGTAATATAGGGACCTAACAAAGAATGTCATCCCTCAACTCCCATCGGCCTCTACCAAAATGTATTGGCCTGCTTAGACGGCAATATGGTTCACATAGACATTAAAGTCTTGGATGCTCACTTGGATTACAACATACTCCTTGGGCAGAGTTACATGTATGCCATGTATACCATAGCATCCTCCGTCTTTCTCATTATGATGTTCACCCACAAGGATCGAATCATTATGGTAGACCAACTGATGCACAGTGAAAAGCATCACCTAACCAACACTGATGTAATTCTACCCTATGTAGATACAGCCGCAGACGGTCTTCCATCGTACCAAGAATATGGCCCTGGCCAATTCAAACAGTCGTCTGTCCTAGGGTCATTCCTAGGAGATCCTTCCATTATCCCTAAGGTATCACCTAATGCCACAACGTCCCTGGTGTGTATGATGTCCACATCAAGCACCGAGGTTAGTCAGGACACAGACTCAAAAATTAACGACATTGAGGCATCTACCATGGTAGTCTCTCTAGCCTACGCCACCTCCCAAACCCCTTTCTTCTACCCCCAGTTGGCTTCGTCTCCCAATAGGTTTTGGCAACATTGGTGCTACCCAACATATCATTGACATTCCCAGTCTGGTACCTCATTCCCCGTTCCAGAACAGGAGCCACCAACGTTACTACCATTGGGGTAAAGCCCCTCAGCCCCGAGAATCCCCAACCTACCTAAGAAACGGTCAAAACTGCCCTCATAAAGGAAGATCCCATTATGAAACCGGTTATCACGGCCAAGAAAACCGCAAGAAGAGGAAAGAAAGTGGTGACCCCCACCATGCAAAGGGATTCATCAGCCTGCGCTACATGTGATGTCATAGGACACCCTACCCACATATGTCCAGAGTTGGATGAGTTAAAACCACTCCTCAGCTCTGAATAAGACACCTCAACGCCATGTTCCTACAAAAAGAAACCTACCTCAAAAAGTACAGGAAAACTGCTGCGTACCAATGACACATGCACTCTCTGTGACACCTATGGGCATTATACCCACCATTGTCTGGAAATATCATAATATAGGGATGCCTTACACATGATCGAGCAATCCTATCAAGAGGATCCCTCCCTCCAGTCTATCAACGACAGGCCTCATATCATCCTGTGCATACAGGAAGAGCAACAATCTCCTGAAAGGTGCCCCGCCAGACCACCCCCCGGTAGAACGATGCGTATTTTGCGATGAAATTGATCACTTCATCATTGACTACCCAGCCTTGGAAATTCTCCAACAATGGTACCCAGTCCACATAGTATATCACAGCGAAATGGACGTCCCATATTCATGTCAGATATGTGGAGACAACCACCCTGTACGTCGTTGTCACTACATCCCAAGATTTTGCACATCTTTAGATTGTATGCGATCAACCACTGTCCACCTCTCCCAAGAAGATGGTACGAATTGGGAGTCCATTAACAGTTCGACAACCCAAGAGGATGTGATAAATACATCCACCCCATCGTGGCCAACTGGAAGATGACAAATTAGGGAGATTTTTCCCCCACTAAATGCCAACGACGCGACACACCACATACGGTTCATGACATCGTGCATCGGAACCATGGCTCAAGCTATCTGCTCATCTACCATAGGCGTCGAAACAGTTGCAGCTACAAGAGTAGTTGTCCCTATGACAGTATAGACCCAACCTGTCTGCACTCTATCGAGCGTGTCTAGTTCCACCACATCCACGATGGAATCTTTGTCATGCTTTTCAACCAGCTCTGTTGAGATTTCAACAAGATGATGAGATTAGTGAAAAGAGTCGCCTTCACTAAGTGGGCCCGCAGGCTATTTTTGGCGCAAGTCTATTTTTAGACATGTCGATCATATTCTATGAGTTGCAGGATGCTATTTGTGGATGGTTGGTCAAGTTTGAAAAATAGATGGACTTCTATTTTAAGACATATTGGGCGGAATCTATTTTTAGATTGCTATTCTAAAAATAG
The DNA here is from genome assembly GCA_034641835.2 of Pinus albicaulis. Classification (NCBI taxonomy): domain Eukaryota; kingdom Viridiplantae; phylum Streptophyta; class Pinopsida; order Pinales; family Pinaceae; genus Pinus; species Pinus albicaulis. The sequence continues at coordinate 499,936,590 of CM076571.1, read as the reverse complement.
ATATGTCGAATATTATTAGCTCTTAATAATATTTGGACTATAAACATTAACTTATTCTCTTGGAGCACTTCAGTTAAGTGCCCAGATGTGGCACAGGAGTTGACAGAAGGAATTATGCTATTCCTAAGGGTTAAGTGGAGCTATTGCATGGATACTTCAGTTAGAACTCATGTGACAGAGTTTGGTGGAGTTATTGAGGTAGTTGGTGGAGTTGTGTTCAGTTTAACTTAGTTAAATATAGTTGAGCTAGTTGTATCTAGTCTAACTGATTGATACACTAGTGAGAGTGGTGTGAATTAATTATTAATTAATTCACTAATTATTAACTCATTAATCAACTGAATAATACATTAGTTAACTACAGTGCATGGATAGTTTCAGTGGAGACCAGTGGAGTGGTAGGTGAAAGAGCAAGTAGACTATCAGTTTTGACTATAGTGTGGCATGATTTGCAACACACAGTGGTTGGAGATGCCAATGAGGATTGCATGAGAAAGGCTGGACCAATTCTAGTTCATTCAGATCCATTCTTCAGCAGTTATTGCGTAGTAGAGGCAGGCTAGCAGGTGGTAGAGATCGGTGCATGGAATTCGCTAGATCAGACCTGATTAGTGTGTAGCAATTGGAGCTTGTGAGGAGCTTTGTATGATTATTTTTACATGATATATATGACATATAATATATATATATTTGCGGGTTTTCAGCTTTAATCTCTCCCATAAATTACTGTGTTCATATGTGTGAATTTTTATGGTTTTAATGTGTGCATGGAATTGATTTTATTTCCGCAAGTAATGATCAATGGTAGAAGAGATTCTGTATTGTGCATGAAGTTAAAATAGTGTGTGATCAGGATAATCTTGGATGTATAAAAAATTATTTATATAATTCCTACATGGTATCAGAGCGATATTGATCATTGGGGCAATTGCAAAGAATTGAAGCAGTTAAGTTTTGTGCTGGTGGAATTCAAATTTGCAGTAGTTTTTTCTTAGTGTCGAAGTTGAGATGTCTTTCAACAGATTGCAATTGGAGTATTCCCTTGAGGGAAGCTTGAATTATATTGCATGGAAGGACAATATGGAGGTAGTGCTGGAGGATAATGGGTTGAATAAGTTCATAGATGCAGAAATTCCAAAACTTGCTTCTAGCAATGTTGCCGCACTTGACACATGGCAAAAGAAGACAGAAAAATGTCAAAGGATTCTGTTGGAAGGTGTGAAGGATCACATAGTGTCTAGCCTTCATGGTAAAGCTTCTCCATTCTTTATGTGGAAATATTTGACAGATTTGTTCCAAAGCAAGAGCGACTAGAGGAAGTTGGCACTCAAGGATAAACTCAGGAACATAAAAATGGAGAAAGGCGATAGTATACCCAAGTACCTCACGAAGTTTGTCCAGTGTAGGGATGAGCTGGGAAGTGTGGGGGTTACTGTAGATGACAAGGACTTGGTGAGCTTGGCTCTATTTGGGCTTCCGAAGAGTTGGCATTCCTATCAGGACTCTGTCAATGGTGGGGAGAAACTACCAATATGGCAGTGACTTTGGTCGTATCTTGTGCAAAAGGAGATAAGGCAGAGTACCAGGGATGAATCTTCATCGAAGAATGTAGATGAAGAAAATTGTGCTTTTGCTGCCAAAGCAAGGAAGTGGAAGGGCAAGAAAAATACTTCTCAATCTAGTGCTAAAGGCAAGAAAGCAGGACATGTCCAAGGTGAAGTGCTTTCATGGTGACCAACACAGACATTACGCCACTAATTGTCCACAGAAGAAGAAAAATAAGCAGGCTGCTGGATCTGCAACTGGAGAGGCCTTAGCCTCGTAGTTTGAGCTACATTTTTCACTGATCACATGCTTGATCTCAAGTGTGATGGGATCAGTGTGGTTTCTTGACAGTGGTGCGTCTTTTCACATGACGGGAGACAAAAGATTTGTTTACTAATCTAGATGAGAAAGATCTTGGAGTGCACATCGAGATGGGTGATGATGGTAGGTACAGTGTGACCGGTATCGGGACCATTTACTTTGAGAGGGAGTCTGGTAAACCCTTCGTATTGAAGGAAGTCATGCATGTTCCAGGATTGAAGACGAATCTTATCTCTGTGGCGATGTTGGAAAACAAGGGATATGATGTTGTCCTTAGCGAGGGAAAGGCTTTCATGCGTAGTAAGGCAACTGGTGAACCCCGGAGGATAGGGGTTTGAGTTAAGAACCTTTATCAATTGCAGGTAGATGGCTGCACAGTAATGGTAGGCAAGGCAAAAGGAGTGGTGATCCGGGATGAGGGCGAGCTATGGCACAGGAGATTGGGCCATCTTCACCATGGTGCTTTGAAAATTTTGCAGCAGATTTCTACTGAGCTTCCCAAAGGTACACTTGCGCTGTCAAATCAGTGCAAGGGATGTACTTTGGGAAAATTTGTGAAAGACACCTTTCATGAGAAGGATAGTGGTGCCACGATGATCCTTGAGAGAATTCACACAGACATGTGTGGACCTTTCTTAGTAGCTTTGACAACAAAGCACAGGTATTATGTGGTCTTTGTTGATGACTTTTCTCGGAAGTGCTGGATCTTCTTCATGCAGAAGAAGAGCGAGACATTCTCTAAGTTATATTAGTTTAAGGCACTGGTGGAGAAAGATTCGGGGAATCAGGTGAAGGCTCTTAGGAGAGACAATGGTGGTGAATTCATCTCTAGCGAATTAAAGGACTTTTGCAGCACAAAAGGAATTGGAAGAGAGCTCATAGTGCCTCATAACCCACAGTAGAATGGGGTCGCGGAATGAAAGAATAGAACGATCGTGGGTGCTGCACGGGCAATGTTGCATGATCAAGGCCTTCCCATACACTTATGGGATGAGGCATGCAATACTGTTGTTTATGTGCGAAACCGTTGTCCTCATAGGATACTTGGCATGAGTACACCCAAGGAGGCGTTTTTTGGTAAGAAGCCTGATATTTCTCATTTGAAGATTTTTGGCTCACCTGTTTACATTCATGTGACGAAGGATGCCAGGAAGAAGATGAAGCCGATCGTAGAGGTTGGGATATTTGTGGGGTACACTAATACACCCCACAACTATCGTGTGTATTTTCCAAACAGTCGAAACACTATTGTGCGATGGGATATCAAATTTCATGAGGAGAAAGCCATGAAGTGTTCTCTTGAGAGGGAGCCACCCTTGCATGCAGATGAGGAGCTATTAGTTCCTAAGGATAAGCCTCAGGATGTGGATCAGTCACAACAGGAGGTTCATGGAGTGGAAGAAACCACTCATGCAGTGCCAACCATCAGAGGGCGGGAGTGCACTACAGAAGTTGAGCGATTGAATCTTGATGTAGAGAAGATTGTAGGAGCACCTACATCACAGCGCAGACAGAGACAATCACCTGACCAATATACTGGATACATGTCTCTGATGAGCAAGTGTATCGTGACAAAACCATCCTCTTTCGAGGAAGCTGTGGAGGACCCTGCATGGGTAGATGCCATGGTGGAAGAGTATGATTTGATTGTCAGAAACAGTGCATGGGAGATTGTCCCAAGGCCAGAAGGGAAATCAGTGGTAGGTTCAAGATTGATCTACAAAGTGAAGCAAGTAGCTAACGAGAGCGTCGAGAAGTACAAGGCAATATTTGTTGCCCGAGGCTTCTCACAGATTGAGGGGATTGACTATGAGGAAACCTTTGCACCTATTGCGAGGTATTCTTCCATACGGACGATTATTTCTCTCTCAGCACAGATGGGGTGGCACATTCATCCGATGGATGTGAAGACTGTGTTCCTTAATGGAGTCATTGAGGAGGAGGTGTACATAGAGAAAACTGAAGGTTTCGAGATCTTCAACAACGAGTCGCATGTGTGCAGGCTCAAAAGAGCGTTGTATGGGTTGAAACAAGCACCTCGTGCTTGGTACACATGGATAGACAGTTATTTCACCGTACTTGGATTCTCCAAGAGTGAGGCGGATCTGAACCTATACTAGATTGTGGTGGAGGGTAAGTTGTTGATCATTGTACTTTATGTATATGATTTGATTCTGACAGGTGATGAACTATTGATACACTCATGCAAGGCTAATCTTGCAAAGGAGTTTGAGATGAAGGACTTGAGCCTCCTTCATTATTTCCTGGGATTGGAAATTTGGCAGCGCAGTGATGGATTGTTTCTGTCTCAAGGAAAGTATGCCCGAGAGATACTGGAGAAGTTCAAAATTCAAGGCTGCAAGCTTATCGACACTCCTCTTCCTGGTGGATGGAGGAAAGAGGATGCTACATCGGTAGAGGTAGTGTATGCCACTGTTTACTGACAGTTGGTGGGGTCTCTTATGTATCTATTCAATACACGACCTGGCATATGCTACGTTATTAACCAACTTTCACAAGCTACGGTTAAGCCTACCAAGCTCTTTCGGAAGGCAGGCAAGCATGTATTGAGATATCTCAGAGGCACATCGGGATATGGATTATGGTACAGACAGTCGGATGAGGTGAAGCTGTGTGGCTTCATGGATGCAGATTGGGCAGGGAGCCCAATGGACAGAAAGAGTACATCTGGAGGGATTTTTAGTATCAGGTCGACAACAGTTTCTTGGTACAGGAGGAAGCAGAGATCCATGGCACTCAGTTTCGCGGAGGCCAAGTACATGGCAACAAGTTTTGCTGCATTCGAGGCTATATGGATGAGGAAGATCCTGGTTGGGTTGTTCGGTTCACACTTAGATCCTACTGTGATATATTGTGATAATTAGAGTTGCATCAAACTCTCAGTTAATCCAGTATTTCATGATAGATCTAAACACATTGACATCCAGTATCATCATATCAGAGATTATGTGCAACGGGAGATCATGTTACTTTCTTACATTCTTACGAAGGATCAAGATGTGGATATCTTGACGAAGGCGCTCACCAGGAGCAAATTCGAATACCACAGGGGCACGATCGGGGTGGCAGATAATACCTATCTTGTTGAGAGGGAGTGTTGAGATTGCAACAAGATGATGAGCTTAGTGAAAAGAGTTTCCTTCACTAAATGGGTGTGTAGACTATTTTTGGCCCAAGTCTATTTTTAGACTATGTCTATTTTTAGACATGTCAATCATATTCTATGAGTTGTAGGATGCTATTTGTGGATGATTGGTCAAGTTGGAAAAATATATGGACTTCTATTTTTTGACATATTGGGTGGAATCTATTTTTAGATTGCCAATCTAAAAATAGATATGTCGAATATTATTAGCTCTTAATAATATTTGGACTATAAACATTAACTTATTCTCTTGGAGCACTTTAGTTAAGTGCAAAGATGTGGCACAGGAGCTGACAAAATGAATTACACTATTCCTGAGGGTTAAGTGGAGCTATTGCATGGAGACTTCAATTAGAACTCATGTGACATAGTTTGGTGGAGTTATTGAGGTAGTTGGTGGAGTTGTGTTTAGTTTAACTTAGTTAAACATAGTTGAGCTAGTTGTATCTAGTCTAACTGATTGATACACTAGTGAGAGTGGTGTGAATTAACTATTAATCAATTCAATAATTATTAACTCATTAATCAACTGAAGAATACATCAGTTAACTGTAGTGCATGGACAGTTTCAGTGGAGACCAGTGGAGAGGTAGGTGAAAGAGAAAGTAGACTATCAGTTGTGACTATAGTGTTGCATGATTTGCAACACACAGTGGTTGGAGATGCCAATGCGGATTGCGTGAGCAAGGCTGGAAAAATTTGAGTTCATTCAGAGCCATTATTCAGCAATGATTGTGCAGTAGAGGCAGGCTAGCAGGTGGCAGAGATCGGTGCATGGGATTTGATAGATCGGACCTAATTAGTGTGTAGCAATTGGAGCTTGTGAGGAGCTTTGTATGATGATTGTTACATGATCTATATGACATATAATATACAGATAGTTGGGGTTTTTCATCTTTAATCTTTTCCATAAATTACTGTGTTCATATGTGTGAATTTTTATGGTTTTAATGTGTGCATGCAATTGATTTTATTTCTACAAGTAATGATCAATGGTAGAAGAGATTATGTATTGTGCATGAAGTTAAAATAGTGTGTGATCAGGAGAATCTTAGATGTATAACACATTAGTTATATAATTTCTACAAGCTCCACCTGGATCACCCCCATTCAATATAAATCTACAAATGAACAATCCCCTTTCGAGACCTTCTTTCATTCGGATGAGGATATCCCAAAAACAATGACGGAGCCTGATTACCCATGGGATGCAATGCATCACCGCTCGCTATTTCTCCCCAAGAAAATGGTCAGTCCTAACAAGAAAATTTAACCAGAGATCTATGCAATCGAATCGAGGGACTTCCTGCCATTAGGAAAGGTCAATTGGTTCAAAAACCCCATCCTAGCGCCAGATGCATTTGAGGAGGGAAATATGTTGAATATTTTTCCCACCATTAAGGTGAACATATCTCAAAATTCGACAAAGGTCGAAGAATCTCGCTGTGGGTAGCATGTTCTCTAGAAGAGGTAACCTCTTATACCAAACTATTACAAGGGTATAGACATATCTTCACCTGGGACTACTCAGAAATTCCCAGGCTTAGTCCTACTATCGTAGGGCACCATATTGACACTTAGCTAGACATAACCCCTGTTCGCCAAAAACAACGTCAACTGCACCCATCCAAGGCAGAAGCAATAAAACAAGAAATCGACAAGCTTCACGAAGCCAGGTTTATCTACCCCATTGCCTATACGTCTTGGGTTTCTAACCCTTTTTCCGTCATGAAGAAATAGGGCACAATACACATTTGCACTGATTTTCAGGATTTAAACAAAGCTTGTCCTAAAGACAATTATCCCACCCCATTCATTGACCAATTTATCAATGCTTGTGTTGGCCACGAGGCCCTATCCTTTATGAATGGGTTCTCCAGCTATAATCAAATCCAAATCCACCATACATATCAGTACAAAACTAAGTTCACTACTCCCTGGGGCACATTTGCATACAAGGTAATGCCATTTGGCCTAAAAAACGTTGGAGCCACCTTCCAAAGGGCCATGAATTACATATTTCATGACTTGGCACACCTTATCCTCACCTACTTGGACGACCTTATGGTACGCTCCAAGAAGCGCTTCGGTCATCTTGAGGATCTGTGATTGGTATTCCAGCGATGTTTTCAATACAACCTGTGCTTAAACCCTCTCAAGTGTGTCTTCTATGTCAATGTTGGAATACTGTTAGGTTTTATTATGTCCCAGCAAGGGATTCGAGTAGTCCCTTTAAAGTTCCAAGCCATTAAAGAAGTCGCCCCACCTCGAACCCTCAGGTAGCTCCAAAGCCTGCAAGGGATGGCCAATTTTCTGAGATGCTTTGTCCCAGATTATGCCACCTATGCTCAAGGGTTCTTGCGCCTCCTCTTCCAAGACATCCCATTTAAATGGGATGATCACGCCCAACAAGCATTCAATGCACTGAAAGAAACATTATCTTCAGCACCACTTATTAGTCCCCTAGACAATAAAAATGATTATATCTTGTACCTATCAGCCTCCGACTCCACGTTGGCCGGAGTATTGGTTTAGGAGGGCCTAGATAGGAGGGAGAACGTAATTTATTACGTCAAAAAAACCTTATCAAGCCCAGCATTGAGATATGAGCTCGAAGAAAGAACTGCCCTGGTATTAATCCATGCAGTCCAGAAACTTCGCCGCTACATCATCTTGAAAACTACCACGATCATAGCAGACACTAATCCCATCAAGTACCTGCTCATGCGCTGATTCATGAACCACAATTATGCCCACTGGATAGTCATTCTTCAGGAATACGACTTGTAGTTTCGCTCTCCCAAAACCAAAAAGGCACTTTCCTTAGCAGATTTCATTACCAACTTCCCAAGAGATTCCAAAGGATCACCAGTAAATGATTCACTACCAAATGAACATCTTTTATTTGTAGCAACCGACAACCCTTGGTATGGGTATATTCTCCTATTCCTGCGAACCCAAAAGTTCAGACCTCACCTCACGCGATACACCATCAATCCCCTCGATACATCCTCATCGGAGATGTCAGATACAGAAGAGGCATTGGTACAATCTTGTATCGATGTCTCACTCACAAGCAAGTAGAGCAAGCCCTGAACGACTACCATGCAGGTGCTTGCAGTAGCCACCTATCTGGAATGGCTATCGCCCAAAAATTCCTATGGGTAGGATATTTTTGGCCTTCCCTATTTCGTGACTGTATCACGGTAGTAAAAATATGCGAGCGGTGCTAATGCTTTTCCCACAAAGAAAGAGCACCACCCACTCCTCTGCACCCTATCATTGTAGCCGGCCCCTTCTGTAAATGGGGAATCGACTTCATGACTTGTAACCCAGCCTCATCAGGCAACCATAAATACATCATCGTGGCTATCGATTATTTCACCAAGTGGGCCAAGGCCATGCCCACATATGACAACACAGAAGAAACCGCCTCTTGATTTTTGTTCAACCACGTGATCGCCTGATTTGCGTCCCCAAAGAGTTAGTTTCTGACCATGGGAAACACTTTGAAAATGAAGTCTTCGAGGAGCTATCTCATCATCTCGGATCCACCCAGTAATTCGCTTCACCATACTACCCCCAGTCCAACGAACAGGTAGAAGCCATTAACAAAGTGCTCAAAACTATGTTACAACGCATGGTGAATAGTTAAGATTTCCACTGGTTTTACTCCCTTCCACTTAGTATATGGGATTGAAGCCGTGATTCCCATAGAGTGTGAGATCCCAAACTTGCATGCCGCCATCGAACTCCTTGATGACACCCAACCTCTAGAACAATGCCTAGTACAACGAGAGCTAGTTGATGAAAGTCGGTGACAATCGCTACAACAAAATGAGGCCCATAAGAAAAGGGTGAAAGCATAATTCGACCGCCACATCACCCCTCGCTCATTTACCGAGGGAGAATTAGTCCTTCTCTATGATGTCGCAAAAGAGGCCTTAGGGCCAGGAACCGACATTGCATCCGACAGGGGGCATACATCTTGACAGAACTGGACGGGACCTACCTCACTAACCCCGTCAACGACCTTTACCTCAAGAAGTTATACCCATAAGGGCCCCATCAGCCCTTGTCCCCTATAATTATAGTACACAAAAACCCCAGCACCAAAATATGTTTTGAACCAAAGACTTATGTAAAAAATAGACTCAAAGTGCCACCATGGATCACCAACTTGAACCCTATTTTGGATTTGCTAGTGGAGCATCGCGATGGTCAAAAAACTTAGCTGTAGCCGCCTAGTCATCTACCACCCTGACCGTTCACCACTGTGTTCAAACGGCGTATGCATCGGATCAACAACAAATAATCAGGCAAAATATGATGTCGTCATCGAACTTATGTGTGAGGCCCTCCATCAGGGCATCTGCCATATGCATATCTATCTCGATTCCTAGTTATTAGTATTATAGTTGAATTGAACATTTGAGACCAGAGCCACACACCTGTTTAGAAAATATTTGTGTGCCAAAATATTAAGTACAAAATTTGATTACATTACATTTTCACATGTATCAAGGAACCAAAACCAAGCAACCAATTGCATAGCTAACAATATCCTAGACTAGAATTCATCATGAATAAACCATCATACATAAAATACCAAAAACGTAGATATCCATCAGCATAACACAAATATATAAACTGAAATAGATATCACGCCATGTAAAGCTGCAAAAAATATCTCTCATATATATATATATCAAAAAATATGTGTATCTAAGTACAAAAAATAGTGTCGCTGGCCCACTGGCCAACTTGAAGACACAAAGATCATCAAAAATAAGGGAAGAATCCTCATAACAAGTGCTTTCCCTATGTAAAAAACTACTCTAGGGGGGTGACCCCTCAAGAGGAGCACCTGGGCCAACCACTGCTCCTGGTGCCACCACCAGAGATGTTGTCACCACTGCAATAGCTACCTATTATAGAGTGGGCCGATAATCCCTCTCATGGGTCATCACTGTCTCTAGCCAAACCTCCTCGAAGTCGTCCATGAAACCTCAAGCAGGAATCCATTGGGTCAAGTGGTCCACTCGACCCCGAAATTCCTCTAGAGTGGCCACCTAAGTCGTAAGTACTACAATGTGCACCTCAGCCGCATCTGCATGAGATCGCTCGGCCATAACCTCAGCTACAACTAAGCTGCTGCCCTCACCAGAAGGGCCAGCACCATCACCCGGTCCACTTGCACCACCTCCCCCCTGACCACCACGAGGTCGTAGCGGAGGATCGTGACCCACCAAACGGGCCACTGGGTGACCTACCTTGCCAACATCTACAGGAGTAACCAAAATCATGTTAGTGTCAATAACAAAACACGTAAGTAGATAAAAACTCGAACAAATGCAGAAAGATATAACACATAACTGCAGGCCCCCAAACATAACCGAATGGGAGACCCATATCTGGATCACCCTGAAAGTCCATCCCCACATACAGATATGGCAGGAACATCTATGGGTTGGCGTCAAACCAAGGTTCTGTTGTGTCATTCTAATAACGAACCACTATGCCACCACCACTGTGCGGCATCACCAGAGCCCACCTCCTCATGTGTGGCTCTCACGACCCCCCAATAGGCACTGCCACAATGGGCCTCAGCAGCACCACCCTCTCATACATAGTGCTACATAGGATGCTAGCGTACGCAAATGACTTGGATCCATGTTGGACCCTGTTCAGTTGTGACACCATACCATCAAAACAAAAGCTGGCGAAATTGAAAAAATGCCTGCCCCTCAAACGACGTAAAGCTCCCACTTGTGGGCCTGATGCCCGATGTGGTGCAAACAACCCCACCAATCACACAATAATAGCCAGAGCACACCACTCGGCCACATATGTCACTGATGCAATATTGATGCACCCCTCAGTAAGAGGCACACCACCACAATGCCTCCTCCGAAATATGTCTAGGTTCACTCTCCCAGTAGGGAGTGGATACCTCAGAGCCTCACCCTAAGGTAGTAACCCGGTCACGAAGTATATATCTGTCTTCGTACGGATAATAAATTTCGTCCCCCTTAGTATGAAAATATTGTGCCTCCTGCAGCAATGTTGTATAATTTAAAGTAACAGTTGATCCTGAGACCGAAGAAACTCGTTCTCAGTAAAATTCAGAAGGCCACATGCGGCCAACTGACAGTGCGCCCCAGCATCAGTAGCTAGAGAGGTCCGGATCTCAGGCTAATCTCGCTCTCTCCACACAAAACTGCCAAGAAACATAGACACCCATCAGTACAAAGAAAAACATCAAAATAGATAAAAAACCAAAGTTTTTCTGTCACCCTGCCCTTTGCGTGCCTGTCTCTCAGACAAGCGCACCCTTGCGTGCATGTTTTCTTCAAAGGCGTGCCCTTGCGCGCAAAAAAAGAGGAGAAAGCATGCCCTCATGCACTTGTCCCTCAAAAATGCGTGCAAGGGGGGCGCCTCTTTTCCTAGATCACCCACACAATCTAGGGCAAAAATTCCCTTTTAGGCCGTACAAACCCAACTTGTACAGCCCTCGGTACTATCAAACTGAAAAATTTGAAATGCAGGACGTCATGAAAGTTACCTCGGCATAATATTGCTTATCCCTGGTACATGGGCTCACCACAATGGCAAGAAAGGCTTTTTAATCATCTCTAATCTCCCAAAACTCAGCAAGTACAAATGAATAGGATTAGGGCCATACTCCCATATTTATTGCCTTTTTCTAGAAATTTGGAGGTCCATAACAGGAGATTAAAAGGTCCATTCCGCAAACCATAATTTGCACCATCATCAGTATGCCATGACGAACGAAAACAATGCCACACATTTGCTTTCTAGAAAAAATAAATTTTCAGTGTCGGCAGGTATGCACCCTCCCATCTCCCTTTATAAAGTTCATGTTTTTCAATTCTTTCACTTGAGGTAGTTATTTTTTGCAGGAAGAACCTGCAAACCGTTCACAACACCATCCACTGAAAGTTCCGGAGCAGGTATCATTCTACCCTCAGCATGATAGAGTCCCAGAAAACTTTGCATATCCTGACATCATTTCTCCATTAGCAATAAACCATAGGATCCTCATACCCAACCATGTCTATCATCACCTCACCCTGCATATGATAAACGTCCATGTTGGTCGGTAGAGCCTCCCCTCCATGGTGCTCATCACCCAAAGTAAACCATATATCACCGCACAAGTGACACCATGGCCATACCATTTTAGTCCAGGAATCACCTCATGCCCATCCATCTATCATTTATAAGGTCAATTTTACCATTCAAACTCAAACCCCCTTCCCGGACAACCAGGTTGTTCAAGCAGATTGAAAGTGCACCTCCACGAATCGCATTTGGCTGACCATACCTCCATCAACATAATCCCATCTGCGACATTTTCCGCTTCATCAACCCTGCACATGAGACCAACCAAAGGGACCCCTACCCCTATTAAAACACTGCCCTCCCACCTTCAATGAGTGACCCATTTTCATGTTTTGGGGTACCCGTCTCTATGTTTTGTATAAACCAAACCTCATTATTTTATTCTTTCGGTAAGTGTACAAAGAACACAAATGATGCCCTTTGCAACTTCGCCCTCATATTTCACATTTTCTCCCATGGTAGTAGTCCCTCATTCCCCTTAGTCGAATTATTCCACCCCTCATACATGCACCTTCATGACATTTGTAGCTAGTTCACACCCGCCCTAGAAGTCCTACCGACTCCATGGATTCTCCCTTTAGAAATAACTATGACTGCCGCCAAGCTACTAAAGTATACTTCAACCTCGGGCCACTGAATCCCCATCATCGATTTTCAGTCACCTCTCACCAGCGTGCCTATGTTGAACCCATCACACCTAGGTCCCTAACCCCTCAGGTCGGCGACCCATGGTTCAATTAAGGCTTCCTTTTTTTCGACCTTGACACCTCTTTTCCAAAAAGGAAGCGGTACCTTGGATTACCACTCCCCATGCAAAAGGGTGTCCTTAGGTGGCACTGTGAGAGACATCATTGGCCACAGATGTCATCGATTCTCCTGAAATTTGACTAAAACAAAAGTTTTCATGTCATGATGGTATCGTACCTTACAACCATTGTACTTTGATCATATCAGTCAAATACTCATGCCTCCATAAGCGTCCCTGACAACAATGCTTACACGAGAAGGTCCCAACCAGTTCATATGTGTACATTGTGCAGGGATATGACATACCAAGATTACACATATGGGTACCACATTCCACCTATATTCAAAGAAAAAATGCCCCCAAGGGTGTCAACAGTCCTCGTCAACAACCACCAGCATCACTACCACAATAGTGTCACAGACAACACATGTATCTGTCAATTTTGTTTAACTAGCCATAGCATCACGAGCATAGGACATGCATGCCTCATTGAAATTTTGTAAATATGTTGTATATTTTGTATGCTTGTAGGGGGTCCCTTAGGCCATGGTTATCTCGGAAATGGTGCAAGGTGTTGTCAATTCCAAAATTCACACAGACCTCTCTCTCTCTCTCTCTCTCTCTCTCTCTCTCTCTCTCTCTCTACATACGATAAAGAAAAAAAACTATAATGTATTTCGGCTATATAGTTCTTCCTAGACCTCACACATTAGGGGGAAACTGTTAACACTGGAAAATTGTACAGCAGAGGATGACATCAAATAATGTCAAGCCTAAGGATTTACAGGGCAGGAACACATTATGGAATCAAGAAGTATTTAAAATCTCTAAGGTTTTGAGAAAATCAGATTTGAACTAGTCATAAATTTTGAATTGCGCACTTTATCCTTCAAAAAGAGCACCTTCTATGTGCATTTTTTCCCGATAAGCGCACATTCTTGGAAATGGAAAAAAGTCACTTTCTGGGACCACACCAAGCAAAGGACAATTACTCCTCATGTGAAAGCTGCCTAAGGACAACCACCAACGCCTCCTTAGACACTATGTGAGCACACAAAAGAATATTTGAGCACACAATGAAATCATACCTCTCCCTTGGGTCACTATCCATCATGTACCAAGGGAGGGAAGGAGGATTTGAAACTCAACTATATAAAGCCACCAAGAGATGAAGACATGGTGATCACATTGTTATGCTAGCAAAATTTTCCCAAGCAACACCAGCAGTGTGTGACCCTGAGCTGGAGCTAAAGAGGACTTGATTGTTGGCCACCAAAAATCTTAGTCCATAACAGTAGAGAGAGAGAGGGAGACTGCATTAGATGCAGAGCTTGGAAGGAAACATCCTTGCATCGGGACCTAGAGCCATTGCCTAGGGGCCCTTTGGCAAGTGGGTAAAATTTCTTCTCCATTTAAAACGTTTAATAAGAAGAGGCCATCGAGCCATCATTTGCATTATTATTGTTTTGACTCTCTTTATAGCTTCTATATATTTGTGTTTTAGTTTTAGTTTAACCAGAGCATACTTTAGAATATTGTTTTTCATTAAATGTTATGCTTTTTATCTCTCCCATGTAATGTTCCTTTTTCAGAAACATTATCAATCGAAAAGAAAATCTATTCCAAAGATAGACTGTAGGGGCATTTACTAGATTTGTCACCTTTAAACAAAGGATGAGCTCCAGAGGCTACCTAGCCCACTAGCAGACTCTATCTATAGAGCGTTGTCAAGAGATAATATCCCCAAGAGGGAGGAACAACAAGATTGCGAATCTCTTAAGATAACCCCAACATTGCAGCTACAACAATAAAAAATACATCAAATGGAGATAACAGTGATACATGTACACATGAAATGCTGGTGGAATCCAATGGACATCATATTAGAACATAGTAGCATAAAATATACAACTTCTTGAGGAAATGATCACTCAATCAAGGCACAATGGGCCTCAAGAAAACTGTACATGCAAATATGAGAAACACTGCTGTATATAGAAAGCCCTAGGCCATGACTACGCAGTTACATGAGGGACTGCTGCATGAATAATGAAAATACAATGATATAACAATGTAGGCTCAAATAAAGAAACGAGAGCAAGAACTCAACCCCTGAAAATACATAACATCAATCCTCTAAAAGGATTGGATGAAATCTATGGAAAACTGCTATAATAAAGAAATGTTGGAGTTGCAGTAGCAGCTGAAACTCAAAAGATGGAAATACATGGGAAGGCTGAAATGGTTGCAACAAATGAAGAACTCTTCTCCAATGAAAATCTGAAGTGAATGGTTGATCCTTTCACCCAAGACTTCCCCTCCAAGTGACTGTCAATCCCTCACAGCAAATAGTCACCAAGAAAAATGCTGTCTAAGAGAGGGACTGCATTGCCAATGATGGAATGTGGTTGGCCTGATGCCAAATATGGTGGGATATTCTCATAAACCCCCTTTTCTGATATCCCAAGGGATGGAACCTCCCTCCACTAGAAAACTAGCTTCGGATGGTGTGTCAAAACCTCCCCAGTAACACCCAGCAACACTTGCCTGATAGCCATGCTATAGAAGCACGTGACTGATGGTGAGCTATGGCTTGAATGCCTAAATATGGGGGAATGGAATGCAATCCTTCAAGATATCCTCAAGAGATATGAATTCCTAAGCAAGGAATTGCGTGCAGAGCACGCAACAAAAAGCAAAAGGTCTTCAAGACTCAAATGTAAAATGATCAAAGATAATCTCAATGGCTACCTTGCTCCTCTTTTAAACAAGTGAGCCTCTCTCCATGGACCCTACTTCGAAATATGGTTTCCATTCCTCTAGAAACTTCCCTCCTACATTGTCCCACTTAGTGCTTTCCAACAAATGCCAACACAGTTTGACTTGGTCAACCTTGGCCTAGCCTTTATGCCAAAACCTCCTTTCACACATGGTGTGAAATCCAACTCCAAACATGATCCTCTTTCATACTTAGAGGATTTTTATTCTCTAATCATGCAAGGAATGGGTCCCCTACCCATTTTATTCATCTCCTATATAAAATTAACAAAAAATAATGTTCCATAAAAATTTGGAACATTACAGTTCTCCCCTCTCAAAATATTGCTTGCCCTCAAGAAATTGCAAGGACAGACTGAGTTTGTTTCTTCCCTTCCTCCTGTAGGATCCTTATGTGATTATATCCTCAAGAAAATGATGCCATATCAACAATCAAGTCTTCAAATTGTCCCTCCAACATATGTAATCTAGCCTTTGCGTGAAAATTCCCAAATAGCTATCATGTAGAAACAATTATCCATGAAGGAACAAGAGCTATCTAAGGGCCTCCTTGAGGCATGAGATCTGATATATAATGGGACTTATCATCCCCATATGAATCTCTCATCCCCAAGCCAACAATCATAAAAGGAAGTTGCCTCCCAACAAGGCAACTCATGGAAAATCTCCCTCCACCTTGAGCTCCGGAAATGAAGGTGGGCTGAAAATCTGATCATGGAAAGCACTATAACTTTCCCCATGCTGTCCTCTCTTCCACTTATGACAAGTTTAGAGTGTATTCTGATCTTGGGCTGCAAAATTATTGCCCTGAAGTGGCAAAATGAAGATTAATACCCTAAGGATCTCTCCTCCATCAATGATAATTCGGCTGGCCCAAGACATGTCATGTATGATGAATAGGAGAAGATCACCATACAATGCCCCCATGACATGTTTGCTATAGGTTATACCATGTGAAGAAATATGCAAATAATGCCTCATAGGGTCACAATGCAACCTCATCCACTGTAGCTGCAGAAAATAACATGGCAAGTATTACACAACAACTATCACATCTACTACTAAATAGTAAATAGATGAGTGAATCAGCAACATAAGGTAAAATACCTGCCCATATACATAAAATGGATGGATAACATTACCAAGACCATGGCTCACCCCACAAGTAAGAAAATATGTGGTTGTAGCCATGCCTCCTCTCATGTTCCCCTTAGAACATGTACTGCAGAAAATATGGGAGTCCTTCCTCATCAACGACACATTCATCCCATGTGTCTCTCCTCTGATCATGTCCTCCATTGAGATAAAAAAAATATCAGCCAAGGAGACCATACTCAGCAATAAAATGAGGCAAGTACTGAAGGTTTCATATTGTGCAAAGATGTACCAACAGTCTCCCAAGTGGTCACAGCGTAGTTTCCCAAACTACTGCTTTAAGAAACGACGTGGAAAGTTGTTTTTCAACCCATGAATAAAAATGTATGTTCTTAAATCTGATAATGCATGGTAAATGGCTGAATATAAATTCTGAACATACATAGAAGGTAACACTTGCCCAAGGCCATATAAAATATGGTCGTCTCCATCACATGGTTTGGCCCAGTTTTGCTCATGGAGGAACATGAAAAATCTGCCCCTTTGAGAAGCCCTGCACTGCATTATAATGATAAGAGTATGTAAATCAGCAAAGGTACACATAATACTCTTACCATAGGCTGGAAGTGAGATGATAGATGGATCTATGCATGTGATCCTCCTCCCAAATGACAGCGCTGTGAGTTCATGCAAAAAGGCTCTTGCCCATGCCAAACTGTGTTCCTTGACATTCTCCTTGTCAAGAACAACTCTGGTGATGCTGCTACAAATATGAAGCTTCTCCCAAGAGGGGAATGCCTCCCAATAAATCCCAGCTAAGGAGTGATCCCCTTGCACTATGAGAGTGCCCTCCTCTACTCCTGCAACACCATCATTCATATGAGAGAAAATCTGCTTGTGCTCTCTCCCATCAATCCCAAACAACTTAAGTGATTGTTGCCTCCTCATGCTCACATCATATGACTCATGTGATGAAGGTATCATGACTGATATATAGGTTATATCAGAAATATGTATCCCTTATCCTTGCTGCCATATGATGTAAACACCCTGCCACTTCTTCTCTTCTTTGGTACTCCTCCCATGAGGGGTACCATCCTCCCAAACCAATTCTTGCTCTTTGCATTTCATGATAGTTTGAAATGCAGCTCCTTGGAGACCTCTTAGGAAAGGCCTCTCTCCCATGAATATGTTGGATCTATGAGGATCCAAATGTGATGGAGGTGATGTCTTCTCTCCACCCATGTTCAATAGTGCTGCTAATTCCTCCAATGGTGTAGCAGCTGTCTCCTCCTCCGGTTCACAATTTGTTTCATGATTTCCCACGGAGGTGTCATGGTTCACTTCATCCTCCAAAAGTTCACATTCCCACCTCAAAGGCTGAATGCAACTCACCAAATATGTATGAGGATGAGGGTTCATCTCCTCCTTGAACCCTTTGCACAACACAGTGCAATCATGAGGCCCTAAAGTGGCCATGTGATTTGATCCTTGGATCTCTTCATATGAAATTCCACCATCCTTGAGATTATTTGCTAAAATAGAAAGTGGAACTTTACTCATACCTTGGTGGGTCTTAGGATGACCTTGTGTGGTTGCAATGGATTTTTATTCTAATGCAATGGCTACCCCATCCATGGATTTTGAAGGCTAATCCTCCAAGTGCAACGCTGTACTATCCACTGCTTCACTTTATACCACTGGATGCAGCGATAAAAATGCCTCCAGCTTCTTCACCCAAGCTCTAGCTGAAGTAACCCCATCAAATGTAGACAATAGAATCCTATTGCCTTTGATTCCTCCTTCTCCATAGGGCCTTCTCTCCTCCATCTACTGAATAGACTTTGGGAACGTTGTAGCTCCCCTAAATGCTGTAGAATGGGGTTTATAGTCACCCAGGTACTTGCTTAAGATCTGAAAATCCAAGCATCTCCCATGTTGCTCTTCAAGAGAATAGGAAGTGCATGGATCTTCCTCTTCTCCCCTTTTCTTCTCCTCCTCCTCAGGGAGGCTCTTCTTTATTCCAAAAATAGATGAGATTAGGCTCATCTTCTTCATTATTCTCCTCTAAAATCGAACTCACAGGCTATGCCAAGTTTGATGCTCCGATACCACTGTAATGTTCCTTTTTCATAAACATTATCAATTGACAAGAAAATATATTCTAGAGATAGAATGTAGGGGAATTTACTGGATTTGTCACCTTTAAACAAAGGATGAGCTCTAGAGGCTACCTGGCCCACTAACAGACTCTATTTATAGAGCATTTTCAAGAGATAATATCTCCAAGGGGGAGGAACAACAAGATTGGGAATCTCTTAAGATAACCCCAACATTGTAGCTACAACAATAACAAATACATAAAATGGATATAGCAGTGATACATGTAGACATGAAATGTCGTAGAATCCAATGGCCATCATATTAGAACATAGAAACATAAAATATACAACTTCTTGAGGAAATGATCACTCAAGAAAGGCACAATGCGCCTCAAGAAAATTGTACATGCAAATATGATAAACACTGTTGTATATAGAAAGCCCTAGGACATGACAGTGCAGTTACATGAGGGACTACTGCATGAATAATGAAAATACAATGATATAACAATGTAGGCTCAAATAAAGAAGGGGGAGCAAGATCTCAACCCCTGAAAATACATAACATCAATCCTCTAAAAGGATTGGCTGAAATCTATGCAAAAATGCTATAATATAGAAATGTCGGAGTTGCAGTAGCAGTTGCAACTCAAAATCTGGAAATACATGGAGAACTCTTCTCCAATGAAAATATGAAGTGAAAGGTTTATCCTTTCACCCAAGACTTCCCCTCCAAGTGACTGTCAATCCCTCACAGCAAATAGTCACCAAGAATAACGTTGTCTAAGAGAGGGACTGCACTTCCTATGATGGAATGTGGTTGTCCTGATGCCAAATATGGTGGGATCTACTCATAAACCCCCTTTTCTGATATCCCAAGGGATGGAACCTCCCTACACTGGAAAACTAGCTCCGGATGGTGTGTGGAAACCTCCCCAGCAACACCCAGCAACACTACACAATGTCTGCTATAGAAACCGCGCTGACATAGATTAATGAAGCTATGGCCTGAATTCTTAAATATGGTGAATGGAGTGCAATCCTTCAAGAGATCCTCAAGAAGGATATGAATTCCTAAACAATACTCCCTCGTGGCCGGAGGCACTGCAGCTCTTCTGAACAGCAAGAGGCAGCAAAAAGTCTTCAAGACTCAAATGTAAAATGATCAAAGATAATCTCAATGGCTGCCTTGCTCCTCTTTTAAACAAGTGAGCCTCTCTCCATGTACCCTACTTCGAATTAAGGTTTCCATTCCTCTAGAAAATCCCCTCCTACGTTGTCCCACTTAGTGCTTTCCAACTCATGCCAACGCAGTTTGACTTGGTCAACCTTGGCCTAGCCTTTATGCAAAAACCTCCTTTCACACATGGAGGTGTGAAATCCAACTCCAAACATGATCTTCTTTCATACTTAGAGGATTTTTATTCTCTAATCATGCAAGGAATGGGTCCCCTACCCATTTTATTCATCTCCTATATAAAATTAACAAAAATTAATGTTCCATAAAAATTTGGAACATTACACCCCACTTTCTTCATGTTACCAATAGTTTAAAGAGTAGACCACTCTCTTTAAGTTGGTGCGATTTCAAACACCCGTGTGAAAAATCCACCACAACAACGACTGTCGACGCATTTGCCACTAGGCCCCCCAATACCTCCTTATGGGATATGTCTTATACCGACAGGGCATCGACGCCATCTTACGTCGATGCCTCACCCACGACCAAGTGGATATAGGCCTTAATGAATGCAATAGCGGAGCTTACAGTGGCCACCTCTCCGGAATGGCCACCCCCCATAAATTCTGATGGGTAGGATATATTTGGCCCACTTTATTTCGTGATTGAATTTCAGCAGTTAAGAGGTGTGAGTGATTCCAACACTTCACTCACAAGGAAAAAGCCCCTCCCACTCCCCTACACCCTGTCATCATTGTTGGTCCCTTTTGTAAATGGGGGATCAAATTCATGACTTACAACCCAACGTCGTTGGGCAATCACAAATAATTTATTGTAGCTATCAATTATTTCACCAAAATGGAAGAGGTTATCCCCACATACAACAACACTGCAGAAACCGCTGCACAATTTATGTTTAACCATGCCATTCCCTGGTTAGGCGTAACCAAGGAGTTATTATCTGACCATGGGAAACACTTTGAAAATGAAGTTTCTCAGGAGCTATCTCACCATCTCGGATTCACACATGAATTCGCATCACCATACTACCCGCAATCCAATGGACAGGTGGAGGCTATGAACAAATTTCTCAAAACAATGTTACAACGTATGGTGAATAACCACAAAAAAAATTGGCACCACATGTTTTTCTTCGCCCTATGGGCATACCTCACGGTAGTGAAAAAATCAACAGGGTTCAGACCCTTCCACCTAGTGCACGGGGTCGAAGCCATGATTCCCATAGAACACGGAATCCTGAATTTACACGCTGCCATCGAACTCCTTGATGACACCCAACCTATAGATAAACGATTAGTACAACTAGAGCTCGTCAACGAAATTCGACGATAGTTTCTCCAACACAACGAGGCTCATAAGAAGCGGGTGAAAGCATCATTCCATCGCAACATCAACCCTCATTCATTTACTGAGGGAGATTTAGTCCTCTGCTACAATGTCACAAAAGAAGCCCTAGGGCTAGGAGAGTTAGAAACCTTGTGGAAAGGACCCTACATCATAAAATATTGGCTCCTAAAGGGGGCATACATTTTGACAGAGCCGAATGGAACATGCCTGAGGAACCTCGTAAACAGTCTTTACCTCAAGAAATTCAACTCATAAGGGCCAAGAGGGCTCAACCCTAGAGTCAATGTAGACACACCAAAAATTTAACTTTTGATGAAAGACTTGTCACAAAAAATGCTCTAGTGTTAGAAATGGATTTTCAACACAACCATTACTTTGCATTCACTGATGGAGCATCACGATGGTCTCAAAGTTCAGTAGTATCTACCTGGGTCATCTATCACCCTGACTGACCAACATTCTTCACCAACGGAGTATGCATCATTTCAATGAAAAACAATCAAGAAGAATATGACACCATCATTGGGCTCATGTGCGACACCTTCAATCAAGGCATTCGCCACTTACATATCTACCTAGATTCTTAGATGGTGGTGTCCCATTTAAACCAAGAATTTGAGGTATGGGTTTTGCATCTATTTAGAAAATATTTTCATGCGAAAAGATTAAGTCGTCAATTTGATCACATTACACTCACACATGTGCCAAGGAATCAAAACCAAACAGCAGATCGCATAGCTAGTCGTATCCTAAACTAGAATGCATCTCGGATAAACCATCATACATAAAAACAAAAAACATAAAAAAACATAGATATCCATCAGCACAAAACATTATCCATAAACACATATCAACATAGGACAAACCATAGAGAGCCACAAAAAATATCTCGCTCATATATATATGTATCCAAAAATGTATGTCATTGTTCAAAGGAGGTGTCTTGTATCTGACTCATAAGTCAGCCAAAAAATACATATGTGCAAGTCAACAAAAATAAGGGAAAAATCCTCATACCGGGTGCTTTCCCTACGTACAAGAGACCTCTAGGGCTTTGCCCCTCTAGGTTTAGCACTTGGACCGACGACTGATCTCGGTACTAGCACTACGGTCATTGTCAAGACTAAGGCCGCCACCCGATGCAAAGTCGGCTGATAGACCCTCTGTCAAGCCATTAGTGTCTCTAACCATATATCATCCAGATCATCAACAAAACCACGGGTAGGCATCTCCTGGGTCAAGCGGTCCACCCGGCCCCACGCATCCTCTAGATCATGGGACGTAACCTCTAAAGCAGCCATCTACTTTGTCACCTCTGCAACACGATCTTGCGTCATCATGATGTGAGCGATTGCCGTAGTGCACTCAACAACAGCCAAGTTTCTACCCTCCCTGGAGGGGACAGCCTCATCGTTGGGTACTCTACCCTGAGGCTGCACCGAATCCCCTCCCTATCCCCCAGCTGGGAGCAGAATGCCTCGAGGCCTCTAGATCGGATGGTGCCCCACCAACTGAGCCACAGGATGCCTGACCTCACCAACATCTTCAAGAGTAACAAAAATATGTCATTGTCATCATAATACACATATAAATCATAAATACTCAACAAATGCAAAATAAAACATAAAAAACCATACATGTTGGTGCCCATGCATATCCCGTAGGAAGGCCCATATTTGGGTCTCCTTGGAAGTCCATCCCAACATACGGGTAAGGCAGGAATGTATGAGGATTGGCCTCAAACCAAGCCTCTTTAGTGGCATTCCAGTAACGCCCCACCCATCCTCCCTCACTGCAAGGAATCTCACGGTCCCACCTCCTCATACGAGGGTCACGAGGACCCCCAGAAAGAACTACCACCATAGGCCTCAACAAAACCACTCTCTCATACATGATGCTACATAGGATGCTAGAATACGTAAATAACTTAGATCCATCACGGAACTTCGAGAGCTAAGCCAACATCCCATCATAGTAGTGAAGGGAAAAATCAAAGAAGTGTCTGGCCCTTAGCCAGCGCAAAACATCGATTTGCAGGCCCGATATCCAATGAGATGATGAGGACTTTGTCAATCACACGATCACTACCAGAGCACACTTCTCGGCCAAGTTGGTCATAGAGGATATCAGAATATACCCCTATGTTAGAAGCGCTCCGCCACAATGAATAGCTGCGAATCGTTGAAGATCCACGCTCCCAGGGGGAAGTGGGTAAGGGAGTGCCTCACCCTGAGGCAGTAGCCCGATCACAAAATATATATCCGTCTTGGGACAAATAGCTAACTCACACCCCCCAGCACCATAACCTTGTGTCATCTATTCTAACATCGGATCAAGTAGCGCAATAGACGATCTTGTGATCGCAAGAGGCCATTCTCCAAGAACTTGAGAATACCCCATCTTTCCAACTGCTGGTGTGCATTGGCATCATGAGCCACATTAATACGAAGCTTAGGATAGTACCTCTCCCTCCAAAACATCTTGTCAACAAACAGAAACACATTAGTGACATAAAAAACACCAAAAAATTGAAACTTTTCCCAAAAAAAATTCAAAAACTGCATTGGCCTTTTTGCGCACCTGTTTCTCAGACAAGCACACCTGTTTCTCACATAGGAATGGAGGCTTCATGCACAAAATTTTTGCTTGTTCCTTGATCACCCATGCGGTGAAGGAAAAATAATTTCGTGGGTTTCGTACAAACCTAGTTTGTACGAACCCTGACCCAGTCATGCTGAAAAAATTAAATGCAGGACCTACTTGATCCAAGTAGCGTGAGTCCCAGGCACACAGGTTGACCACAACAGCAAGAAAATCTCTGCAACAATCTCTGACCTCTCATAACTCTCAAACACTCAAATTTCGCAAATGAGCTAAAATGAGCCATATTCGCCTATATGTCACCCTTTTCAGGTTGTTTGGAGGACCATGATGAGCACTCAAAGGGCCCAATTTTCGAACTGAAAGAAACAAAGTGATCAACACCTCATAATTCCCAAAGGAAGCTCCACACATTCACACCTCTGAAAATAAAAATTCAGTGCCGACAAGTATGCCCTCTCTTATCTTCTGTTCATTGAGCACATGTTTTCAATAATATTTGAATGAGAATATGCTTTCACTTGGGGTATTTTGTTGCAGGTATTGTACAAACCATCCATCATCCCATGTACTGAAGGTTCTAGAGCAGGTATCATTGTACCCTCATCATGATAGAGTCCTAGAAAAAAAATTTCATATCCTAACATCATTTCTCCACAAGAAATTAAACATAGGTTCACAACACCCGACCATGTTTATCATCTCCCCAACTTGCACATGATAAACATCCTTGTTGGTTGGTAGAGTCTCCCACTCCCCATGGCATCTATCACTCAAGGTAGACCACACATAAAAAAATCACGACACCATGGTTATACCACTTTAGTCTAGGAAGTACTTCATGCCCATTCATCCACCATGCATCAAGTCAAGTTTTACCATATCGAAATAAAACCCCTTTTCCGAACTACCATTTTTTTCAAGCATATTGAAAGCGCACCACCGTGTCTTGCATGTGGCCTACCACCCCCCCCCCCCCCATAAACATATCCCAGCTACAATATTCTCCATCAGCTTCATTATCCTCACACAAGAGACCAACCAATGGGCCCCACACCCTCAGCAAAAACACCCTCCTCACATCATCAGTGTGTGAGAACTTTCATGTTTTGGGGCACTCATCTCTGTGTTTTGTACAATCCAATCCCATTGTTTCATTCTTGTGGTAACTATACAATGACCTCAAATGACGAATATTCCCCCACCCATCAATCCATTTTTCTCCCATGGTAGCAGTCCTTAGTCACCCTTGGTCAGAGCATCACACCCCTCATGCAAAGCCATCACGACATTCATAACCAATAGATACCCACCCTGGATTTCCTAACGACCCCAGGGATTCCCTCATGAAAAATAGTCATGACTGCCACCAAGCTTCTTTTTTATGCTCCGACCTTGGGCCACTGAATCCCCATCATCAGTTCTTAGTCACCCCTCACCATCATGCCTATGTTAAACCTATCAAATGCGAGAACCTGGTCCCTTGCATCAACAACTCTCTCGTTCGGTTGAGGCTTCCTTTTTTTCGACTTCAACTCACTTTATCAAAAAAGGAAGCAGTACTTTGGATGGATCCTCACCACAATAGGGGCATTCTCAGGTGGCACTCTGGGAATCATCATTGCCCACAGATGTCATTGATCCTCGTGACAATCAACTACGACACAAGATTTCATGTCAAGATGTTATTGTATGTTACAACCATTCACTTTACTCAAATTTGTCGAAGACCTGTGCCATTATAAGCATCTATGTCAGCATTGCTTACACAAGAAGTTCCCATTCATACACCCATTCTTACAATGAGAATTTATATTCCATAACAAGATTACACATGTGGGCACCACACTCCACCTATTTTCAAAGGAAAAACACCCCATAGGGAAACATCAATCATCATCATCAACCCAATCAGCAGATCACTACCATACCAGTGACACAGACAGAACCTTTATCTGTGAG
Organism: Pinus albicaulis; assembly: GCA_034641835.2. Lineage (NCBI taxonomy): Eukaryota > Viridiplantae > Streptophyta > Pinopsida > Pinales > Pinaceae > Pinus > Pinus albicaulis. The sequence continues at coordinate 499,910,578 of CM076571.1, read as the reverse complement.
ATAGATTTGTTTAGCTAGCCAAATCATCACAAGCATGGGACATGCCCGCCTTGTAGAATTTTTTTATTTATTGTATCATACTATTTCCTGCAGGGTTCCCACGTAACATGGTCACTCTTCTACCCACTATAAGTGGTTTCCAACCTTTATTTATATGCGGGTTTCTCTCTCTACCCACATATTACAAAGAAAAGAAACTATAATGTATTTCAGCTATACAATTCTTCCTAGACCTCACAAATTAGGGGGCAACTGTTATCACTGGAAAATCGGACAAGCAAATAAGACATTATCAAATTCCAAGCAAAAGGATTTACAGGGCTGAGGCATATTAGAGGATCTGAAAAAATTTAAAAATATCTATGGTCAAGAGGAAAAAATAAAATTTCCCACCAAGAACACAGGTGAAATGCGCCTTTGCATGCAGTTTACTTTGATAGGCGCGACATTCCCTCAAAAGGCCGCATGGTCCTAGGAGTGGTGGAAGTCAATTTCTGGGACCACTTGACACAGTTCAGGAAATGATCCTACACTTGAGGCTGCCCAAGGATAGCTTCCTAAGCCACCTTGGGACCTCAAGGGGGCACACAAAGGAATCAAGTGGCACACAAAGGAATCAACCCTCTCTCTTGGGTCACCATCCACCAATGTACCAAGAGAGGGAATGAGAATTTGAATTCACCAATAAATGACCACCAAGAGATGCAAAAAGGAGAGCACATTGTTATGTTGGCCAAATTTCCCATGAGAAATCTAGGAGCGTGCAATCCATAGTAGTAGTAGAGAGAGGATTTGGTTGTTGGCCATCCGACAACTTCAATCCTTTGGAGTAGAGAGAGAGACCTTGCGACAGTAGCTAAATGGTAAGAACGTCCTTGCAATGGGTCTTATAACTCCATAGGTCTAAGGGTCCTTTGGTAAGAGTGTAAATTAGTATCTTTCTTCGTAACATCGAGCAATAATAAGGGACTTTGATTCCACCGTTTCCATTATTGTTACGTTTAACTCTTTATGAGATTTTTTTTTAATGTTTAGTTTAGTTGTGTTTTCTCTCTATATATGCATACTATACCATGATATAGTGTGTTCTATATTTTATAGCACGTGTTCACTAACTTGTTAACCATTTTTTTCTTCATGTGACCATAGCTTGGAGGCAGCGAGCACTCCTCCTAAGCACCGGTGGATTGGTACACTTGTGCACCAAAACCACAACCACAGTCATTTTTTCTTGATTGCACTTTAACAAGTGTCTATTTTATGTTATCTTCTCTCTGGCATGTGTTGCTTTCACTTTATTTTTATTTTGCTAGTATCGCTTTCACATTTTGTTATTGTCGCAAGTGTCACTTTTGAACCTTTTCACTCTTTTATGTGTCACACCTTTCCACATCACTAGAGGTAGCTCTATCACACTCTTATGCATTATATGGTCATATATATCATAATAATATGCACTACACACATTCCTATAGCATAATGCACTTCCTTATATCATTCAATCCTTTTGTCACAACTTGTATTCTAAGTGTTGCAATGTGGTGTTTCAACTGTTGCACTTAGAAATAAGTGTTGCTTTGTTGTCATTTCAAGGTGTGATTGTTTTTCATGATTCTTGTGCATTTCCCTATCTTGTATTCATGGAATTCATGTCTGTGATCTATGTTTGAGTCTCATTTAGATGGTTTTCCCTCTCGTACTTTACTTATCTCACACATAGTCATTTCAGAGCTCCTATTGGTCATCTTGCTCAATGCAAGTTGTGAATACATGAACCCTCTCCCAGATGATGACCACTACCTACTCATGAGCCTAATTCATTAGATCTCTTCCTCCCATAATTTTACATTGATTCCTATTTAAGGCCATCTCATATCATTGTGCAACGAGAACCCTCAAAACATAGTCACCTAACCCCTATTACATACACTGACTCACTACACTAAGATTTGAGAAATATGCCTTATATATCACATGGAGAATTTATAGCGGCCCTATGGAAAATTAAATTTCACCATGTAAAGGTCCTCCTCCCTCCAGAGTGTAGTGGACACTCTGTGGGAAAAGTGACTTGTCTTTTGTTGTTTTCCTTAGCCAACTGCACAATTCTCCTTCCTAGTGAGATTTCCTTGGCGTGGGTCACATTCTCGCAGTTACAGTGCATATTCTTGTCTTCTCTACTAACTCGAACCTCTCATTGTGCCATTTCCTTTTTCTGATTTCCTTCTTATCACATGTCGCAGTTCTAGTGGATAGTGGAGCCTTTCCTAAATTACTTCTTAAGAAAATTGTGCTCTTCCTTAAGGATTCCTCTTAGTTATAATGCATGTCACAATTTTATTAGTAAGCCATCAACCCTTGTCCACAATACACCCACTTTGTGTAGTCACTTAGTTTTTCCTTGCCTCCCTATTACATGTTGCAGTTCTAGTCTACAATCATGGCATCCGTTAGTCACTGTGAAGATCAATTCTGCTATCAATGTCTCCTCCTCCCTTAAGCACTGTGCATGTCCCAGTTTTAGTCAGTAGGCTCATCACACTATCTCTTGCACTTTCCCACTACGTTGGACCCAGAAGAAACCCTCTTTATAGTGCATGGCATAGTTTTAGTGACCAGTGGTGCCTTACTCAGCCACTGTTGAGCTCAACTGTGCTAGCCTCGACATGCCTTCCTCTTTTATTCCTTACACAATCCTATCACAAGAATATTATTCCATGATCAAAATAGGGGTAGAGTAGATGATTTGAAGACTGGAATTAGGGGAATTTTTAGTTATAAAATGGGCCTCCTAAGGAAATTATAAAATAATATTGTAAATAATTAAATAAGATTTGATTACATCATAATATTTTGGAGGGAAAAAAGAAAAAACTACTTTTTCAACTCATATTTTCAACTTATCTCCCAAATTTTTTTCTCAAATTTCGAGTGGGAATACTCGTTGTATGAAAAATTATATTCCTCATCCAAGGAGTACCCATGTTGCATACTTTTGATGGGTATTCCTACATGAAAAATAATAAATACATGAAAAACGTGATTGTAATCATGTTATTTTTTATGTATTTCTCATTTTCTATGTAGCAGGGTCCATAAAAAGTATGCAACATGGGTACTCCTTAGATGAGGAATTAAATTCTGCATCCATCGAGTACTCCCACTCGAAATTTGAGTAAAAAAATTGGAAGATAAGTTGAAAATAGGAGTTGAAAAAATAGTTTTATTATTTTATTATTTTTTAATCTTTTTACCCTTTTACTTAAAAAATGGTGAATCATCCCCCATGGTTTACATCATAATCTTGAATCCTATTGGTTCTTATCAAGTTTATCTTTGTTGTACATTTTTCTTAGGAGGCCCATTTTAGACCTAAAAATTCCCCTAATGGCTTTCCTTGTCATGAGTGAAATTGATTGGTCGGTGATCTATCACCTCAATAGGGCAAGGAGACGTTAAAGGATTATGTCAAGGAGAAAAAAGCAAAGAAATAGTTGCATAGAAGAAGCACAAAGAATAACCAACATGAAGGCATGGATATATCTTGGACTATGACAGAATGAAGACATTGTATGATAATTCAGAAGGATCTAACATTAAATCCAAAGCTTTTTCCTCAGCTCAATACAAGCCAAATATTTGGAAGAGATTTGTGAATGACACCTACATCATCTGGCTTCATGGTTGAGATAAGTTGGATATGTTTCTCCAACATCTTAATAATTAGTCTATCTCCATAAATTTTAGTATGGAATGTGAAACCAATGGGAGCTTTCCTTTTCATGATGTCCTTATTTCAAAGAAGGACAATGGATCATTATCACACCAGGTCTTTTGGAAGAAAATTCACACATAGCGGTATCTTAATGCTAAGTCCCATCATTTATTTGCTCAAAATTTGGGTGTTATCAACACTTTAGTGACTCTTTCATTTAGAGTTTATGATGAAATTCACCTTGAGGATGAGAAAACCTATCTCCTTAAGGTTTTCGAAAATAATGGTTATATTAAGCTCCAATGCCGTAGGAATTTCCTTAAAGCTGGCAGGGGTTCCAAGATTAAAAATAAACCCAATGATCGATTTTCTGGGGTGCACCATCCTTTTATCTAAGGGACCACTAACAATAGTGTAAGGATCCTAAGAAAGCATAAGGTTCCCTCTACTTTTAAGCCCCTTAACACCATTAAAAGTTCCCTAAGATATGTAAGAGACCCGATGGACCCTAAGAATATGAAATGTGTTTATGTAATCCCTTGTTCATGCGCGACACCCTATGTTGGTGAAACTAGCTTCTCAATAAATTAGAGAATTCAAGAACATGTGACAAACATCAAACATATGAGGACCCGCTCCTCGACATTAGCAGAACATGCAGAAAATACAAAACACCACATCTACATTGAAGATGTTTAGGTCATTTCTAAGATATATCATTTCTATCACCATAAGTTTAGGGAGGATATAGAAATTGAAAGGAGGCAAAGCAATCTAAATAGAGGTGATGACTGGAAAATTAACAGTTCTTAGATCCCTGCCATTTCCTCTTAAGCTTTTATTAATTAATTAATTAATTAATTATTATTATTATTATTATTTTATGTATTTTTAGTTTATATATATATATATATATATATATATATATATATATATATATATAATTTAATTTTTCCCTCCTAATTTCTTGATTTTTATTTTTATTATATATTTGTATAATCGTTAATTAATTATTTTCTTTATTGATTGATTGATGGATTGATTGATTTATTTATTTTGTTGACCAATTATTATTTTTATTTTAGTGTTTTGATTATTCAAGTTTGACCCAGATATTATTTATTTAAGTTTGACCATTTATTATTTTTAAGTTTTTAGAATTAATTGTTTTGCATTATTTAAGGTTGACCCAAACATTATTTTTATTTTATTAATTTTCATTGTTTTGATTATTTAGGATTGACCTAAATATTATTTTTATTATGGATATTCATTTCATTAAAGTTTTCCTTTTGATCAATTATTTTCCTTAATTCATTATTAACAACTATATTCTAATAATTTGTTCCTTATATTAAACTATTATTTAATAATAAATAAAATTTATTTAGTCAAATCTAAGTCTTATATTATAACGAATAAAAAAAAAATCTTCATCTATTTAACTTGATGCAATATTTGGTTCTTCATCTTGTCTTGATGATGAACCACACTAGATGGTTGAAAACACATCGACAAAACTCTAATGATGCAATTTTTATCAAACATTTTTTTTCTTTTCATGATATGGATCACAAAAGCTTCAACTCATATAGTAGTGATTCTGTTAATTTAATTGATAGTAGTTGTCCACATGAAATTCATGATCTGACTTAGTTCTCAAAATGTAGTTATCCAACTTTTCAAAGTTCTAGAACTTCTCAAGAAGTCGAGGAACTTCAACTTTCATTGATGGTTATGTCAGGTTCTCGTAATCCTGATAACATCCCCAAACTATGTCAGATCTCGATCTCCTCGCAAAACTCTTTCCTTCGTATTATTTCACTCGATGCAATCTCGTTCTTGATGGATTTTGGGACTTTTCGACATAAATTTTTTATTTCTCAAGGAAAGGTTTTTTATTAGATAGAGGTATCTCTTGTAGATAATTCATCTCCATGTAGACCTATTCTATCTGACTTAGATTTGAAATGTGTGTCTCTCATGGATGCACATAGCTATGAAGCTGTTCATTCCAAATATTATCATTGGTAGAAGAATTCATATCTGTTAAGTGCTTCAGTGAAAAATCAACTCCTATTCTTTACTGTGAATGTCATAAATCTAACTAATTTTGTTTTCATCCAATCAATCCTTCTCGGGAGCATTCAATTCTTGAATCATTCAATAGATCAAAACCCTCAATTGATATGGACCATTAGAGAAATTTTGAGGTAAAAAATTCGCCTAAAAAAATGTACACCCAAAATCAACTTTATAATAACCAATAGGATTCAAGATGATGATGTCAACCATTTAGGATGATTCGCCATTTTTGAGTAAAAAGTGAAAAAGTTAAAATAATAAAAAAATTAAAAAACTACTTCTTCAACTCGTATTTTCAACTTATCTCCCCATATTTTTACTCAAATTTCAAGCGAGAGAACTTGTTGAATGCGGAATTTAATTCCTCCTCCAAGGAGTACCAATGTTGCATACTTTTGATGGACCCTGCTATAGAAAAAATGAGAAATACATGAAAAAGCATGATTGAAATCATGATGTTTCATGTATTTCTCATTTTTCGTGTAGTTGGGTCCATCGAAAGTATGCAACATGGGTACTCCTTGGATGAGGAATTAAATTCCACATCCAATGAGTGCAATCATGATGTTTCATGTATTTCTGATTTTTCATGTAGTTTGGTCAATCAAAAGTATGCAACATGGGTGCTCCTTGGATGAGGAATTAAATTCTGCATCCAACGAGTGCTCCCACTCAAAATTTGAGTAAACATGTGGGGAGATAAGTTTAAAATATGAGTTGAAAAATAGTTTTTTTCTTTTTTCCCTCCAAAATTTGATGAGGTAATATACTGCTATTTTATTATCTCCACTATTATTTTATAATATTCTTTAGAAGGCCCATTTTAGACCACAAAATTTCTTTTATGATTGGATTTTATTCCACATTTCCTTTTAAATTTTTTCTAGCATGTTGTTCTCCTTATGGTCTAGATGTGCTAACTAAAAGTTCATTTTCTAGAAAAATTTCAGGTTTTTAAGAAGGATTTTTTTAGATTTCATGATTGAATATGTGACCAATTGGAAGAATCTTACTTGGAAAGCTCCTCTACTAATAATGAGATTTATATCTCTTGATGTTTTCTAAGCAAGACCATACAGATAAAGATACATTCACAAGAATTTTTCAAGGTTTGTTTGGTTTTCCTTCTAATCGAAAAGGTAAGGTTTTAGGTTAGTTAAGGTTAGTTGTTATGACACATATTTTTTTTGACAGGAAATACCTTCAATATTTTGTGCAATCTATTCAAGTTCTTATCTTCTTGTTTGCACATTTTTTTATATCGGTTTTAATCTCTCATATATTTATGGTTGTAGGTTGGGAACAATTTCTGTGGCTACATTGGAAATTTCAATACACTTAGCCTCAACCTTCTAGCAAGTTAGGATGGGAGTAGGTCTAGTTGCATGCTAGTTTCCCCTTTTCACTCATCCTACAATTTCTCTCCTTTAGCATTTCCGTTGTTTTCTTCTTTTGTCTCACATGATGCTTTCTATTTCAATTATCCCTTTCCTTTTTCCTTTTGGTATTGTTTTCTTGTTTTGTCTTGTATTTTCCTTCCTCTTTTTTTTAATGAGACTATGCATGAAATATGGTCCTTTTGTCTCAAAAGACAATGTGGAAAAGAATGAAAAAGGAAAAGTGTGATGACAAGACACTCTTGGCTAATATGTTACCTTCTTCTCTATTTTGGTTTACATATCTTTTAAATTTGATGATGTCTGAACAAAAAATATGATTCGTTCTAGACAAAAATCCTTTGTCCTAACTACGAATCCTGTATCTCTATTATTATATTCATTCCTAACTCAACCTTACATTAAATGGTGTTTTGACCTATCAACTCAATCGAGTAGAGAAGGGAAATGAGGAAAACTTAAAACAAGCATATTAACTTTAGTAATCATTCAAATCCCTTAAAAAGGGAACAATATCTCTTGCAAAGTAAATAAGACAGGATCCCTCTTCCACCTTCAAAATTAAAAAGTTACTTTGCACATTTTATTAGTAACTAAATAAAGAGGTGAAGAAGTGAAATGCCTCCTACATAGAGAGGTGAAGCAAGCAACTTCATTGGGGTACTGAAAATGCCTGTTGGAAGTAAAGTAATGCTTGTTTTTCCTTGAGGTTACTCTATCGTGGTACTAATTAGGCTCGATGGTAGAAGAAAAATCCTGGGGAATGTGTTTAAATCTCAATAACAAAATCTCGGTATACTTTCTTTCCTTTTCCCCTATCGAAACAATTGAGGTATGACTAGTCTTGTAGATGTGTTTGAAGCTGAGAAAGGAAAAGAAGAAACTATATATTTGATTAGGATAAGTGGAAAATATAGAGTGATCTACATAGAGAAACAATGCTCCTTAATAGACTAAGACATTGCACTTAAGAGTAAAACCTAAACATAGAAGTTGGAGTTCTACCAGTGTGTCGCCAAGTGTTGTTGCTGTGACAAACACCCTCCAAAATTTTACCAACACTTGAATTTTGGAACCTGCTGACGATCTTACGATCTATCTTTCTATGCTAAATTCATGTTTTTTCAATTTTTTTTAATTGTTTAATTGTTCTTCTCGGGTTTTTAGTGTGAATGTGACTTTCTCACACATGCTCATCGCTTGATTAATTCACAAGCACACATTTCATATCAAAGCATAGATAGAAATTGTGCAACGCCTGAAAGTAAGGTTTGTGTAATCATTATTGATAGTGACTGCACAATCCATAATCACATTGCACTGCACAACCTATATCGACAGTCAGTGCGCACTTTCAATTGATATTCAACCTCACTCTGGTTGTAATTGTACTTCTATTTCACTGATTTTTCTCAACTATCACTTTTGCACCCCTTTAATTTCACAAGTGTCGCTTTCACTTTTGCATCTACTGTTGTTTATTTATTTCACTTTAAGAAGTGGAAATTTCATGTTATATTTTCTCTTTCATGTGTCACTTTCACTTTCTTTAGCTTTTGTGACTATGGTTTTCGTGTTTTCTTTCTGTCACAAGTGTCGCTTTTAAACCTTTTCACTACTTTATGTGTCACACCTTTTCACATAAATAGAGTAAACTCTAGTGCACTCTCCTACATTAGATAGTCATACATATCATAAGAGTATATTCTATACACATTCCTAAATCTTAGTGCACTTCTTGATCATAGTCGAACCTTGTGTCACAACTTGTATTCTAAGGGTCGTAATGTGGCGTTTCAATTGTCACACTTAGAAATAAGTGTCGCTTTATTTTTGTTTCAAGGTGTGATTGTTGTTCATGAGTCCCGTGCATTTCCATCGCTTGTATTGATGGAATTCATGTGTGCGATATATTTTTGAGTCCCGTTTGGATGCTTTTCCCTCTCTTACTCTATTGGTCTCTCACTTAGCCACTCTGGAGATCTTCTTGGTCCTCTTGCCTAGTGTAAGTTGTGAATACATGACCCCTCTTCTAGGTGATGAGCATTGAATATACATGATACTATTTGACTAGATATGTTCCTCCCAGACTTATGCATTAAGTCCTCTTTAAGGTCAGCTCCTATCACTGTGCATCGAGAACCCTCAAAGCATAGTCACGTAACCCTTGTTACATGCACTGACTCACTCCAGTAAGATTTGAGAAAATATGCCTTATATAGTGCATGAATCATTTCGAGTGTCCCTATGAAAAATAAAACTTCACCATGCAAAGGTCCTCCTCCATCCAATGTGCAGTGAACACTCAGTGGAAAAAGTGATTTGTCGTCTGTTGCTTTTCTTAGCCAACTGTGCAATTTTCCTTTGGAGTGAGCCTTTCATGGCACAAGTTACATTTCTAGTCGACAATCAACCACAAAAAAAGAAAATTGTGCTAGCATAAGAACTTACCATTAAGCCTAAATAATGTTGCATTTATAGTGCCTAGTCTTGTATTGTCTATTGACTAGAAACCCTTACTATGGCATTGCCTTGTTTTGCTTGCCTTATTGTTGCATGACGTGTTTGACATTGGATAAACCAATGATCCCCGTGTGTTTCTATACATGGACTAACCGCCTCTAATGGATCCTTATCTCTGGCGATGTGATCATTGACTAACACGTACGTGTTTTGGTCTAATGAAAATTGTGATTCCCAACAAGTGGTATCAAAGTGTAGGTCACGACTTCAATACACATCCGAATCGCATTGGGAGGGATATTCTTGGAAATTAGATAAACCAATGCTCTATGTGTGTTTCATGACATGTAATAACTGCCTCTCATGGATCCTTATCTTTGGCGATGCAATCGTTGAATAAAACATGTGGGAATTTGTCTAACGATAATCATGATTCCCAACATGTCGCAGTTCTAGTGGACAGTGGATCCTTTCCTTGATCACTACTAAATAATACTACACTCTTCCTTAATATTTCCTCTTAGTTACAGAGCATGTCATATTTTTAGTTAGTAAGCCATCAACCCTTGTCCACTAGAATCCCTCACTGCATAGTCACTGAGATTTTCCTTGTCTCCCTAGCGCATGTCATTGTTATAGTGCACAGTTAGGTACTCCCTCAGTCACTGTGAAGCTCAACTACACTATCAATTTCTCCTCCTCCCTTGAGCTCTGTGCATATTGCAGTTTCAGTCACCAGGATCATCACACTATCTCTTACACTTTCCCATTGCACTAGAGCCAGAAGAGCTCCTCTTTGTAGCATATGGCGTATTTTTAGTGAATAAGCTCACTTAATTTCCTTAGGAGGCCCATTTTAGACATCAAAATTCCCCTAATGAGGTGTTCAAGGAATATGTCAAGGAGAAATAAGAAACGAAACACTTGCAAATAAGACGCACAAAGAAGAACCATCATGAAGGCATGGAGTGATCCTAGACTATGACATAATGAATACATTGCATGATAACTCATAAGGTCCCAACATTTATACAAGACACTTTGGGGAGTGAAGATGAAGAACAAAGAAAATATTTCATGAATATTGATGAAAAAGTAGTAAAGAGAGCAACCTAGAATTGCCACATCATCATGAATTTCCATGTAATCAATGCTAAGTTGTGGCTTGTACAAGTATCATCACAATGTCATATGTGTTAATGTGTCTTGACACATAATGTGGAATTTAATTATGTATTATCAAAAACAAACTGGAAAAATGTAAATGTGCAAAAATCTAAGATTCACATGTGGAATATGAAAATTTTCATGTGGACCAAAGAGTCAATAGAAGTTCAAAGGTCATTTAGGAGTCCAAGAGTCAATAAAAGCGAAAAGGGCTTATAGGAGGCTTATAATTTGGAGAGCTATCCTTGGATTATTCATATTAGCATAGGAGAGAAGATAATTACTTGGAGAAGCAAGAAGTGACATAATGCTCCACTAATAGAGTTAGTGTATCACCATTTTAACTATGTCCTTGGATCTCTCACCTAGTAATTAGAAGCTCATTGATCAAACACACTTTTAGGCATGTATCATGAATGTTGTAATATTATTATTTAGATGTTTGTGATCTATATTTTATGCTAATATGTACTAAATAAATTGAACTACCTTATTGGCTTTGGTGCTTGTCATGTTGAATGGGTGTTGTATTTACTTTAATGATTGTTATGTCTATGTGAATTATTTCTCTAGATAACTAATGAAACTTTCCTTTCTATCGTGTGCCTCTCCTATGATAATACTATTAATTTCCTTTTAGAGCCTCACTCTTGTCTCCCCTCTTGTGAAGTCCTCATTTTACACATTGCAATTGGTGTTTCACTTACTTGTTTATTCAAAGGTTATGTGTATAATCTCTTATGATCTTATCCATTGAAACCAAGGAAAACCTTAAGTTATGGTGGTTGGACTGAAATTTCGTATGGGGCTCTGTTGTGTAACCAGCTCCAAAAAGAGAAGAAAAGAGATATCAACGCCTTAGAAATGAGCCACTTCGAGGGGGCAACCTCCAATACATTACATAAATGGACAATTCTTGGATGATACAATTTACAAAACCTCCTTTCTATATATAGGATTCCATGGGGCCATAATGTAATCCTAGTGGGCCACAATGTAATCCTAGCCGACCTAACAATAATAATTTAAGGGCACAATAATAACAAAATGGGGGTTACAAGGGTACAATAATAACAATAAGGGGTTACACTAACAAAAATAAGGGACTATACTAGTAATATAGGGACCTAACATGCCCCTCTCCTTCAAAAAAGTGTTGTCCTCAATGCTTGAGTAGCTCTGGGTGCTTCTGTATAAAATTCTCATCCTCCCATGTAGAATCTTCAGTTGGTAAGTTCTTCCACTTGATGAGATACTCTGAAATTGATCGATTCCGTAGTTGTCGAGTTCTTGTTTCCATGACCGCTTCTGGTTCCAATATGATTTTTCCTTCCTCATCAAGTTCCGGCAATATTGTTTGAACTGGAAGATTTTCTCCTATAACCTTCTTTAAGCATGAAACATGGAAAACTGGATGTACTCGCGAAGAAGCAGGAAGCTCCAATTTGTATGCCATAGTACCAATCTTTTGCAACACCTTGTAAAGACCATAGTACTTTGGCGATAATTTATTATCCTTCTTAGCTTGCTTGAGGGACATTTGTTTGTATGGTTGTAGCCGTAAAAATACCCAATCTCCTACATCAAAACTTCTCTCGCCGCGATGTTGATCTGCCTGTTGTTTCATTCGATTTTGTGCCAAATTCAGGTTATCCTTTAAGAGTTGGAGAACTTCTTGCTGATGCTCGATGTGATCTTCCACCGCTTGAACCTTAGAATTTTCTCTTAAAGATGATGTGATGGATGGTGGATGATATCCATAAAGTGCCATAAATGGGGTCATTTTTGCTGCAGTATGGAAGGAAGTGTTATACCACCTTTCAGCAAGAGGTAACCACTTGACCCATTGTGTTTGTTTATCAGATACAAAACAACGAAGATATCCTTCCAAACATTTATTTACGATCTCAATTTGACCATCAGATTGAGGATGATAAGATGAGCTATGAGCTAATTGAGTACCCAAACAAGAAAATAACTTCGTCCAAAAATTTCCAGTAAAAATGGGATCTCTGTCGCTCACAATAACCCTTGGGCTTCCATGTAGCTTTTGAATTCTGTCCATAAATGTAGTAGCAACTGTACTTGCTTAAAATGGATGAGATAATGCACAAAAGTGTGCATACTTGGTAAGTCTATCAACTACCACCATGATGACACTCTTTCCTTCGGACTTAGGTAAACCTGTGATAAAATCCATTGAAATCTCCTCCCAACGTTGACTTGGAATGGATAAATGTTGTAGAAGTCCCGAGGTCTTAATTGTTTCCACTTTATTCTGCTGGCAAACCAAACATTCCGCCAAAAACTTTTGAATATCAGATTTAAGGCCATCCCAAAAAAATTCTTTCTTCACCCTGTGGTAAGTTTTTAAAAATCCCGAGTGTCCTCCTAAAGGAGAAGTGTGCAATTCCAGAAGAATATTTTGTTTAGTTGGGAATTCTTACAAAGATATAAGCGATCTTTGTACCATAAGGAATCATTTTTCCAACTAAATGTATCAGATGTACTAGGATCTTGCTGCAACTTTTGAATGAGTATCCATACATCTTTGTCCTTCTTCCATTCATCTCTTGCTTCAGTTATCCAATCTGGTTGGATAATAGAAATGGCACAAAGCAATGTTTCCACCTCTTCATTCTTTCTTGAGAGTGCATCTGCAACAACATTAAGCTTTCCTTTTTTGTAGATTATTTCAAAGTCATAACCCAACATCTTTGTGACCCATTTTTGCTGCTCTTCTGAAGATAGTCTTTGTTCCAAAAAGTGTTTAAGACTATCATGATCAGTTTTTACCTTGAAGTGTCTTCCCATTAGGTAAGTTCGCCATTTCTATAGTGCATGTAGTATTGCTAACATTTCCTTCTCATAAATAGGTTTCTGTAAATACTTTCCTTTGATTGGACGACTTTCAAAAGCAATGGGTCTTCCTTCCTGCATTAAAATCGCACCAATTCCATTTCCTGAGGCATCACATTCCACAATAAAGGTTTTTGTGAAGTCTGGCATAGCTAAGATCGGTGCTAGGCACATTGCCTCTTTAAGACGTTCAAAGGCCTTAGTTGCTTCAGGAGTCCATGAAAATGCATCTTTCTTCAATAATGTTGTTAGAGGTGCCGCTATTCTCCCATAATTCTTAACAAACTTGCGATAATACCCTGTTAACCCGAGAAATCCTCGCAACTGCTTTATGGTTGTGGGGACTTTCCATTCCTTAATGGCTTTAATTTTGTTAAGGTCTACTTTAACACCCTCGTGAGATACAATATGACCCAGATATTCCACCTCTTGTACTCCAAAGAAACATTTGGATTTTTTTGCATATAATTGTTTCTCCTGCAATAGTTTGAGCACCCCGTCAACATGTTCAACATGATCCTTCCAAGACCTGTTGTAGATTAGTATATCATCAAAAAATACTAGCACAAATTTTCTAAGGAAGGGTTTGAAATGGAATTCATCAACCCTTGAAATGTAGAAGGTGCATTGGTAAGGCCAAAAGGCATGACCAAAAATTCATAATGACCCTCATGAGTTCGAAATGTTGTTTTTGGAATATCTTCAGTCTTCATTCTAATTTGATGATATCCCGAACGAAGATCCAACTTGGTAAAATAAATTGCTCCATGTAATTCATCCAATAATTCATCAATCACAGGAATGGGAAATTTATCTTTAATGGTGAGCTTATTGAGCTCCCTATAATCCGGACACATTCGCCATGATCCATCCTTCTTGTGTACCAATACTACAGGAGCAGAGAAAGAACTTTGACTAGGTTGAATTATACCGCCTCTAACATTTCTGCAATCATACGTTCAATTTCGCTCTTTTGGAAGTAAGGATATCTATAAGGCCTGATGTTTGGAGGAACACTTCCTGGAATCAAATGAATAGCATGATCATGATCACGAATAGGTGGGAGGCCTTTGGGAGTTTCAAACACCTTGGAATGATTGTCCAAGACTTGTTGGAGATCTGCAAAAATAGATGATTTTGATGTTGGAACTTCTAGTGAGCATAATTGTGCAATTACGCCTCGTTGTTCTTTCTTTAGAAGCTTTGTCATGACATTAGTGCTTATTATCCTTCCTGGCTTCCCCGCAATACCCCGTAATTCGACTTCCTTTCCTTCTGAAAAAAATTTCAAGAAAAGTTCTTGAAAATTAAAAGCTACCGTCCCCAAAGATTGTAACCATTGTACTCCTAGTACAACATCAGCACCTCCCATAGGAATGGCAAGCATTGGACTAGTCAATACATATTCCCACATGGTTAGCTTGATATTATGGCATTTTCCAGAGCAATTTATAGTTCCTCCATTTGCAACCATCACTTGACATTCTGGTGCTGGGTATAGGAAACGATTTAATTCCTTGGCTACCTTACAATGAATAAAATTATGGGTGCTACCTGAATCAATCAACACTATTACCTTTTTCTTCTTGATTTGTCCTTGTATCTTGAGAGTTTGAGGAGTGGTAATTCCTGCCAGTGCATTACACCATATGGTCGGATTCATTTCTTCCTCTTCTAGGGTTGGTTCCTGGTGTATATCCTCTTCCTGTTCATTTTCTTCCTCCTCTTCACATCTATGTAAAATAATTTCTTCTCAGCACACTTATAAACTTTAGTGTATTTGCTATCACAACTCTAGCAAAGCCCTTTTTCTCTTTTTTATTCCAATTTTTGTGGTGTCAACCTTGTAGGTTGTGGAAATCTAGACGTAGCAACACTTCCTTCTTTATAGAATTGAGTGGTAGGCTTCCTTGTCGCCATTATTTTACATTCAATTTTTCTTGCCAACCTGAATGCCTTCTCCAATGAATCCGGTTCCAAAACATGAACTTCATGTTGGATGTTATCCTTTAAAGTGCCTATGAAGAGATCGATCCTGTGTTCCTCTGGAATATCAGTTACCCTTATATTCATTTTTTGGAAGTCCTCAATGTGCTGCCCCACTAAACCCTTTTGTTTGAGATTTATCAATTGGGTAAAGAAGGTGTTGCTCTTTGTATCCTCATAATGTGCTATCATTTCCTCCGTAAAAATTGACCAAGTGACAATTTTTTTACGGGAGCAAAGCCATCGATACCATACAAATGTATTTTTGTTCTAAATGTAAGTTGCAATGCGTACGTTTTGTATTTTTGGCACATTATGGAGATCAAAATATTGCTCCATATGTAGTATCCATGTTACAGGATCCTTTCCATCAAACTTCCTCATATCCATTTTTGGAATATGGTGGTTCTTCCCGCCAACATTAGAGGTTATGAAATCATGATTAACATTTATTTTGTTCTCATCATGAGTTTCCTCTACTATATTTTTACCATTAGGAAACATTTCTTGTATCAACTTTCCCAAACTTTCGATGTCTACTTTTAGATCTTTCTTCATGTTTTCCATGTTGTCTTTCATTTTTTCATCGATCTTAGCTTCCATGTCATCCATCTTAGCTTCCATGCCCACTTCCATGCCATCCATCTTAGCTTCCAAACCATTCATCTTAGCTTCCACGCCTTTCTTCAAACCATCCATCTTAGTTTCCACGCCTTTCTTCAAAACTTCCATTTCATTTTTTGTTGTTCTTTTCGAGAGCGAAATTTGTTGCATTTGCTCTTGTAATTTTGATATGTCATGTTGCCATTCTTCGTACCACACGTCTTCCATGAGTCACAGTGATATATCCTCTAAAGGCTTAATGGTGTTGAATTATTTAGGGTCATTTCTTAGACTCAATACGATATCTTATTCTACAATAGGCTCTCGTAATCAATTCAACTTGATTCTTCAAACAAGACTTATGCAATTCAGTAAAAAATACACACCTTTTACTCGTTTCGAGAAGCCTATAAGCATTCAAACTGCATTATCTCTCGTGCATGCAGCTCTCACTATCCAAATCATATCAAGCAGCCTTCACCTCTTTTGAATGCATGAATCAATTCTGATTTGGATTCTCCAAGACAAAGTTGTGTCTAATATCCCACAATGACCTAATTATGGACTGGTTCCGTAGAGCGAAATTGTACGACTAGCCACGTGTCACTGTTTCATCCTTTGTCTCTGAAATTGATAGCCAAGAAACTACAGTCTGTGTACTTGTGAACACTTTTTACGGCACTCCAATCCAATGCCCAATGAGAGATTTATTGAAATTTTCCCACGATCACCTCTTTGAGATGAAATTCAGGAGCCTGAAAAAGCACTACCGTCCACAGATCATATCTCCAAAAATATTGCGAACCAAGCTCTGAAATTTTTTGACGAATTTCCTCCAGATTTCAGCTTCGCACCATATGAATTTTAGATTCTGAACCTTCGTAGAAAATTTTTTATAGCGAGAATTCCACGATGACCTGTTTAGGAGCCTGAAAAAAAACCTAACTTCCATAGATCATATCTCCGAAAATATTGTGAACCAAGATCTGAAATTTTTAGAAAAACTTCCTCACGATTTCAGCTTCACACCCTAAAAATTTCAGCTTCTGAAGCTTCGTAGAAAACAATTTATAGCGAAAATTCCACGATGACCTGTTTGGAGCAGTGAAACCCTAGAATCCAAACCTCTGATACCAAATGTTGTGTAACCAGCTCCAAAAAGAGAAGAAAAGAGATATCAACGCCTTAGAAATGAGCCACTTCGAGGGGGCAACCTCCAATACATTACATAAATGAACAATTCTTGGATGATACAATTTACAAAACCTCCTTTCTATATATAGGAGTCCATGGGGACATAATGTAATCCTAGTGGGCCACAATGTAATCCTAGCCGACCTAACAATACTAATTTAAGGGCACAATAATAACAAAATGGGGGTTACAAGGGTTCAATAATAACAATAAGGGAGCTACACTAACAATAATAAGGGACTATATTAGTGATATAGGGACCTAAGAGGCTCCTTCTACAAACATTGTGAGGTCTAGTTCGGACTTCACATCAAGGAGACCCCTTATATGTTGGCGGTATCCAAAACTGTCAACATGTTATTCTTATTTTATTTTGATCGAGTCAAAATTCTTACAGGACATTGCATTAAAACATCTCTACCATACTATGCTAAAGAGTGCTTCTTAGGAAAAATTACAAACACATTTCAATAAACAAAAATTAATTATGAAAGAAATTTCAAAATGGAATAGAAGTTATGAAAACATGAAAATTGCCCATAATTAGAAACAAAAATAATTTTTAAAAATATTAATAATTATAAACAATAATTTGGTTAGTTTGGATTCTTCTTAAAATTGTTGTCACTCTCCATTGAGTAAAATTAGCAATTTATATTGGATTTTGAGTAAAATTAAGAATATATTACGTGTTGAAATTTGGAAACATGAAGGACCTAGACTAGCTAATATAGATGGATTTGTCTTATATTCAATATTAAATATCAAGAGGCATAACATAGTATGAGGAACATTTTCTCTTTCTATTAAGCTACAGAATAAAGAAATTTCTAACTACTACATATAGATTAACAATAAAATATTTTGTTGCTATACATTATTTTTATTATAAAAAAAATTAGATAAAAATTGTCTATACAATGTCTCTCACACACACAAACACACACATATATAACTTAAAAAGATAAGGAAATATTCTTTTTTGAAGGATATTTTCTCTCAAATAAACAATTAACTATGAAATAATGCTAAGGAACATTTATAATCTTAACTACTTATGATTATACAAGGAGTTTGTTTAAGTCTACATATGAAAAATTTTAAAATCTAGGAAAAGCTTGTTTCATATCAAATTAGTCAAGATTTTTAATTATACAATTGAATTATTTATAATAATTTAATGAATGAGAAAATAATTAACAAAATAACTTTTATTCTTAAATTTCATAGTGTGGCTGATGATGTTAAACATGAACCCTTATATAATAGAGAATTAATTTTAACATTTTAAATTACCATAATTTAAAGTTAATCATTTTCTCAAATATTTAAAAAATTATTGAAGTTTCCTTATTATCCTTGTGGCAAGTACATAGATAATGTGTTGAGTTTTTTTTTTTTTTTTTTTTTTTTGGGTGTATTAGGTTTTTTGGTCAAACCAATATTAGTTTTAGCTTAACTAACAAAATTTGCAAATTTTATATATATTAACCTTGCCTATTGATTTAATTTATTTATATTAAATCTTATTGGTGTGATTGGTTTGTGACTTATTTTATAATGATAGAAAAAGTAAGGACCACATCAGAAATTGGAGATTGGGCATTTGTGACATTCCTCCTTTGGAAGAAATTCCTGTGAGAGCCATCCCCAGAATAGCCCGTGAAAATACACTTACACTGTCTAATATTTGATGTAAGTTGCTTTTTTCTTATACCAAAGGTGTAGGTTAAAAAATAATCCTTTATTTTCAAATCATAATACTCAACACAATGTTTTTCATTACCATTATGACAAACTCGTACAAATGCTGAAAATGAATGGATGTTGCCAACTTAATTGAAACAAACCAACACGAATGTAAGGATGTAATATGAAATTCACACAAAATATACCCCATATATATATATATATATATATATATATATATATATTATTGGTTATAGGAAATATCTTTGTTGAACTCCCAATGGTTGTAAGCCCCAAGCAATATGATCTATGGAACACACACCTAGGGATTAAAATTATTGAGTGATATTGCAACATCCACTTCCAGTTTCTTTTCCACTTCTTCCATCCATCGCGTGACCACAATCTAGTGCACTGATACTAATCTATTATGATGAATAGCTTAGTTCTTTTAACATAAAGATAAACAAGAATTTGGTAGCATTTGTTGTTGTCAGATTATTTATCCCTCGAAGTCTAAGATGGGAACCAACTTAAGAATCAATCGATTGTGCAAATATATTGATATAATGATTCATTCCCTATAAGTTAAACTAAAGAAATAATATTTTCCAAGCACATGAGGAGAATTTGATTAAAATCTACAACTTTTTTTTCAGAAAATATAAACTTGGAACTAGTATCATCTGATCTCTATAATTTCCTTTTCCTTTATTTTATTTCTACTGTACCAAAGTAGTGCAACATAATTGTATTTGTTGATATGGGGAGGTATGGAAAAGGGGAGGATCTATCCTTTCAAGTTAAACCCTAAATTTTTACAGATGGAGGCCTCTCAGAATATGGTTTATAGGTACTAGAAGGGGGTTCAAAATTATTCTACACAACACAACATGACACTTATTTTCCAGAAAAGTAATATGTGTAAAAGGGAGGCTCACATATGATACAGGAAAGGAAAGAGGAAAAAATTAAAGATTTAATTGGATTGAGGAAAATCTTATGTTTTATAATGACTCTAGGGTCCTCTATACTTCTCAGCCTAGTACAAGGAAAACATCATTGAGTTGGAAGGGAAAAGGAATAAGATATTGCAATCACGGGAAGAAGATATTAGAATGAAAATCTATGCGACCTAGATCAAGGCGAGTGTCAAAAACAAAATATTTTTCCATATGAAATACAACCTCAGGAATTAACATAATGCGATAAGGAAGATTAGGGATTCTGAAGGTGGTATACATAATTTTTCTCAATCTTTAATTGAACAAGTTGTTGTGTCACATTTTAGATGTTAGTATAGAACACAATATCATGAATTTTCTGCCTGGATGGAATTCATCAACTTGGTTCCTAACATGTTTACAAACACAATATCATGAATTTTCTGTCTGGATGGAATTCATCAACTTGGTTCCTAACATGTTTACTGCGGAGGACAATGAGCTATTGGGATGACAAATTTGAAGGGAAAAAATATTAGAGATTTTAAAGGAATGTTCAAAAGAAAAGAGTCTTGGGTGGGGGATTAAACTATTTTGTCACTTCAAAGAGTTGATGATGCTATATATGCTCACGATAATCCCACGTTTATCGTTTTGAAAGGAGCGGCTGAAATTTCTTATGGATTACACACCGATTTCACTGTGTAACTCAGTATACAAGCTGATATCAAAGTTGATTGCATGTAGAATCAAAATGATCTTTTCAAGGTTCATATCGAAGGAATGGTTTGAGTTCTTGGAGAGTAGGCAGATACAAGATGTTGTTGGTATTGCACAGGAGTTGATGCACTCTATCAAGTTCGGGAAACTCAGACGTTACTAAGGCCTATGATTGTATCGATTGGGGATTTATGAAAATGGTGTTGATAAAATAGGTTATGTTCCAAATATTTATCCATTGGATCATGACTTGTATTCAGTCCAAAATTTTCGTGGTTATTGTAAATGGGCTCACGACGCGATTTTTTAATGCACAAAGAGGGTTGAGACATGGATGTGCTCTATCTCACTTTCTTTTCTTGATGGTGATAGGTTGAATTCGATGGAAGATGCGGGAGGCGAAAGAATTCGGTTATATCTCAAGAATTAAGGTGTCCAGGAATCAGTGGTTCACCCATATAATGTTTGTTGACGATCTAATTTTCGGGGGGAGACATAGGTGGCAGATTAATGGAGCCATATACACAAGATACTTTCAAAGATTAGATCAGAAACTGGGTTATGAATGAATGGAGGTAAGTATTTGTTGGTACATGATGAAAATGAGGAGGAATTAGAACCACAAATCAAAGATTTATGTAGTGTCCAGGGTATACATATTGATGAAGGTTTTACTTACCTAGGATACAAAATTAAACCAAATAGATATTGCAACCAAGATTATGAGTGGCTTATTAATAAATTTCAGAGGAAAATGGAATGCTAGAAGCATAAGTGGTTATCCATGGGTGGCAGAATGATTCTGTTGAAAGAGGTGCTCCAGAACATTGCAGTATACTAGATGCGTTTATATCTCATTCCAAAAAATATTATACAAAGGATGGAGGTCATTATGGATCACTTTCTATCAGTCGGGGTGCAGTTAAAGGGAAAGTACCATTTGATTAAGTGGGATGCAATAACAATGCCTGTCAAGGAAGGAGGATGGGGTATTCTTGATATATCCTGTTTTAATAAAGCTTTAATCATAAAGAATATGTGGAGGAATACAATATGACAAGGATTACGACCTCTCATTATGAAGTATAAATATATCTTCGGTCAATGTTTCACGACTTGGATAGAAAATGGGGCCAGGAATAAATGAGATAAATCCTTCATATGGTGTTGTATGATAAAAATATTTCCTTGTTTGTTGGGATTCATTCGTTGGGAAAATGGAGATGGTGCCAGGATTGAGGTCAAGCTAGATTCGATTGTGGGAATGTGTGGAGGATATACAATATCTCTTCAACTACTAGAATTCCTTAATGGTAAATGCATTCACAAATTACAATAGACCTATATATCACACAATGATAACATCGATAAACAAGCATGTAGAGGGGCAGTGGAAATAGGTTTTCCGGAGGTGCATATACACGAATGGGAGATTTATTTATCACATCTTAGAGATACAGGTATTACTCTAGAAGAACAATAGGACAAATTGAGTTGGAGTTGGAAAATTTGTAAAGGATTCCCAAAGGTTGAAGAAATATACCATAATTTGTATCAGAAATGTCAGTCCTTATTCTACAATAGTTGGAACAATATGGATACCAGTTATTTGGAAGTGGGACATACCATTAAAAATAAAAAATTCCTTTTGGTTTGCGATAAACGACAAAACTTTGACTTGGTATAATCTTCAAAGACAAGAGATAAATGGACCAAGCATATGTGTTTTATGTAAGCAGGGACTGGAAAATATTGAACATCTTATTTTTAAATACCTATATGTGGTGAAAATATGAGACGAAACTTTCGAAAGACTGAACATTAATCCTATACAGTGCCTTGGCTCACTCGTCTCAAGACCCTCCCTCTCTTCATATTATGGACTATTTGGGGTAGTAGGAATGCAGGCATATTTTATCAAAAATTAGCTCTAGTCCGGAACTACATTAACAAGATTATATATTTATATTATGAGATGGGACCAAGAAAGAAAACCAAAGGATACAGGAATATCAAGCTCAAATATTTATGGGAAAATTATTTGGTGGGTTTCTTCGATGCGGCATGCAAAGGGGCGAAGTGCCGATGTGGGGTTGTCATTGTTATCAATCTAGTACAGTTCTGTCATTTTTGGTGGGAAGGTGGGCAGGGTACGAACAGTAAAGCATAAATCATTTCTTTATGGGGTTTTCTCATAGTTGGTAATTTGTTTCATAAGGAGCGTATTCAGATATTTAAAGATGCAAAATGAATCATAGAATTGGCGTGGGACAACACATGTTTCAGCCCTCCAATCCTCAAAAACTGGATGAGTTGTATTCGTGCTATGGTTAGTACCTTTCAATCTTTTAATTTTGATCACATTTACAGAGAACAAAATTGGACCGCTGATATGTTTTCTAATATAGGGATGTCGAAGGAAACTGGGAAATTTTTCTTCTCCACTTATGAACATGGGAAAATGGTCAATGAAGGTAGTATCAACTACTCATAGAAGAAAATGTTACAATTTTGGGAGTTTATAGAAGCTTAAATACTTTCTTTTGTGTGGGTATATATGTAGGGGGTTTAAAAATTAGAGGACTATTATTGGGAAGTTTTTTCACTATGGAGAATGTATAAGGAAAGTCACTATCAGTAGATAGGTAAATAGTAAATAGGAACTAGTGTATTAAGAATCTTAAGACATAAAAGATTGGAAATCCTAAAGAGATACATAGAACATGTACTATCTTTTTTTATATATAATATGAAGAAGTAGTGTTTTTTATACTAAAAAAAAGAAATTATTGTAAAAAAAACATATACATTTGTACCTCGCACCTACAACAACAACAACAAAATATGTAACAATATTATGAGTAATGAAATTAAGATATACCTGCCAAATCTGATGGATAGGGTTTGCAATACTTCCATCAGTGACATAGCTTCATTAATTGAGGAGTATTAGTAGCATTAATCAAGGAATATTACTATGTTCATTTATTGGAGAATGAGATTTAATTTTTTTATCATCTATTTTCTATATTTAAGTTGAGCAAATGAAACAAAATCCACAAACCAAACTATGAAACAAATATTTAAATCCATTAAATAAAAATCCAAGGTTGTACATGATATGATATGCTCCAGAACTAGCGATTTGTTTACAAAAAAAATAGACGCTAAACTAAGCGACAAGGAACAACTACTTTATCAAGGACTAGCTTCTTTGTCACTGCTTTACACAACATTCTGTTAAGGATTTTTAAAATGAATAAATACTCTTTATTACTTATAAGGATAGTGAGGATATTTATTTCTTCTTTACAACAACACTCTTGTTAAGGATCTAGTTGTGTGTGAATGTATTTATGGTTTTTTTTCATTAATATTGGTCATCACTAAGAGCGGGATTATGGGTTCTTATCATGTTAGTGGAAAAAAATGAGGTTTTCAATTTAGATGGAGGAAGAAGAATTATGGATAATATTAATTATTTTATTCCATTTGGGTATATATCATGGGGTATGGGGATTGTTGACAGTTAGATATTAAGTTTTATTTTTATAATCATTTATTATTATTGTAGAGTTGTACATGTAAGAAAGTTAAGGGATCAACTCCAAGGTTGTGTTCCAACAAGTGCCTATGGAGGTTTTGTCCCCACAAGTCCCGAGGTCCATTCCTGTGAATAACGTGAAGAGTATATATATGTTTAAAAAGAAAGTTACGGGATAAAGAGTGTCTCAATCACTTACCTACCATGAGAATGAGAAGTGAACATAATATTTTATGTATTAGGTATTAATGATATGTAAAAAAAATCTAATATTGTGGTATTTGTAATGATGTTAAAAATTTACAACTTGTATAAATAAGTATTTTTGTAAATTTTATGTAAAAATAAAAAGTGAATGGTAAAATGCAGGGTATGTGTCATATTCTTTACATAGTTAGCCTTACACATTGTATGGTAAGTGAGGAATGCTACAGGTTTCAAGTGGAGTCAGAGCTCTCAAAATTGTTTTTTGGTTTTATTTTTAAGTTCGTTTTTGGTGTTTTTAAGCTAATTGAATTCTAGTTGAGTAATCTAATATGGGTAAATATATTAGGGTTTTGGTTTTATAAGACCATAATATTGTATTGTAAATTAAAATTTTAATAGAATGAGAGTTAGAG
The DNA here is from genome assembly GCA_034641835.2 of Pinus albicaulis. Taxonomy (NCBI): domain Eukaryota; kingdom Viridiplantae; phylum Streptophyta; class Pinopsida; order Pinales; family Pinaceae; genus Pinus; species Pinus albicaulis. Next base: position 499,885,592 of record CM076571.1, on the reverse strand, counting down.
GCATAAATCCAATAAATATGTTATAGGCTAAATTTATGAGAAGTGTGTGTGAATGTTAATGCTTATTTTTGAATTCTTTGAAGGATTTGTATATTCATTACTTTGTTGTGAATGTTTGAAACTTTCATTTGGAATTATAGTACGTTTATTGGCTTAAGGGGGACACCTTTGTGGTTAATATTTTGGCTTGAGTTTATGATAAACTAGGTTTTGATGGGATCTCTACAATGGTGATTCTTGTACTAGAAGAGAAGTGAGAAAAATTATAAAACCAATAGAAAGAAATATGATGGGAAATAATTTGAGGTATAGAAGCTCAAGATGGAGAATATTTTGGTAAACAAAGAATTGTGGGTCCTTGATCATAGTATTTCACCTAGCAATATGTTGGTGGAAGATAGGAAGGTGTTAGATACAAAGGAAAAGAGTACAATTAGTTGCAATTTGTTATCACTGAATTTCTTGGAGGGAGCTAGAACCATGGTGTTGTGGCATAAGTTAGGAAGTGGTGGTACATATTTTTCTATCATTGGGAATGAATTTTGTGCACCTAAACTTGATGGGGATAGGTTCCCAAAAATATATCGCAGGGGAAAGGAGCTTAACAAGGATGATCATAGAAAAATGGCCTTACTAGTGTTGCTAACAAGGGTGAGTGCAAGGGATTTGTTAATTACCTAGCTAGAAAAACAAAAGGACCAATGATATGTCCAAATGATAGAGGATGTCCTTTAAGCCTACAGGAACACATATGTGACTATGGGTTCTCTATTACTCCAAGTTGTCTCAAATTTTTTATCAAGTAGAGGGGCAATGAAATAATGCTAATAGTAGAAATGAAAGTCTAGTTAAAAGGGATATGCAAAAAAAATGTAATAAATGAAAATGATGCAAAAATGTTTGATTGTATCTCACTAAATCATGAGTTGCAATTTCGATATAGATGTTTTTCATACATTGTTTTTCAAGAGTAAAAATGCATGTCTTATGCCTCTAATGACCTTCCACTAAAATTTAATTCGACCTTCTAAAATATCTCAATAGATGGGGTATAAATCCATTGAAAATGACAAGTTAAGATATGAAAGAGTCAATTAAAATGAAGGGTATTAAGAGCATGTCTTTATGGAAATATTAATATTTCCTGTTATCACTCATAATTTTGTGACTCATTACTTGACATGGTCATATAGTTCACTCCTCAAAAGGATAAGGTCTCCTTAGTCCTCTTTCAATTTGGTATAGGAAATTTCATTTTCTCATATTTAACCTATCCTAAGTTTCAAGACCTCCCTCATTTCATCTCAAACCACCTCCATTCAGGTCATGTCATGTCTCATCAGCCATTATTTGTTGTCAGCCTTCATTCCCAAAGCATTTAAATTCAAAAAAGAGCCATTAGACAGTTTTACAAATTTTAGTAGTGAATTTAGTGTAAAATAGGAAGAAAACGCTACGAAACTGGCTAATAATTTCGTAGCGAATATGAGCATCTCTCTGTTTTCTGACTTTGAGCAATCAACTTCAAGGGAGGTTTTTGGGCAAATAGAGAAGTATATTAAGAAACTAAGAGAGTTTATTTCCAAGCGCATATAAAATAATAATAACTTCTTTCACATTTCTCAAAGGTGCTACAAATTGGGAGATACAGGGATGTTTTTCAGCCCTATTTTCAGAAAACATAGTTTTCTTGTTTTATACATGTTTTGCAAATGTCGATTCTGGACAGCTAGAGATGGTATTTAAAAAAACAAGAGAGGTTTTTCTTCAACACATTTTTATCTAGAAAAAAATCCTCCAGTTCTGCAAGATCTATTAAGAATTTAGAAATATTAGTTCATTTCTAAACTGCAAATTTTTCCTTTTTTAGGAGTTTTCGTAGCATGCTTCAGGCTTGAAGCCAAAAAAATGCTATGAAAAAACCTGTAGGCGTATTTTTGCTTTGAAAGTCAGTTTTTGCATGTTTCAAGGAGGGATATCCATGGTGGTAAGGTGTTATGACATGATGGACATGTTGAAATAACAAAGAAGTTAAAAAGATTGATGGAAAATCCAATTTTCCCACACTACTAAAACATGCTACGAAAATTTATGTACATGACTGTTTTAGAAGTCGACTTCAAGTTTGATTTGAGACCAAATGAAAAATTATTTAGGAAATATGAAAGAGGTTTTTCTTCAACACATGTCCATATAGAAAAACCTCTCTCAGTTTCTACAACGCCATCAGGGTTTGGAAATTATACACTCATCTTAGAAGCCTATTTTTTTCAGAATTTTCACTAATCACGTTTGTGAAAAAATTGTAAAAATTCGACTTGGAGGAGGTCTAGCTCAGCGTCCACGTGGCATAATGACACATGAGCACTCTAGTACACTCAGAAAATAATTTTATTGCAGTTGATAAGGGTTATTAAATTTATTTGTTGAACTATTATCGAAAGAAGAGTCCTTTTTGTATTCAAACTCTGCAAAACATAAATATCCCTCAGAAGTCTCCAAGTGATGGAATCATGTTTGAAATATGTCTCTGAGGTGGGAATTCAAAGCTAGCAAGGTGGCATATCATTTGTATGAGCCCTCATTCTGTAAATGAGATGTTTTTAGAGTTAGAAGGGGTTGTAATATCTTATTTCCTACTTCTACTATTGTAAATAGGTTCCGATCAGTAATAGAGAACGGCTATTGATTTCCTCCTTCACCTGAGATTCATTTGATGATTTCATGAACACTGTCCTATGTATATTATTAATTTCTGTCAATATATTAATGTTTTATTACTCAGAATTCATGCTTTGCATGCTCTGACTTCCATTCAATAATTAAACTATTGGATATCTTTTTCAATGTCCTGCTTTCAATATCTTGATGTTCATTACTCAGAATTCATGTTTCTCATGCTTTGACTTCATTTGAACATCTATATATTGAGTAAATTATATGTGTGTGTATTCTACTTTCATTTAAATATCTACATGCCTCATCTTCCACAAGGAGAGCCTTTTTCATTAATATCCTTGTCATTGACTCCATAGCCCAATGGTATCAATCTTGCATACTTTTCAACCTGCAACCAAACAAAAACAAGTTACATTTCCCATAGATTTAGCCATCTATTACTATCATTATTCAATATCATAAAACCCCCTAGAGATAGCCCTCTCAAACTGAAGAGGCTAGCTTCAGTTAGAAGTGGTTTGAAACAGTTACACTGATTTGTCTAATAAACAACCAATCAAGTACAATTTTGTGATAAAATTTCATATAGACAAAAATAGCTATCTTGGGTGTGAATGTAAGGCACAAATTCCACCAAGGTATGTAAAACTTCCTCCCACCCCCTTGTACTATCTTGGGTCGTGGAAGATGTTACTTGATATTTGACCTCACATTCAACGTCTGTTATGAAGATGGGGTAAAAAAATGAACATTGTCCAACATAATTAAAACTTGAACTAATGCATCCATCATGTGTAGCTCATCGAGAGCTTACTGGCATTATCAATTTCATCTCAATCCAAACCTTGGATTGAAATTTATGCCTGTTGAAAGTTTTACCAATTAGAGAGAGTCACATCAGCATGAAGTTGCCACGTGGTACCCATGTTGTGTCCACATGGAAGAGCCACATCCAAAAAGTGAGTCCACCTCATCACTAATTCCTACATGACCTCCTCATAGCCATTGCAACATCACCTTCAGTATGCAACCCACGAAGTCTTACCCTCTTCATGTTTACCAAAATTTCTTGTTTTATTTGGTCCTCACTGGATTCAACATTGAAATGAAAATTTACTTTGTGTCCATATAGATCCCTAGATTTGTAGATCCACCCCTGCACTCAACACAACTGGCATGGAACTCACTAGTTTAACTAGCCCACTCTTATCATGTGACATGTCCTACATGAAAGGATGAATGGCATGTCATTAGGGGAATTTTGAGGTCTAAAATTGGCCTCTTAAGAAAAATTTAAAACCAAAATAGACTTTATAAGGACCAATAAGATTAAATATGATTATGTCAACCATGGGGGACAATTTACCAATTTTGGAGTATAAAAGTAAAAATATTTAGAAAAAATAAAATAATAAAACTACTTTTTCAACTCGTATTTTCAACTTATCTCCCTGTTGACTGGAAAATCTGTCGAACCAACAGCAAGGGATCTCCCAGGTAAAATGTCCCAACTAGACTCTAAACCATTTGGAGTAGGGATCCCATCCGGGGTGTGGGTCCAGCTACCTCTTAAGTCTTTTTTCCTTTGGTCTCAATAGAACTCAATGAACCTGTGGACACACACTTGTTCGAACGATACAAGATACATGATTGATGAGTTAAACGAGTATATAACACTATGCGTAGCAAGATGAATAATAAAACATGAAGCTAAAAGAAATACTGTCAACAACATATCATTAGGGTCATGCTTGCACGTTGTTCTAACCACAGAAGAAAAAATTCTTTATGGAAGAACACCCCTCACTTCCTTAAATGCTTATGATAAAAATATAAATGTCAGTAAACAAAGTTCTTAACATTCATTGAGGAAGCGTAAATAAACTTAACATCATTAACACAAGTACAGAGAACTATAATGCACAAATGATGCCATCGGGAACACAGTTTCATTAATCAAAAGATGTTGGAAACAGAAAAAGAAATACTCATTGTGTTCGCACAGAAAAACACATCATATCCAAAAGGAGTTTAACAAGTATCTGTATTCATATTTCAAAAGAGTGTAGTCCTTATATACAATGCTCTCTAACTCTTTGAGTCCCGAAAAAAAAGATCCATTACAATATTCCCGAAGGAAGTTTTATAGACCAAAACTTACCCTTTGGGCTTCTTGACTTTTCGCCTCCCCAACTGTTGAGCTACCCTGCGACCTGAATGAAGGTTACGACCTGGGACCCAGTTGCAAAGTGCGACCTGTGACCTATTTCCAAGTGCGACCTGCGACCCACTACCATCCGATCATGAGAATGTGTGTGTGATCGTGAGGTTAGGGGCATCAACTTGTTGCTCTCTGAGAAAGTTCTGCCACGCACGATAATCTGTCGCTATTGGGGAAATCAAGGGAACTTATTCCCTTAACCGATGCAGACACTCTAAGGCATTTGGAATCAAAGTCTCTCTCTTCTGCGTGACTTGGTTGGCTAAAGAGGCTAGTTTGGTGTAGATCCAGATTGGTGTGACAATGAATTTACCCAAGCTCTCCTGTGAAGCTGCAAGATCGGAAGTGACAGCTTCTTGTCTAATAGGTTGCAAAAATGTCTGAATCTCCTGATCCACCTGTCCCCATGTCTTTTTCTTGTTCAATGCACCCAACGATGGAATGTGGTGTAGGGCATGCATTGAGTTGATTGCGCTGATCAAATGCTCATATGTGGCCATTACCTTTTCTAGGTCCTTGGATAGCTTATCTTTGGACTGCATTTTAATTCAGATCTGGACATTGGCATCTTGGGTGTGGATCCAGTCTTTCTTGGGCACGTTTTCCAGAGCCTGGGGGTATCGACCCATCCATTCTATCATTCTGTCCAAAGTGGCTGAGGCCTCCTTCAGTTGCTTTCTCCTCTTCTTAGTCTCTTCTTGGGCTCTTAGCAAGGGAGAAACTGTTTGTTTTACAGTGAACATTTCCCCATAGACCTGCCTCATGGGGACCTCCAACACATCCAGCTCTCTTCGGACAGTGAGTGGTACTTCGTTAACAGGAGAGGTTTTGTCTTGGAGCTGTTGAATCTCCTCCTTTAACACTTCCTTTTCCTTCTCTGCCCTTGCCTCCCTTTGCTCTGCTTCTTGTAACTTATTTTGTAGAGAGAGGATCTCTCTACTCATTCGGTTTACATTTTCCTCTGTGGCCACGGTGTAATCCATGCCAGCTGATGCTATCATTACCAGGTTAGTCCTAATGTCCAGGACTATATCTTTCTCCGTCACAGTTGTGGATGGGGCGGAAGAGTTTCATGCCAGGCATCTCCTTTTCTCCTGTCAGATCTTGAAGGAGAGCTTATCATATGTGAGCCTAGTAAGGTTAAATACTTCTTCTTCTTGCCCTTCGTAAGAGCTCGCATCGGAGAGTGCAGAACGTGTATTGACTACGGGCACTTCTATGGGTTGTAGCTCAGTTAGTGATTCTATGACTGGGGGATATGTCTAGATGTTCTTTAATATTCGATCCTTCTCCTCTTTTATTTTCCTTCTTTCCTCCACTTTCTGCAACCGCTCTACTTCTGCCTTTTCTTGTTATGCTTTCCACTTGCGTTCTGCTTTTGCCGCTACTTCCTGTTCTGCTTTCCTATTGCGTTCGGCTTCTGCCACTGCTTCCTATTCTTATTTCCTATTTCATTCAACTTCTACTTGATCTAATTATTTTTTGGGCTGTCGTTCCACCTCAGCCTCTGCCTCCTACTCTTCCTTTATTTTTCTGGCCTCTTCTGTCTGCTTCTTCTTTTGCTATGACCTCGGGCTCTTTTTATGCATTTCTTCATCCTCTTTTTTCTTCTTTTCAGTTTCGTGCTGAGCTTTGGCCCCCTGCTCTTTCTGTGGGGTAGTGGTGTTGTGGCTTGTACTGGTTGGAGGCTTCTTGGCCTAAGAAGAAGAAGCACCTCCCAATTCACGGATTCTTTCCTCCAATGTGTGATCATCTGGATCTTCTTGATCGGACCACGCCCCTAGGGCAAGTTGCCTATCTGAGTTATACTCATTTCTCTTTTCATCCTCATATGGGCACTCAGTGTTCTGGTAGCTCCATTTGAACTTAGCCCGCTTACAGTGATCAAGGACTATCCTCTCTGGGTCATACGTCCGGTGGTCCAACGGCCCTAGGCAAGAACCTCTCATTTCTTCTACTTCTGCCTCTACCTCCTTGAAATATTTGGCCATGTAGGTATCGATAGTGAGAGGTAATGTAGGCCACGACTTCTTCTTGCCTTTAGTCAGGACCCTAGAGAAACCAGAGGTTATCTGGAAACAAACCTCTTGAAGGAGCATTTTATCTGTAACATGTCGGGGCATAGCATGGGGAGTCTTGTATGAACCAAAGACTTAGATAAACATGTATTTGGCAAGTGGGAACCATTGCGCCACCTTGAATAACATCTCCATGGCTCATCAAGACATGCAAGGAGTGTCTTGGCTGAACAATTTTCTGTAGAGGGCCAGGATGAAGACTTGCGAGATTGGCTCTATGTCCTGCTTATACCTGGAGTCCCAAAATACCTTCGTCTCTAAGTGGACTGGGTGTGCCTACTCTAGATCCCAGTTGTGGGCCCATCCCTCAAAGTGGCACCTCGAACAAACAACATCTAGCAACTAGGAAACCATGTAGAATTCATAGGGATATCCATCATCTGGTGCCAGTGCCGAGGATATGTTTGTCTGGAGAGAGGCCATCATCATGTTGGCCCAGTTGAACCAAGTGTCGTGCACAGTGAAATACTCCATCAGGGATACCCACGTACCTCTAAAAGTGGTGGCATCGGGACGACTGTATATCTTGCAAAGCATAGCGCCCACCAGTTTATACACCTTCCTAAGACCTGCCACTGGATATTCTTGCTCTTTCTTGGATTTGAATTTTTCGAGCTCCTCCCACCACCTCTTCAGAGTATTTGTTATGGTGACTGCATGGGTGGTGGCCCATTCTTCTGTAAAGACCTCCTCTCGTTCAGGAAGTGCGTAGTAAAACTGAGCATCTGAGCCCTTGAGAGTCGCAAATGCTTTGCCTTCATAGTCCCTGATTACCCACTTTTTGGGGTCAATTTTTTGTATAATCCACTTAATGACCTCCGCGCATGGGAATATAGAAGGATGGGCACCTTCATGGTGGAGCCTCGACCTTTTAACTTGTATGTATGCTTGTCAGTCAGGGAGGTCCTCTGGGAATTCCGGCCGAGCAGATTCTTGGTACACTTGATACGAACGCATGTTGTCCCCTTGGAAAATGTACACAAGGTGTCCCTGTAGATCGGGGGTGGGGAGATTGGTATATCCATCTTTATGTATTTTTCTTCTGGGCTCTTTTTCTTTTTGCGGGCCACTGGAGGTCCTATGTCGCTTGAATCTGAAGAGACAGGGACACACTCTAATTCCGCTTTGAATTCACCTATCATGCTCATGAAAGAATCCCAGGATAAGAAATATGCCATAATAATAAAATCCTGGGCATAATTTATTAGCTTTTCCCAACTGAAGACATAGGAAGGGGTAAGTTAGTGACCTGTGACTAGGTCATAGGGTCACAAAGGTTTGAATTTTCAAGAGGAAAGCGCCCCTGCGACCTCACGACCTTGCGACTAGATCACGAGGCCACCGAGTCGCGAACGCTTAGTAGTTGGAAGGAAGTGTGACTCTGCGACTTTGCGACTGGGTCGCAGGGTCACAAGGTCGCACAGGTCACAAACAACAGGCAGTTCAAGGGAATCACGACTCTGCGACCTACGACTCAGCGGCCAGGTTCACAGGGTCGCAAGAGTCGCAAGTCGCGCTAAGGCTGGCCGGGGGTTTGAGCGCACGATGTGGTTAGTGGATTTCCTTCTAACTTAATGATGCAAGGTTAAGTGAGCCATCAAAACAGAGGAGGGGAGAAGTTTGAGGGGAAGCATGCATATCCAAGAGGCTGGAGGAAGAATGGTTGCAGGCTTGGGCAAGGAGGGAGGGATGTTAGGGAAATTGGGCATCCCAAGCATTAAAAGGGTCAAATAGGAGAATGATGGATGATTTTAAAGGCTAAGGTAGAGGTAATTAAAGCAACAAAACAAAAAATGGAAACAGCAGGAGGAAATGACAACCTACCCGGGAAAATTGCGCTCCAGTCGACCTGTCAGAAGCGTTTTTTTTCTATCCGCTACATGTACAGAATGCGACCTAGCAACCCTCCTATTTATAAAAGGGTCACACGTGCGAGCCATTAATGAGGTCGCTAAGTCGAAAGTTATGTGTTTATGGGGAAGACGCGACCTAGCGACCTCGCGACCTAGGGGCCGCGGGGTCGCAAGGTCGTGGGGTCGCGATCTTAGGAAATCCGACAATTTTGCGACTTAGCGACTTAGTGACCTGAGGGGTCACGAGGTCGCTAGGTCGCAAATCTAAGGAGAATGACCATCTTGCGACTCAGCAACTCTTAACTTCTAAAGGCTTTAACTTAGCTTTTTTTTTATGCTTAGGGGGCTCCAAAATTTTAGAGGGTGAATTTTGGAGGGTGTTGTAGAGGCTACAAAAAATGGCGATTCACTGGTAGGGCCCAGAATCTCCGCTGATGATTTTCCTTGGTGGTGGGGGGGAGGGGGCCTCAGCAAGCTATTCCTTTCACCCTTAGGTTCCACAATCTTGCCTTCCGCACCTTGCGAGGTTGCTTTTCTTGCTTGCCTGTTTAGGTGCTGGTTAACCGAGTTCTCTTTTGTTTGCTTCTGGTTTTCGGACCAAAATGGTTGGAGCACTTTAGGGATTTATAAGATCTGGTATAATTATTTCATCCTCATTGTGTTTCTCCGCTTCCTACGAACCTCACTGTCCTGGTGGAGTCACTGCCTAGGAGTCATAGACAGTTCTCCGCTGCCAGCGAGCCTAGTCAGTACCCCGGCAGAGTCGTCACATTGCCTCTCTACGCAGGAAGCCTTTCTCAATCCTTTACCCTTTTATTGGTGTGCTACTGCACTTATTTTAAATGTGCCTAAGGCACTTATTTAGATGTGCTTATGGCACTTATTTGAGAGAGGCAATTTTTCCTGGGCGGATGAGGGATCCCGACTTATTTTACTTGCAAGAGAGGTTGCTCCTGGTCTGTATGAGGACTTTGAGTTTTCCCAGATATCCTGATGTCACCCGAAGTTAACTCTATTCCCTTTCGGTCTAGTTTCTGCTTTATCCAACTTTCTTTTCACAGACACCCTTTCAAGCTTGCTAGGTGAGCTACCCGCGCTTGGTACGTTGGACTAGGTCATGTACTACCTTTGGGTGTCAATTACAGGCAAGCTCTCGCCACCTTTGTGTTTTTAGGGAGAGGCTTCTCCTCAACATAGATCCTAGTGCAGTATGCCAATTTTCTGACTCCTACAATGGCTTCCACCTTATTGAATTGTTTTTTTTTTTTTTTAGGATGCTTACAAAATGAAAACGAAAACAGAAAACAATAAAATATGGTACACGGGTGGTACAGCCCTCCGAGGGCTACTAAGTGAAGTAATGGTTGAGGTCATGCCCATTCACCGGGAGGACCTTGATTCTTACCTCTAGAGTTTGCAGTCTAAATGTGTGGGAACCTAATTTCTCATTAATCTGGAATGGACCTGTCCAAAGGGCTTGGAATTTGGAATGTTTTCCCTTTTCTCTGTGAGCTTTATCCCATTTAAGGACAAGGTATCCTACTTCAAAAATTTTACTCCCTTCGGAATTTTTATCAAACCATCTCTTAATCCGACTTTGGTGGATGGCGAATTTTTCACGGGTTTTTTGCCTCTCCTCCTCCAGTCTCAGTAATGTGTCGATCTAGGTCTGCAAGGTGGGGCATGGGGTGCCATGGCTTACTTGGGACAACTGAAGGGCAGGGAGAGATAGGTGGGGAGGAAGGACAACTTATTTTCCATATAAAAGTAAATACGGGGAGGTGCCGAGTGAGGATTTGGGTGTGACCTGGTTAGCCCAAAGGGCGTTGTGGAGGGCGTTATGCTAGTTTCGCTGATGGGACAATAAAGTCTCTTTCATGGTGCAGATAAGATTTTTATTAGTTGAATCGGCTAACCCATTTCCTTGGGGGTAATAATTAGTAGAATTTTTAAGTACAATACCATTTTCCAAAGCAAAATCATACAACTTAAAAGACGAAAAATAAGTTGCATTGTCAAAAACTAAGGAAGTTGGAATGCCAAACCTGGTTATGATAGAATGAGTGACAAATTCTATTACCTCTTGATCATTGATTTGGCGTAATGGTATTGCTTCGACCCACCTGGTGAAATAGATGGTAGCGGTGATAATATACTAGTGTTGCTTGGAGGAGTGCGGTAGGATTTCACCAATCACGTCCAAACTCCACTGTTGAAAAGGTTCCTCTACTGCCACTGACTATAGGGGAGCAGCTGGCCACGCTTCCCGGTTGGAAAACTTCTGACATTAGGTGCACTTCCGGATATACGCATGAGCATATTTGAAAAGGGTTGGCCAATAGTACCCTGCACGCATTATTTTGTGGGCAGTGGTATCGCCTGCAAAATTCCCTCCAGCTGGTCCATCGTCTAGTTCGGTTAGGATGCTCTGTGCTTCAACGTGTTCCAGGCAGTGTAGTAGAACTCCATCGTGATGTTTCTTAAAAATCTTACCTTGAATTAACTGATAGGATGCAGCCTTAAGCCTTATTGCGCATTTTTTCTGGGTAGTCAAAACAGGATCCAAGACACCATGGGCCAAATATCCCAAAATGTCAGAGTACGAAGAAGGGATTCTCTTTTGAGGTTCGTGGTCACTTCGATACATGTCAATTTCTTGTTCCCAACACTCTTCTTCAACCCCGTGTGAGCTTGTAGCCTCCACAGCCATTTGGCAGAGTCCTTATCCTTTGAAAGTGTGTGTTGGTTTGAACTCTAGGTCATACTCTTGAAGACATGCCATCCAGTTCCCTCGTCTCTCGCCCAACTCTTGCTGCACGAAAAGTGAGCGGACAGCTGGGTGGGGAATGAAAACTATGACATGGTTTTCAAGATGTATGGCCTGAAATGCTTGATTGCTTTGTATACTGCATAAGCCTACTTGTCAATCTTAGGGTAATTCAGTTCAGCGCCCTGCAATCCAGTACTCATGAATCATATAGGCCATTCATTATTGTTGGTGTCTTTTTCTGTGAGGATAGCTGCAAGTGATGAATTCGAGGTGAAGGTATACAAGATGAAAATTTTGCTACAATCTAGACTTTGGAGAGATGGTGCTTCTGCTATGGTCTACTTGATTTATTGAAAGCCTCCTTCTCAGGTGGATTCCATTTGAAAATCGCATTCTTCTTTATCATGCCTTGCAAAGGCCTGACTATTTGGGGAAAATATGATATGAATTTTCGTACAAAGTTGATTTTCCCAAGGAAAGATTGCATGGCCTTTTTGCTACTAGGAGGTGGAATCTGGGCAATGGCCTTCGCCCACTTAGGATCTACAACAATGCCCTGCTTGGTTATGATGTGGCCTAGCAAATTTCCCTTTGACACGGCGAAAACACTTTTCTTCGGGTTGAGTGAGATCCCGTACTTCCTACATCTTTCGAAAATTTGCTTAAGGTGGCATAAGTGATCGCCACAGTGTTTCGAAAACATGGTGATGTCATCCAAATATACTACCACGCTCCGTCCTATTAGACCACAGAAAGCTATATCCATGGCCCATTGGAAATTTGCCCCAGAGTTTATTAATCTGAAGAGCATGCGCCTGAAAGCGAAAGTCCCCATTTGGTCTGGAAAGTAGTTTTCAATCTGTCGGGCTCAGCTACTAGCACTTGGTTGTAACCGGATAACCCATCCAACAAGGAGAAAATTTCGGATCCGGACACGGCTTGCAATATTTGTTCCATAGGGGGCACCGGGTAATTATCTTTGTTTGAGGCCCTATTTAGATTTCGAAAGTCCACGCACAAACGAATCTCACCATATTTTTTCCGTACTGGGACCAGATTTGATACCCAAGCGGAGTTTCAAACTTTGAAGATGATACGCGCATCCAAAATCTTCTTAAGTTCTTTCTGAATCATCGGTTCGAGTGTAGGATGCAATTTTCTTAGCTTTTGCTGAAAAGGCTTCACTCCTTCCTTCATAGGTATCACGTGCTGAATAATTCGAGTATCATACATACGTAGATCATCATACGTCCAAGCGAAGACGTCTTGGTACTTCCAAAATAGTTGGGTGAAATTTTTCCTCTCCTGGTCGAAACAATCTTTCCCAAGATTGATGAACTTTGGATCCTCATCGGATCCTAAGTTCACCTGCCGATGTGCCAAGGTGGAACTTTGTATTTTGGTATTTCGAGGCCTGCGGAAATGGCTCCGCAGGTCGAACAGTTTTTCAAGTGACACTATCCCCTTGGGCATGGGGTTTTCTTTGCATTTATCTTGTTTTTCCTGCAAATCTTGATCATGTTCTGCTTCTTCTATCACCACGTCCTTGAACACCTCGGTGCTGAGAATTAATTCCAGTATTGGTTGGTTGTCATCAAAGAAGCGTAAATTAGTAATATTATCTGGCACAGATGGTTTGTATATTATTTCAATAGAAAAGCCATCACTTAGAGGGGTGAACCTAGTATCAGCATTAGCCAGAGTATCAACTGTTGCATTATGCATTCTAAGCACAAATTTGATACCAAACGCATCAAAAGCAGAAATTAGACGCCATACCTCTTGTTGATAAGCTTTTAAGTGCGGAGACAAGCAATGAATGGTATTGCGTACTTGACGAGTGATGATCTCAGAGTCTTCGATAACCTTTAAGCATCTTACCTTTAGGTCCAGTGCCTTCTTAAGTCTGAGGACTAAGGCTTCATATTCATCAGTGTTGTCGGTGCACTGGAATTCTAGCAGACACGAAATCAAGAACTTGTTCTTTTGGGGGTCCAACAAGATGCAGCCCACGCCAGCTCCATCATGTGTCTTGGAACTGTCATAATACAAGGTCCACAAATCATTTTTTGGTTCCTCCGGAGTTGTGGGTTGGGGAGGGATTTCAGCTTGGTGTATGATGAGAATAGCTTGGTCTTCCATGACAAGTGTTAGTTCTGACTGGACCTCTGGGCTCACTAGGGACTGAGGGGGATGGTAACATCCGAAGATGGCCTCTAAGAAACACATGTTGAGCTCCTCTTGGGAAAAGCTGACAGGTTCATTAGTAGCATCCAAATTAGTCACAATATGCTTCATATAAGGTTCACTTTCAACCCTGATTTGGTTGTTTTGGCCCTTGTAGGGAAGCCACAGGTGGGACCAATCGGTAGCAAAGTACCCTTGTAGCTTGTTGGACTAGTCCCTGCTAAGTAATAGGCCATAGGCTTCCGGGATGTCTACGACTACAATGTCTATACACTGGTGGACTCTAGAGTCAGAAGATAGGCGGATGATGACATTATTCATCTCTTCTACAACGGGCACTTGCGATCTGTCAAGCTGAATGATCTTAGCATCAGTTTTCTCTGGGCGAATGTTCAGCTTCTTACAAACAGACAGGGGCATGAAATTTGTGGATGCACCAGAGTCAACCAGGCAGTTATGGATGTTGAAGTTGAAAATTTAAAATGAAAAGAGGAAGGGAGGAGTGGATCCCCTGGAGTTTTCATTTACGGCGTTTACAATAGACTGGAAACTTAGACTAGCTTACACAGATGCGTTTCTCACAGGTTTAGTAGTCAAGGCGTTGGCGAAGGCTTTGAGAATAAGTTCTCGTTGGTTGGTGACGCGGGCAAGATCGTAAAGGGAGATGTTGGCTCTGGTTTTCTTCATGTCCTCAACAATGTTGTAACTAGAATTAGAATGAGGACTAGCCTCGATGGGGGATCTAGGCGACCCTACCGGCAGCTTTCTCTTTTGGTTTACTCGGGTGTTGTTGGGAGTGGACTTCTCAGGAATAACGGCTTCTTGTTCATTCCCTGGGGGTAAGATTTTCCTTAAGAAAGCTCTCTTCTTCTCTTCTAAGGACTGTTCGGGAACTAGTCCTTTGCTTCTAAGGCCATAATTTCACACGGGCTTGGCCTTAGGATCGTCCGCCATGTTGATATCAGTGATGCTATGGGTGCTTTCCTCGCGGATTACATCGAACGCAAGGACGGAAGATCCTGGTTCTTCATCATGGGGCAGATCTTCTTCATTGTTGGAGACATCATCCTCTCCTATGTCCCCTAGGGTTTGATCATCCAGAAGTTGATTTACTACTGCAGTCATTCTTCCAATCCATTGGGGGCACGTCTTTTCAGAGTGGGCGGCCTAGTGGAAAGGACAAAACTTATCTTTTCCGATTTCCTCCACGTTGAGAATAGTGTTTGGGTTAGATGGAGGTCGGCTGGTGGTGGGGTTATTCTTCCTGAAAAGGGATTTTGCGTCTTAGTGCCAGTAGTGCATTATATGCCCTTTCTCTTCAGGTCAGAGACTTCATTGGTCAATAGCTTAAGGGTCTTCGCTATACTCTCAAATTCAAAAGTATCCTTGTTCTTATCCGCGGTCTTGGGTGTGGAAGACTGATTCATCTTCGAGGTGGGTTTCTGGTCGTCTCTCCCTTCATGATTGATGACCCCTATATAAAGCATGTCCTTTTCTATGGCAAGGGCGACCACGTAATTTGCTGCAAGGGTAGCCCTAGCTTCGAGTTTTACGAAGACAGCAATATCCCTAGGGAGAGCATTTGTATAGTAGTCTATGGTAATGGATTCATCCAACGCCAAGTTTGGGGGGGAACTTTTGCAATATGGTAGCAAAGTGCTAATTAAAATCTCTGACCTTCTCTTTCTTTTGGAATTTAATGGTACTTAACTCCATGAGGAGCATGGAGGGGGTTTTTTCCTCTGAAAACTTTTCTAAGAAAATGAGACGGAATTGGTCCCATGATGTTATGGAGGCACTTGGGAGAGAGTTGTACCAGGTGGTCGCTTTGTTCTCGAGAGTTTGCGGAAAGAGGTGACAAGCAAAATCATATATTTGAACTCTCATAATTTGCAGTGAAAGATAGAAGTTTCTTATGTGATCCTCAGCCAAAGTGCCTTTATCAGCATCAAACTTGGGGAGATGCTTTTCAGGGTGTCTAGGCATGTCATGGAGGGGGCCCAAAAGATCTAACGGGGACTAGGCCATCCAAGCAAGTGGCTGCACTCGGTCGGCATGCTCGTGGTGCCTGATTTTAGATTCAGATTCACTCCCTGCGCTTGACGCGGATGCTTGCCCTTCATGGCGGGAGTGCTCATCTTGATGTCCCTCGCGGTTGGCCATATTTCTAAGATATCCCCAATTGTAGATAGGGGGCCTATTTTGGTTTTGACGGCGGTGGGCGGCATGGTGTCCTTGGCCACGGCCTCTATCTTCCCTACCTCTATTCCCCTGACCTATATTTCCCTCGCTTCCATTTCCTCGGCCTCTATTTCCCTCGCCTCAATTTCCTCGGCCTCTATTTCCCTCGCCTCCTCCTAGTGGGCAGCGGACTTGATTGTTGTTATTTTTGGTTTGGTTAGGCTGAGGGTCGGGATGGGGTTCATTCACGTTGGGTTCTTCTTCTTCGGCTCCTTGGAGCTCCAGAATAGGTTTGCTATTATCAACAGCTATGTTGAGGTATTAAACCATCAAATTTATCAACTGAGGTAGGGAATTACAAGGACACTGTTGCGAGTGAGGTTAGCAGAAGGGGTCCTAGTATGGGTCAAGAAACTCATGACTGGAGTGAATTGCAAATGCTTGATGAGATTGCAAGTAACCGAGCACAGGGTTCTCAACTGGTCCCTAGTGACCTCGTAATAAGGAGCTTCCTCCCCTTGAATATCTTCCAAAGGGGGAGGAATAGTGTCATCGTTTATGACCTCCCCTTTGGGAGTTTGTAACGGAATATTGCTTGTGTGCTGGGAGGCTGCCATCAGGCCCTCCTTCTAGCACCAATTCTGTTGACGGGAAAATATGTCTCGCCAACAGCAAGGGATCTCACCAGTAAAAAGTCCCAACTAGACTCTAAACCGTTTGGAGTAGGGATCTCGTCCATGGTGTGGGTCCGGCTACCACTTAAGTCTCGTTTCCTTGGGTCTCAATAGAACTCAATGAACCTGCAGAAACACGCTTGTTCGGACGATACAAGATACATGATTGATGAGTTAAATGAGTATATAACACTATGCGTAGTAAGATGAATAATAAAACATGAATCCAAAAGAAATACTGTCAAAACCATATCATTAGGGTCATGCTTGCACATTGTTCTAACCATAGAAGAAACAATTATTTATGGAAGAACACCCTCACTTCCTTAAATTCTTATGATAAAAATATAAATGTCAGTAAACAAAGTTATTAACATTCATTGAGGAAGCGTAAATAAACTTAACATCATTAACACAAGTACAAAGAACTATAATGCATAAATGATGCCATTGGGAACACAGTTTCATTAATCAAAAGATGTTGGAAACTGAAAAAGAAATACTCATAGTGTTCGCACAGAAAAACACATCAGATCCAAAAGGAGTTTAACAAGTATTTGTATTCATATTTCAAAAGAGTGTTGTCCTTATATACAATTCTCTCTAACTCTTTGAGTCCCCCAAAAAAAGATCCATTACAATCTTCCCTAAGGAAGTTTTATAGACCAAAACTTTCCATTTGGGCTTCCTGACTTTTCGCCTCCCCAACTGTTGAGCTGCCCTACGACCTGAATGAAGGCTGCAACCTGCGGCCCAGTTGCAAAGTGCAACCCGTGACCTATTGCCAAGTGCGACATGTGATCTACTGCCATCCGATCATGAGAATGTGCGTGCGATCGTGAGGTCAGGGGCATCAACTTGTTGCTCTCTGAGAAAGTTCTGCCACGCACGATAATCTGCCGCTATTGGGGAAATGAAGGGAAATTCTTCCCTTAATCGAGGCAGACACTCCAAGGAATTTGGAGTCAAAGTCTCTCTTTTCTGCGTGACTTGGTTGGCTAAAGAGGCCAGTTTGGTGTAGATCCAAACTTGTGTGACAATGAATTTACCCAAGTTCTCCTGTGATGTTGCAAGATCAGAAGTGGTAGTAGCTTGTCTAATAGGTTGCAAAAATGTCTGAATCTCCTGATCCACTTGTCCCCATGTCTTTTCCTCATTCAATGCACCTAGCGATGGAATGTGGTGTAGGGCATGCATTGAGTCGATGCCGCTGATCAACTGCTCGTATGCGGCCATTACCTTTTCTAGGTCCTTGGATAGCTTATCTTTGGACTACATTTTAATCCGGATCTGGACCTTGGCATCTTGGGTGTGGATCCAGTCTTTCTTGGGCACGTTTTCTGGAGCCTAGGGGTACCGACCCGTCCATTCTATCATTTTTTCCAAAGCGGCTGAGGCCTCCTTCAGTTTCTCGCTCCTCTACTTAGTATTTGCTTGGGCTCTTAGCAAGGGAGAAATTGTTTGTTTTATATTTAACATTTCCCCATAGACCCGCCTCATGGTGACCTCCAACACATCCAGCTCTTTTCGGACAGTGAGTGGTACTTCGTTAACAGGAGCGATTTTGTCTTGGAGCTGTTGAATCTCCTCCTTTAACGCTGGATTTTCCTGCTCTTCCCTTGCCTCCCTTTTCCTCTGCTTCTTGTAACTTATTTTGTAGAGAGAGGATCTCTCTACTCATTCGGTTTACATTTTCCTCCGTGGCCACGGCGAAAGCTGTGCCGGCCAATGCTATCATTATCGGGTTAGTCCTAGTGTCCGGGACTATATCTTTCTCCGTTGCCTCTGTGGATGGGGCGAAAGAGTTACGTGCCAGGCATCTCCTTTTCTCCTATCAGATCTTGAAGGATAACTAACCATATGTGAGCCTAGTAAGGTTAAATAATTCTTCTTCTTTCCCTTCGTAAGAGCTCGCATCGGAGAGTGTAGAACGTGTATTGACTACAGGCACTTCGATGGGCTGTAACTCAGTTTGTGATTCTGTGACTAGGGGAGATGTCTCTATGTTATTTAATATTCGATCCTCCTCCTCTTTTCTTTTCCTTTCTTCCTCCTCTTTCTGCAGCCGCTCTCCTTCTGGATTTTACTGTTCTGCTTTCCGCTTGCATTCTCCTTCTGCCGCTGCTTCCTATTATGCTTTCCTCTTACGTTCGGCTTCTGCCGCTGCTTCCTGTTATGCTTTCCTCTTGCATTCGGATTCTACTTGGTCTAATTATTTTTTTGAGCTGCCGTTCTGCCTCAACCTCTGCATCCTACTCTTCCTTTCTTGTTCTGGCCTCTTCTGCTTGCTTCTTATTTTGCTCTAACCTCAGGCTCTTTTTACGCTTTTCTTCATCCTATTTTATCTTCTTTTCAGTTTCATGCTGAGCTTTGGCCTCCTACCCTTTATGCTGGGTAGTGGTATTGTGGCCTATACTAGTTTGAGGCTTCTTGGCCTGAGAAGAAGAAGCACCTCCCAATTCAGAGATTCTTTCCTCCAATGTGTGATCATCTGGATCTTCTTGATGAGACCACGTCCTCGAGGCAATTTTCCTATCCGCGTTATACCAGTTTCTCTTTTCATCCTCATATGGGCACTCAGTGTGCTGGTAGCTCCGTTTGAACTTAGCCCGCTTATAGTGATTAGGGACTATCCTCTCTGGGTCATACGTCCGGTGGTCCAACGGCCCTAGGCGAAAACCTCTCATTTCTTCTGCTTCTGCCTCTACCTCCCTGAAATATTTGACCGTGTAGGTACCGATAGTGAGAGGTAGTGTAGGCCATGTCTTCTTCTTTCCTTTAGTTAGGACCTTAGAGAAACCGGAGGTCATGTGGAAACAAACCTCCTGAAGGAGAATTTTATCTGTAACATATCGGGGCATAGCATGGGGAGTCTTTTATGAACCAAAGACTCGGATAAACGTGTATTCAGCAAGTGGGAACCAATGTGCCACCTTGACTAACGTCTCCATGGCTCACCAAGACATGGAAGGAGTGTCTTGGCCGAACAATTTTCTGTAGAGGGCCAGGATGAAGACTTGCAAGATTAGCTCTATGTCTTGCTTATACCTGGAGTCCCAAAATACCTTCGTCTCTAAGTGGACTGGGTGTGCCTGCTCTAGATCCCAGTTGTGGGCCCATCCCTCAAAGTGGCACCTCGAACAAACAACATCCACCAAGTAGGAAACCATGTAGAATTGAGAGGGATATCCCTCATCTGGTGCCAGTGTCGAGGATATGTTTGTTTGGAGAGAGGCCATCAACATGTTGGCCCAGTTGAACCGAGTGCCATGTACAGTGACATACTCCATCAGGGATACCCACGTACCACTGAAAGTGGTGGCATCGGGATGACAATATATCCTGCAAAGCATAGCGGCCACCAGTTTATACACCTTCCTAAGACCTGCCATTGGATATTCTTGCTCTTTCTTGGCTTTGAATTTTTCGGGCTCCTCCCACCACCCCTTCAGGGTATCTATTATGGCGAATGCGTGGGTGGTGGCCCATTCTTCTGTAAATACCTCCTCTCGTTCAGGTAGTGCGTAGTAAAACTGAGCATCCGAGCCCTTGAGAGTTGCAAATGCTTTGCCTTCATAGTCCCTGATTACCCCCTTTTTGGGGTTGGTGTTTTTTATAATCAACTCAATGACCTCCGCGCATGGGAATATAGGGGGATGGGCACCTGCATGGTGGAGCCTTGACCTTTTAACTTGTATGTATGCTTGTCAATTAGGGAGGTCCTCTGGGAATTTCGGCCAAGCAAATTCCTAGTACACTTGATACCAACGCATGCTGTCCCCTTGGAAAATGTACACAAGGTGTCCCTATATATCGAGGGCGGGGACATTGGTATATCCATATCTATGTCTTCTGCTTCTGGGCTCTTCTTCTTTTTTCGGGCCACTGGAGGTCCCATGTCTCTTGAATCTGAAGAGACGGGGACACACTCTAAGTTCGCTTCGAATTCACCTGTCATGTTCATGAAAGAATCCCAGGATAAGAAAGACACCATAATAATAAAAGCCTAGGCATAGTTTATTAGCTTTTCCCAACTGAAGACACAGGAAGGGGTAAGTTAGCGACTTGCGACTAGGTCGCAGGGTCGCAAAGGTTTGAATTTTCAGGAGGAAAGCACCCCTGCAACCTCACGACCTTGCGACCAGGTCGCGAGGTCGTCGGGTCGCGAACGCTTAGTAGTTGGAAGGAAGTGCAACTTTGTGACTTTGCGACCGGGTCGCAAGGTCGCAAGTTCGCATGGGTCGCAAACAACAGGCAGTTCGAGGGAATCACGACTTTGCAACCTGCAACTCAGCGGCCGGGGTCACAGTGTCGCAAGAGTCGCAAGTCACGCTAGGGCTGGCCGGGGGTTTCAGCACATGATGCGGTTAGTGGATTTCATTCTAACTTAATGATGAAAGGCTAAGTGAGCCATCAAAACAGAGGAGGGGAGCAATTTGAGGGGAAGCATGCATATCCAAGAGGCTAGATGAAGAATGGTTGCAGGTTTGTGCAAGGAGGGAGGGATGTCAGGGCAATTGGGCATCCCAAGCCTTAAAAGGGTCAAATAGGAGAATGATGGATGATTTTAAAGGCTAAGGTAGAGGTAATTAAAGCAACAAAACCAAAAATGGAAACAACAGGAGGAAACGACAACTTACCCGGGAAAATCGCGATCCAGTCGACCTGTCAGAAGCGTTTTTTTCTATCTACCACATGTATAGAATGTGACCTAGCAACCCTCCTATTTATAAAAGGGTCATGCGTGCGAGCCATTAATGAGGTCGCTAGGTCGCAGGTTCCATGTTTTTGGGGAAGACGCGACCTAGCGACCTTGCAACCTCGCGACCTGGGGGTCGCGGGGTCGCAAGGTTGCGGGGTCGCGATCTTGGGAAATATGACAAGTTTGCGACTTAGCGACTTAGCGACCTGAGGGGTCGCAGGGTCACTAGGTCGCAAATCTTAGGAGAATGACCATCTTGCGACTCAGCGACTCTTAACTTCTAAAGGCTTTAACTTAGTTTTTTTTTTATGCTTAGGGGGCTCCAAAATTTTAAAGGGTGAATTTTGGAGGGTGTTGTAGAGGCTACAACACTCCCTAACGTTTTACTCAAATTTTGATCAGCAGAACTCATTGGATGAAAAATTTAATTCCTCATCCAAGGAGTACCTATGTTGCATACTTTCGATGGAACCTACTACATGCAAAATGAACAATACATGAAAAAAAGTTATTGAAATCACATTTTTCATGTATTTATCATTTTTCGTTTAGTAGGGTCCATCAAAAGTATGAAAAATGGGTACTCATTGGATGAGGAATCCAATTATGCATCCAGCGAGTGTTCCCATTCGAAATTTGAGTAAACCCATTGGGAGATAAGTTGAAAATACGAGTTGAAAAAGTAGTTTTTTATTTTTCCCCTCTAAAATTTTATGATGTAATATAATCTTATTTTATTATTTCCACTATTATTTTATAATTTCATTAGGAGGCCCATTTTAGACCTCAAAATTCCCCTAATGAGCCCATCGCCTATATGTGCCTCCACTGGGGATTACACCCCTTGCCACCAACAGAATCCAGATGCTTTGATCTGGTTCATCGCGCAATATTCCCTCCATCGCACAATTGGCCTCACATCTACCTCTATGCTAACAGACTTCCCATGGAACGACTACTTGGCACTAACACGCGACGTATATGTTGTCCCTCATGGAATTTTCATGTCATCTTAAGAGTGGGGCCCACCCAAACTTTTCCCAAGGTAAAAAATCAAGCCCTATATCATCTAGTCGTGTGTATGGTGATAGTGTTACTTACCACCTCTAGATCCCGTATGACTGTTACTCCCACTAGCAGTCAGGTTAACAAGGTTGTGATTTGCTGAAACTCTAAAGACTTGGGGCATCATCCTGAATGCCAAATTTCCTGTAGGAGATTATTAAGGCTTGAAAAC
The DNA here is from genome assembly GCA_034641835.2 of Pinus albicaulis. Classification (NCBI taxonomy): domain Eukaryota; kingdom Viridiplantae; phylum Streptophyta; class Pinopsida; order Pinales; family Pinaceae; genus Pinus; species Pinus albicaulis. The sequence goes on along the minus strand of CM076571.1, from coordinate 499,863,010 downwards.
TATCCTCCATTGGTGAAGTAGGCTTGAAACTCCATTCTCATGGGTTAAAATGCATTTTCTTGTTATGGTTATTTATGAATGAATCATTCATTGTTTTAATTCACACAAACAATAGTCCAATGAATTCTTCAGAGACTTATAGTTTTCAACTAATTTCACAAGTTATAAGTTTTTCATTATAGGCATACAAACACTCATCTACCAACACACAATTAACTAATAAATCATAAAATGAGTAGCATCTACATAGTTCTTTGGTTATTGAAACATAACGTTCAATATAGCCAATAATAGGTGTAATAAGACAATTCAACACCCACACATGAATAAGCATGATCATAGCAACATTCATCAAAAAAATTCTATCACAACCTAAGGGCCAAATACACACAATTTTATACATATTAGAGTGAATTTAAATGGTTGGAAACTAGAGGAAGGACTTCAACTCTCCAACAAAACATAGGCCAACTACACTACAATATCTCTTGTAGCTAACCACCCTCAAGTAAGATCTAGAGTTTGAGGGGGTATAGGCTCAAAGAATTTCACACCAAGGATTTACCAAATCTTTAGGAGGAGTCCACTTTTCAAGTGGTTTATCAGCTACCCCCAAGTAGTATGCACCACAACTACCCTCTTACTTTTGAAACCAAAACACAAGACTTCACCCAAGGATCAACTAGGGTATCGCTCAGTTCCAAGACACTCGAACCATTTTATAGGTTGTTTATCGCCTAGATTTTCAAAGAAAACATTGCAAGAGTTTGTAGCCCATTATCTAGGTGGTTTATTGGATTACTAAAAAATCACTAAGTGGTTTATTATCTTTCTAAGAAAATACTTAGTTACATATCATCTATTTTTGACAAGCACCATAGTGGCCCATCTTACTTGCCAAATGGTTTATCAACCTTCCAACAAGCACCCAAGTGGTCTATCAGATCATTTAGCAAGCACTAAGTGGTTTCACAACTTATCCAAAAAGCACTTAGTGGAGTATCAAATTACTTAGCAAAAGATAAGTGGTTGAATTCTCGACTAAGCCTACCACTAGCCATACAAGTTTATACATACAGAGTCCAGTCTGAATCATCATTTCCCAGAGATTTCCTTCCATTTGTTTTGTATTTTCCTTGTGTCCAACGACATTGTTCTTAGTTACCTCTCAATAATCTCTTATCCTTTAATTTCCTCACGTAATAACTAATCACACCCCAGATAAGTCCCCCTATTCTCTTGAATTTTGACCTTCTTCTCCTCGTCCTGAGGTAGTCACCCTCCTCGGCCTCACCCTCGAGGAGGATGGTCATTGTCCTTCAAGCTTACTACCCATTCTAAAAATTAAATTATTTTTAGATCAAGTGACATTATGGTCACGGTGATAGGTGATAGAATAAAGAAGATAGGTGTGCCTTGATCATGACACTCCACCAGGAATTCAACAAACTAGACAAATTTCCCCTTAAGAACTTTGGATCTATGTCCTTCTCCTTTAGCTAACTATCAATTCAAGTTTCAGACAAATTTACATAAGTTTACTTATTGACATGTACATACATGGGGTGCAGCGAAAAGGGTTGTTACAGGGTAGAAATCCTAAATTTTGGGCACTATACCTTTCTCAAGTGTGCACAAAGGACTCTTATCATATATATATCAAGGGTTATAACCAAACAAGAATCAGGTGGCTCAAGGCAACTAGTAGAAATAACCTGACCTCAGTGTATTACCCCCAAAAGGAATCTCTTTTTCTTGTATTTTACACACTTGAATTAAAGGCTTTTAAATTCCCTATGAAAACACTTATGTTTTAGATGAAAAATGATTATGGGGAGGTAGTTGTATACCTAGCCCAAAATCCTTAGCATAGATTATTAATTATTTTTTCACATGAAATGGAAGAATTAAGCGTGTTATATGTTTATGTTGGTTAGGTTTAGGGGGATACATTGGCATCATGAACCATCAAATTGATTTAATGGTGTGAGCTATTTTATACTTTTCACCATTTCTAATTCACCAACATTATTTTATGAGCACGCGATGAAGAGGATGTTGGTAATAAAGAAGACTATGTAGGTATTTTGTAGGTATACTCTTGGTTGTGAAACAATCATTTTTGAAATGAAGTGCTTAAAAACAAATTGAAAAAAAATAAGAGATTTGATGAAGGTAAAATATTTAACTTTTATGGTTCATAGCATCGGAAACAATATTCCTCCCTTTGGCCACTATGTTCTTTAATTACTATGCAAAACATAACTATTGTGCAAACTAGATGAAATAACGCCTTATAATTTCTAAGAAATAACAATTATTATCTAAACTACAAGGAACAATTGCTTATGCCCAAAAACTAGATTTATACCAACTCGGATGAGATTTTACCTTGGTAGTTAAGCAAGATTCATGTGGTAATAGTTATTTGAATCTAAAAGAAATTGGCATGGTTGACACACTATTGGGCCACGAAGAATCCACCATCAAACTCACACAAATCAAAGAAAAATAGTTGTGCAATTTGACAGGATTATTGAAAATGAAAATGAAAATCTAGTTGCTGAGGGTAGTTGAATGAAGTTACATATTAGTTAATGATATTATTGGTCCGTAGAGGTTATAAATCAATTAAAAAAAACATAAGAAGTAAAAAAAAATCATTTATACCCAAAGGAGAGTCACCAATCTATGTTGAAGATTCTATTGCATTTGTGAGGAAAAACTCTCGTGATTTAGATAGCCCATATAATAAACAACAAACAATGGCTACTTGTGGGATGAACACAAGAGTATTATAACAACACGTAAGAAACAGAGTAACATGCATGTAGCTAGACTATAAATTTAACCACATGGATGAGATTCAAATAGAAGAATTAGATGAAAACAACAATACTGATATATTAGTCCAATGAAAAAACATAAAATATGTAGTATCACATGATAAGGATGATTGTAGTCATGTTTGCTCCAACTGTCCTTGGGATGGATACTTCTTCTTGAAATCTCTCTCTCTCTAACTATGGTGAAAAAATAAGCATTAGCCCCTTGAGGAAGAACACAAGCAAGCATGAAGGAATTAATGGTAAAGATTAGAGAGTGAGATAACATATTTCCAAGATCATTCTTTTAACATGACTTTAAAATTATTCTTATTCTTAAATGTTTTCATTAAGTACATCCTAGTTGGGAGAGTTTAATTATAACCTCCCCACCCAAGATCAAATATCATAACTATATTAACTCTTGATTCTTGCAAATAACTAGAAAAATATAATTTTTTTTTCAACTTTGTATTCTTAAATGTTACCCATAGCTATCCTTTATAAGCAAATTTTAAGCTCTAATGAATAACTAGTTCTAATGTGAATGTTCTTCTTCACTCAACTAGGATCTCCCATACTTGATAAAGACACTTTTAAGGCCAAAGTACTCAACATTGATAAGCTAAAAGCTTTTTCAATTGTAGATTTGAGGATATTTGAAGTATATAATGAGTATAAGCAGATTTAATCATTCATATTGGTCAAATATTTGATATACAAAATATTTTAAAATTTGCAATCAATATAAACATGCTTAGGTCACATGTCTCCACAGTGGTATACAAAGTGAATTCAAATCAAATCTCTAATATTTGATAAAATCCTTTGAGATGCTGAATTAATGAAATACGCATGTGAATTCACCTTGTACCCCACTTGAAGGCACTTATTAGCCAATAATGTATTGCGCATTTGAAGGAATGGAAAGTTAAAATACGACGGAAATAAATGGTCACGAAAGTAGCACACTTGTTAGTGTCACACTTAATCATTAATACGCTTTTAGATGCTCAAAATTTGTTATTTTAATGCCATGTGCTTTTAAAAGTTACAACACACTCGATTTTTTCAACTCAACGTGTTATTATTAAATAATTAGAAAAATCAACGTGTTATTATTAAATAATTACTACGTACAACTAATCCAAAGGATGACGAGATTATCATAGAAATGAAAGTAAATATCGATTTCCGAAACATATTCCTGTCGTAATGTTTTATAAAGCAAACACTTTTAATTATTTCAAATTTACTTTATCGATTTTATTCTGGAGGGTAGCATTATAACACAATATTAATTTCTCTTTATAAACTTTTTTACTTTTATCGTCTTTGTTTTTTATGGTATCCTTATAATCACAATTCCGATGTAGTGGAGATTGTCTGGAGTTCTAAATGTGAACCTTTTAAAAATTGAAAATGAAAATTTAACTGGCTATTGTTATGTGCTTGTAAAATTATATGCGGTTTTAAAATTATAATATCATATTTGTGTTTTTTTAATTATAATGGCGTGTTTAATTATTTTTATTTTGTTAAAAAAAAATTCTTTGAACTTAGGAAATCGGGTAACTTTTTAAAACTTGAATGTATTTGGTAGAAGTGAAAGTTTGTCCCCTTAAGAATCATTAGAATTACCAAAAAGTTATTGTAGGGGTCATGATTTTCCTTGAATAACAATAATGAGTCAATCTACATTCAATAATGGTTTTCTTCACTATTGGTTTCATAACTAAATTAAGATAAGTTTTCTTTCTATAAAAAAATCAAGTGGTTGAAATTAAATATTATTATATTAATAATCTAAATCTAGATTTGAAATTTTAAAATAATATATTTAAAATAACGGATAATCAAATTAACAACTATTAAAATTTAATAAATTTTAATAATAACTATGTTTATATAAAATTTATATGATATATAAATATGTAATATGATTCAATTTAACCATTTTTAGTAATGATAATTTTATATAAAATTTGCATGATAATATAAATATGTGATATGATTGATTTTTTTGAAGTGTAATTTATTTATTTTTTTAAATAATATATTTTACTTTACGAAAATGTATTTTTTTAGGTATATTGAGTTGAATTTGAATTTCAAATAAATATGTTAGTTGTGTTATAAGTTTATTCATATTAGTTATATGTCAATTCTATGTTATATATGAGAAAATTATACGTATTTAACTCATTAATGTTAGGCACAAGTAATACTGAGAGAGGGTCAATTTGTATTACGAAAATATTATAAAATTTCTGCAAATAAAACTTATTCATAAATTCACTTCAAAAGGATATAACAAGATCATGCATATGAAAAACACAAAGGTGGAAAAACCACCCACCGGGGCCAAAAACCACTGAACAATTTGTTGCTTCTTCTTCTTATCTATTTCTTCAAAATATTCTCATTTACATTACATCGTCTAGCCACCACTAGCAATGGAGCACCCACTCCTTGACTGAAATGAGAAATGTTGGCCACAACCAACTTGGAGCACACACTCCTATAATAGACAATCAACATGCATTTACCTTGAAGCCCCAACTCCAAGTACAAACAATTTTGCAAACAAGACAATATGATTCAGAACTGAAAACACCGCCCCATAAAAAAAGATAACATCGAATAAGAACACTCTTGTAGCTACAATTCCACACTCCAAATCAAAGAACAAATCTCCACTGCACACTACCTTCAAATTGATCTTCAATCTCTGCACACAAATATGAAACATTGCTGATGATTCATTTCAAAAGCACACTACAATACTGAAGCTCTGAACCCTCTACAACAATCACTGGTTTTTTCACATTCTTTCCATGTCGACTCACCCACTCACACTACTAGAGAACTAACCAAATGAGCAATTTTTCTTCTCATATTTGTATTTTTTGGAGATTGTTAAGTCAATAAATTATTTAGATGATGGAGCTCACCCAAAAAAAAAATCACATGCTTTAAATTTTATTCAGATAGGCTTCTTGACCTAATCAAGACAATTTCTCCACTAACCATTTGATGTTTTCGACTTTGATCACCTTCTAGAGGCACCACGATATATTTGGACCTTTTTTCTAGAAATTTCCGACCATGATCATCCCCAAATAAAAAATAAGATCAAATGTGTGTGTGAAATCCAGATAAAATTTTGATTTTCATTTCAACCGCACAAATAAACCCGTGAAAATTAGGTTGCGACCACACACATACAATTTTCATAGAGCAGTTGAAGCTTTTCAACCACACGCATAATCCATCCTCCATGTGGTTGGGGTAGAGCATGATGTAAAAAAAAATTCTTTCCCTCAAACTTGCAACAGATATTTAGTGGGCTAATATGATTTGTAAAGCATCCTTCAAAACCCATCTTGACATCATGAAACCATCTACATGACTCAACAAGTCTCAACACACAACATCAACTTGACCTCTACCAAAGTTGTAGCTCAACTTCATATGAGGCCTTGTTACATCATGATACCCCTTTTATAGACCTTTAGAGACTATGCCAACATTTTACACCATCATGACAGCCTTCAACAAGTATACAAAAAACTGAAGATGATACATAGCGACTCATGAGTACAAGAATTACAATAGGTGACATCAATGGAAACACAAGCATGCCAACAAATTCCTGCTTTGCCAATGACGTTAACCTGTTGCTTCTGAAGATATTCATTACATTTACATACAAAAATCTAAGGCTAAGAACATACAATTCTCTCTCTCTCCCCCTTTGACATCAATGGAAGGCGGTTATACATGACAAAAGAAAATACATAAAAACAATGTGATACACAACCAATGATGAAGTACTCCCCTTGAAGGGTTGCAACAAATACTCCCCGTGAGTTGTTGAGCAGTCTCCCTCTGAATATATTTTAGATCACACCATCTTGAAGAATAAATATACTTGAAGAAGCAATCCATATTGAAATCAGAAACAAGAAGCAAGAAAAATAGTTCATAATGCTTTGAAATGCATGGAAACAAACAAGCATCCCCCATTCTCTAAATTTTGTAGCTGAAATTTCTCATATTGGAAGTCGTATGAAAACAACTATTTGCATGAAGATCTCCTCAATTCCTTCAAAAAGGAAAAACGCCCATATGCTCTCTAAGATATTCAAATTTCTCCCTTGGAAGTGTCTTAGTGAATATGTTTGCAATTTGTTCATCTGAAGAAACATACTCCAACCTCACAAATTGGTTGACCACTTGTTCTCTTAGAAAATTATATTTGATTGGTATTTTCTTGGTATTGGAATGAAGAACTGAATTTTTGGAGATGCTTATTGCACTTGTGTTAGCTACCATAATAGGAAGAGGCTCTCCATACTAAATATGCATGTCTTGATGATTTTTATTCATCCATAGTATGTGTGTACACCAAGAGGTTACTGCTATATATTCAACTTCAACATTGGAAAAAGAGATATAAATGTGCTGCTTGCTTTCCCAAGAGACCAAACAATCTCCCAAAACGTGAGTTTCTCTTGAAGTACTTTTCCTGCCATTAATACCACCATCCCAATTAACATCAGTGAAAATAATCAAATTGAAATGTTTGCCTTTGGGATACAATAATCCATAGTCAGGAGCACCTTGGAGGTACTTGAAGATTATTTTTCCAGCATTAAGATGAGTTTCCTTGGGATTAGCTTTAAATCTTGATATGAATCCTACATCTTGCATAATATCATGCCTAGAAGCAGTTAGATAAAATATTTTTCCAATCATGGAATGATACATTGACTAATTTACCTTTGGTGATTCATCATCTTTACTCAATTTATATCCAATTACCATAGCAGTGCATACTGGTTTGCAATATTCCATGCCAAATTGCTTTAATTTCTCACTAAGATAGTTTGATTGAGAAATGAAAATTCCTTTATCATCTTGAATGACTTGAAAACCAAAGAAAGAAAGTTAGCTCACCCAACATTGACATCTCAAATTAATTTTGCATTTCTTTTACAAATATGTGGCCCATCTCCTCCAAATTTCTCCCAATGATAATAGCATCTACATAAAGAGCAATTACTAGAAAATGATCACCTTAAAATTTGATATATAAATCGTTGTCCGTGGATCCATTTTGAAGCCTTGATGTTGTAGATGTTTACCTATATTTTCATACCATTCCCTTATAATTTGTTTCAAGCCATAAAGGGCCTTTTTCAAAATACACACTTTATTCTCATCATCACCCAATAAAAAAACTTCAGCTTGTTCTATATAAACTTCCTCTTCTAGATCATCATTCAAGTAATATGCTTTAACATCCATTTGATAAAATTTAATTTTCTTGTAGCATGAAAAGGCAAAAAACATTTTTATTGCATCTAATCTTGCTATAGGTGCAAAAATTTCATCAAAGTTAATATCTTCTACCTGAGTATATCCTTTGCACATAAGTTTTGATTTTTATTGTTTCGCCTTGACACAAGCTCCCATGTATTTTTCTTCTTAATCTGATCTAACTCTTCATTCATTGCCTTGACCTAATTTTAATCTTCTATATATTCATTGAAGTTTTTGGGCTCTATTTGAGACAATAATGAAAAATGTGCTTGATTGAAGGTATCCAACAAATTCCTCTTGTTTTCACTCCAAGCCATTTTTTCACAAGAATTTTAATTTCTGGGTGCTCCTTTTGGATGTGACTTGATGGAGCCTTGTTTGTATTGAAGGTCCTCCTTCCCTCTTCCTCTTATTTCTCTGTGTTAGAAATTTCTTGGTCCTCATATTCAGTGAAATCATGATCAACTACAACATATTTGGAATCATTAGATTTATGCAGAGCTTCATCAACAACATTATCAATACCTTCAATTACCTTTTTAGTTTTCTTGTTGTATCATTTGTATCGCTTTCTCTTGAAATAATAGCCAAGAAATATGCCCTCATCAGCTCTTGGTTTGAATTTTCCAAGCTTTTCCTCAATCCTCTTGATGTAGCACATGCTCCCAAATACTTTGAAGTGGTGATATTTTGCTGGTCTTCCTCTCCACAACTCATATGGAGTTTTGTCACTATTAGGCATAAGAAGGACTCTATTGGAAAAATATATTGTTGTTTGAGTTTCTTCTCCAGAAAAAGTATCTGACACACCAACCTCATTTAACATAGCTCATGTCATATCTTGGACCAACCTGTTTTCCCTCTCTACTGCACCATTTTACTGTGGTGTTCGAGCTATGGAGTATTGCTTCTTGATCCCATGATCCTCGAAAAATAATCAAATTACATGGACATGTACTCACCTCCTCTATCATATCTAAGACACTTTATCTTCAAATCAACTTCATTTTCCACAAGTGCCTTAAAATACATAAATTTGTTGAAAGCTTCAAAATTTTCCTTCATGAGCATAATCTAAGTGGCTCTAGTGAAATCATCAAAAAACAATATGAAATATCTCTTTCCTCTTAGACTCTACCTCCTTGTAGGACCACATACATCTATATTCACTAGCTCCAATGGTCTAGTTGTAGAGAACTCCTTGGATTTGAACTGCACTCCTGTATGTTTCCCAAATTGGAATGACTTGCATATTGTGCTATCTGTTTTAGCCAACCTTGGTAATTCTCAATATGCTCCAATATTGCTAATTTTTATTAGGTTATAAAAATTAACATGACCCAATATTTTATGCCATAGCCAAAATTCATCTATTTTTCTCATGCAAAAACTGTCATAAAAAATAATTTTGTCACTTCTAATGGCCTTTTCCACTTTCCTGATTTTGAATTTTTGATCTCACACTCTCTAGATCTAAATGTCACCTTATGCACATTATCACACATCTGACTCTCACTGAGGAGATTGAGTTTCAACACCTCAACATAGAACACATTTTGAGCTGAAATGGTCTGTTTGTCCAATCTAACTATTCCATTTCCTTTGATGGGAATTGTTGCATCATTTCCAAAAATGACATTGTCTTTCTTGTACTCCTTTAGCTCAAATAATTTTCTTTTATCACTGATCATGTGTTTGGATCATCTACTATGAATCAACCACTACTCATGTTGTTCATGGGCTATCAACAAACGTTCACAATTTTCAAGCTTCTTCTTCCATGTTCTCATAAATTTCTGATGATTATATTTTTATGTTTGTTGCAAGAAAGAGTTTGGAAAGCTAGATCTGCACTCACTAGATTTGTGACCAAAGTTAATGCATATGAAACACTCAATATCATTCATTAATGGAGAAAAATAGTTATTTCCATTAGCATGAAAAATATTTGGTCCTTGAGCAACACTTGATCTATCAACATTTCTTCTAGAAAACATATTCAATCTACAATTTATGGCCAATTTATGGCCTTGTGTCCAAAATTGTGACATGCAAAATAATAACCATAAACTGGAGTTGGAAACCTGATTTTTTGTTTCCATGAAGGAGGAGTGGAATTTGAGGATATTGTTTGCTTCACTTGATAATTTTCTGCTAATTTGATTTCATCTCCATTATCTTGCACACCCTTGTTGGTTGTTGCAATATCTTCTTTATTTTCCTTTCCTTTTAAGTCATTTTCATAACTGGTACTTGGTTTGTCTTTGATATTTGTAGAGGAGGCTTGAAGCCCAAACAATTTTTTTCTTCTAGTGACCTTTGCATGTTAATAATATCTTGCAAGGATTTAGATCCCTTGATAAATTTCTGATTTATACATGCTTTAGATTCTTCTATTGATAGGTTTTCCCTTAATGTAACAACTTCTTCCTCAAGTTTGTGAAAATTTTTATTCCATTATTATAGATAATTATCAAGCACATTTTCTTTCATTTGTTCCTCTTCCAATTCTCTATTTATATATATGATTTCCTCTTCATGGTTGCATGCAATTTTAGCTCCACCAATATTCTACTCTAAGGATTCATTTTCTCTTTCCAAATCGGCCATATTGTTTTGCTGAATCACAATATGTTGAAACAAATTTTCACTGAATTTCTCAAGCTCATCTAACTAGGTCTTTAAAGAATTATCAACCAAAGGAGGCTTATTCTCCTCTAGTTTGAGTATTTCTTCCTTCAATAACTTTTTTATTTATTTATAGCCTTTCTTAGCTCATCAAGTGCAGTAATGAGCTCTGCACCGTCATAATCAATCTCTCCATACTCAATATTTGATTCATATTTAGACTCAAAAGCCATACGAACAAATTCATTGTGCCCTTCCTCTTCAAATGGATATTTCTCACTGCTTTCTTCTAAAGTACCACTTTCTTATTTGGAGTAATAACTCCTCTTTTGTGCTTTACCTTTTCAAAATTTTTAAGTTCTATCCTTTATTTTCGTCTCCTTATTATTCTCCTCCTTCTCACCTCTTTTATGTGGACTCTTTGGAGCAAAATATCCAAATTTTCCAAATTCGAAACACTTAAAATGAAGCTTGCCTTTATACTTTCCGGAACCTCTCTTTAATTTTATGAAAAAACGAGCAAATTCTTTATGAGATTCATTACTAGAATAATATTCTTCTTCCTTTATTTTCTTTGGAATTTTCTTGAGCTTATTGGTGAGATCCTTGACCTTGTTGGATGCCTTGAATGTTGCTTCACTAGGCTCAGATTTCTCTTCTTCAATGTGCATCTCATAAAATGTAAGAATTCCAAGCAATTTCTCCATAGTGGGAGTGCTCAAGTCAACCATATCATCAATAGAAGAAACCTTAGGGTTAAATATTGTTGGTAAACACCTCAATATTTTCTGAATAATGAATTCATCTTAGAATTTTTCATCAATGTTCTTGATCAGATTGGTCATTGTTTCAACCCTTTGGAAATAATCTCCAATAGTTTCAACTTCCCTCATTCTCAAACTCTCAAGCATTATCTTATAGGTTTGGAGCTTCAATTTCTTCACTTCTTATCACCTTCATAGCTATTCTCAACTTTTTCCCAAACTTCTTTGGTTGATTTACAATGCATGAATTTTATCAGCTCATTCTCACTAAGTCGTTCCAACATAGAATTTATGACCTCCACAGTGTTTTAAAAGATACTCTTTGCATCAGGATCTAATGGAAGGACATCAAGAAAAGCATACCTATACACCACAGTAAAATAAACAGTAACACCTAAACTCATGAGGTGCCCTTGCATTCTCAACTTCCATAGATTATAGTTCTCACCATAAAAAAACTGGAAGATTCACATCATGACTAGTCATTCACCCTTTTCAATCTCCCCTTTCAGCGATCAAGTTGCAACAAAGGAGACGACTCTGATGCCAATTGTTAGACATACGTAATACTGAGAGTGGGGGTGAATCAGCATTACAAAAATATTATAAAATTTCTACAAATAAAACCTATTCAAAAATTCTCTTCAAAAGGATATAACAATATCATTCACTTGCACAAGAAAATCACAATCAATCATCACATGTAGACACTTATATTTTAGGTGGAAACCCCCCCCCCCCTAAGAGAAAAAAACCACCGAACTATTTGCATCTTATTTTTATTATCTATTGCTTCAAAATATTCTCATTTACATTACATCAACTAGACACCACTAGCAATGGAGCACCCACTCCTTGCTTGAAACCATGAATGTTGGCCACAACCAACTTGCAGCACCCACTCCTACAATAGACGATGAACATGCACTTAGCTTGAAGACCAAACTCCAAGAACAAACAATTTTGCAAATAAGAGAATATGATTCAAAAATAAAAGCACTCCTATATAAACAAAGATAGCATCAAATAAGAACACTCTCGCAACCACAATTTCACACCTCAAATGAGAGAATTAATCTCAAATACACACTTCCTTGAAACTGATCTTCAATATCTGCACGCAATTGTGAAACATTGATGATGATTGATTACAAAGAACGTTGCAATACAGAAGCTTTGAAGTCTCAGATACCATCACTAGTTTGTGCACATTCTCGCCATGGACACTCACTCACTCACACTACAAGAGAACAAACCAAATGAGCAATTTTTCTTCTCATATTTGTCATTTATAGATATTGTTAAGACAATCAATTATTCAAATGATTTTGCTCACCCCAAAACATTTTCACGTGCTACAGATTTGATTTAGATAGGATTATTGACCTAAGTAAGCCACTTAGTTCACTAACCATTTGATGTTTTCAACTTTTATCACCTTTTAGAGGCACCATGACATATTTCGAACCTTTTTTGGGAAAATTATGACCATGATCATCACCAAATACATAATAAGATCAAATGTGCACATGAAATATGGAGAAAATTTCGAGTTGCCTTTCAACCGTAGAAACAAACCTATCAATATTAGGTTTCAACCACACACAAAAAACTATCACAGAGTGATTGGATCCTTTCAACCACGCACACAAGCCATCATCTATGCGATTGGGGTACAACGTGATGTAAAACAAAAATTATTGCCCTCAAACTTGTGATTGATCTTAGGGGTTGATATGACATGTAAAGCATCCTTCCAAGCCCATATTTACTTCATGAAACAATCTACATGACTCAAAAAGCCTCGACACACAACATCAACTTGACCTCTATCAAAGTTGTAGCTCAGCTTCAGATGATGCCTTCTTACATCATGACACATCTTCTACAGACCTTCAGAGACTATGACAACCTTTAAACCATCATGACAACCTTCAACACATATACAAAAAACTCAAGATGATACATAATGACTCATGAGTACATGCCTTACAACAAATGACAAAAATAACAACACAAACATACCAACAATTCATATTAATCACTCGTATTAAGAAAAACATTTTTCAAATATTTTAACCTTTTTTTAATGACATTATATTAAAATTACATAATTTTATTTCATCATTTTTATAGATTTTATTATTATTACTATTAAAATATATATATATATATATATATATATATATATATATATATATAATTTCTACTCTTTGACTCTAAAGAAAACAATTCCCCAATTCCAATTTTAATTATTAACGATATAGTTCATTAAACTTATCTTTACAAATTTAAATCCGAAAAAATAAACTTACAAGGATTTTTCATATGTTAATATCGCTTATGTATAATCCAATAATGTGTTTAAAGTGATTGATTTGATTAGTGGAGGAACATATTTCAACAATTTCAAATGAATCTCCAAAATTCATGACAATGATATATTATTGAAATATTGATGCAACGAGTCGACTTAAAATGAGTAACTTAAATGAAAATATTGTATCGATGGAAATTGTTTTGATAGGGGTAAATTGGATAATTTTTTATATTATTTATTTTTTATAATATATTTAGTTCATAATCAATATAGATCTATTTTAAATATGGATTTAAAATGGATCGAAATTGATTCAATTTTTTAATGTGTAAATTTTTTATGAGGTAACATTATTTAAATTTTTTTTTATAGTTATTTGATTTTTTTAATATTTAGATTTTTTTTTAAATTTTATTTTGATCGATATGAAAAAATTTTCAATTTTGATGACAAAGGTTATACATCATATTGTGATGTAGAATGAGCCTTGGTTTAACTAGCATAGGTCCATTTTAAATATATGAACCGAGAGGGATCCAATTTGTTCATGTGTAATTTTTTTTGTTATGAGTCAACATTATTTAAATGTATTTTGTACTTATTATATTTTTTAATATTTAGATTTTTTTTTTAATTATATTTTGGCTGAAATGCGAAAATTTTCAATTTTGATGACGGACGGACATGGTTACACATCATACTGGGCCTTCATAGTGTTTTAAAAGATATTCTTTCCATCAGGATTTGATGGAAGGACATCAAGAACAACATACCTAGACACCACAGTAGAATAAAAATCAACACCTAAACTCATGAGGTGCCCCTGCATTCTCAACTTCCATAGTATGTAGTTCTTACCATAAAAAAATGGAAGCTTCACATCGTGACTAGCTATTGTCCCTTTTCAATCTCTCATTTCAATGGTCAAGTTGCAGCAAAGGAAATGACTCTGATACCAATTGTTAGACATAAGTAATATTGAGAGGGGGTGAATCGGTATTACAAAAATACTATAAAATTTCTACAAATAAAACTTATTCAAAAACTCACTTCAAACGGATATAACAATATCATTCACATGCACAACTAGAAAAGCACAATCAATCATCACATGTAGACACATAGATTTTAGGTGGAAAAACCCCCATCTAGAGCAAAAAACCACCAAACTATTTTCTTATTCTTTTTATTATCTATTGCTTAAAAATATTTTCATTTAGATTACATAAACTAGTCACCACTAGCAATGGAGCACCCACTCCTTGATTGAAATCATAAATGTTGGCCACAACCAACTTGAAGCACCCACTCCTATAATAGACGATCAACATGCACTTAGCTTGAAGCCCCAACTCCAAGTACTAATAATTTTGCAAACAAGAAAATATGATTTAGAACTAAAAGAACTACTACATAAACAAATATAACATAAAATAAGAACAATTCCACACTCCAAATGAGAGAACAAATATCCAATACACACTTCCTTCAAGCTTATCTTCAATCTTTGCACACAATTGTGATACACTGCTAATAATTGATTTATAAAGAACACTGCAATATTAAAACTTTGAACTCTCTACTACAATCACTTCTTTTTGCACATTCTCTCCATGGACACTCACTCACTCACACTACTAGAAAGCTAACCAAATGAGAAAATTTTCCTCTCATATTTGTAATTTCTAGAGATTCGTAAGACAATAAATTCTTCAAATCATGGAACTTTCCCAAAAACATTTTTACCCGCTTCAGATTTGATTTAGTTAGGATTATTGTCCTAATTAAGCCACTCAGTCCATTAACCATTTTATGCTTTCAACTTTGATCACCATTTAGAGGCACCATGACATATTTCGACCTTTTTTCTGGAAAATTCTAACCATGATCATTGCCAAATACAAAATAAGATCAAATGTGCACATGAAACCTAGCAAAATTTCGAGTTTCCTTTCAACCGTACAAACAAACCTGTCAAAATTAGGTTGCAACCACACACAAAAAACTGTCACAGAGTGGCTAGATCCTTTCAACCTCATGCACAAGCCATCATCTATGCGGTTGGGGTAGAGCATGATCTAAAAAAAAAATTATCGCCCTCAAACATGTAATTGAGCTTCAGGGGGTTGATATGACCTGTAAAGCATCCTTCCAACCCTAGCTTGACATCATGAAACCATCTACATGACCGAAGAAGACTCAACACACGACATCAACTTGACCTCTATCAAAGTTGTAGCTGAGCTTTAGATGATGCCTTGTTACATCATGACACATCTTCTACAGACCTTCAGAGACTATGACAACATTTTACACCATCATGATAGCCTTCAACAAGTATACAACAAAGTCAAGATGATACATAGTGACTTATGAGTACATGCCTTACAAGAGATGACAAAAATAACAACACAAACATACCAACAATTCATACTAATTAAGAAACACATTATTCAAATATTTTAACTATAATATTTCTATTTTCAAATAATTAATCCCATTATATTAAAATTACTTAATTTTATTTCATCATTTTTATAGATTTTATTATTATTACTATTAACTAGTATATAAATAAACAATACAATAAAATTTCATTTCTACTCTTTGACTATAAAGAAAACAGTTTAGCAATTCCATTTTTAATTATTAACTATATAGATTCGTTAAACTTATCTTTACAAATTTAAATCTGAAAAATAAACTTACGAGGATTTTTCATATCTTAATGTTGTTTATGTATAATATAATAATGTGTTTAATGTGATTGATTTGATTAGTGAAGGGGAACATATTTCAACATTTTTTCAATTGAATCTTCAAAATGCATCACAATGATATACTAGCATTTGCACCAAAAGGGTGCAAAGACATACCGATAGAAGTGTAGATGAGTGTATAGTGATGTAGAGTTAGCATTGCAGGAAACAAGGAGATGGACGTGACAAAATAGGTAAAATTGTTAGCTGTAAGTGATTTCTTTGAATGGCTTATTCATCTCAAAAGAAAACCTAGTATATGCCACGTTGAAAAAGAATATAATTTGGAGATGAGTTATTTCCAACATCTAAAATGTTAAAGGGATTTTTTATTCTATTTTTTATGATGGTGAACTGGATTTTTTATTTAATATTTTGGGATTGCTATACAGATTAATGATTCTTGTCATTATTGTGTGATAAGTTCTTATCATATTCCATGTCGTTATGTTATGATTCAAGGTTTCTCATTGTCAGGTTTTACTTTTAGAGTTGAACCGTGTATAATTTTCTTAGCATTGTTCATATCTTATTATATGTCAACCTAATGCACCAAAGGTAATAGAAATCTAAGTTTACATTTAGATATATAGTTTTCTAGAGTTCTGAATCCATGTTTTTCATATTGCATTTCATTTCTTTTTAGAACTACAGAGATCTTGTTATATAGAATATCACCATACTTATAAATTTGATCTTCTCTACAAAAACAATCTCTCCTAGGTTATCTATGTTTAAGATAGAAGCTTTTGGTAGTCATTAGTAGCATTGATATTCAACATTATATCACTAAAAATGAGAAAAATGATATTTGATATGATTTTTAGAGACTTACAAAGTGTGGGATCAAACCTATATACTTTTTTCTTTCTAGTTAAAACATTATATTTTTACACCATAGAAAAGAGATGCAAAGTGACGTGAATAGACATTTCACAAATTCGTCAATGTAAGGTTTTGTAGCAACTGTAAAATATGGTAAAACATCATCAAAAAATTAAGTATTTAATAATTACACAGCCAATCAATAATTAATTTTTTGAATTTTGACCATAATTTTTTAACTATTTTTTTTTTATAAAAAAAACACTATATTATTTTAATTTGAAAAATTCATATCCACCTACTTAAAATTTTAAAAATATCAAAACTTTGCTATCCTTCAAACAACTCAATTAACTCCATTCCACTCAACTAACACATAAATCCGTGATATTTCCCAAATTCTAGTATAAGATCAGATTTGATCAAAAAACTCAATTAATTTGTATCGTCTCAGACACATCATAATTCCATGATCATGGTACACATAATAAGGCCAAAATTCCCTAAACACTTAATAAATAATCTTTCTCATACACCTAATAAAAATAGAGTTTATAAATCTAGGAAATTGATCAAATATCTAAAGCTAAATAATAGATCTATGTTATAAAACAAATTATTTACCTATTTTCCATAACACATATCACCCTGCAAGACTGCTTTTGTGGCCTCACTTCGAACAAAATAACTAGATTTATAGTGGTAAAATATTCAAGTCTACAGATCAATGTTTATGAAATGTTTTTTTTTTCTTGAAGTTCCGAGATATTTTTAAAATATGTAATGGACATAAGTTCACCAACATAAAATCTTTGATTTCTTACCTAAAAGTGGAGTCTAGCCATGTTGTATATTGTATAGTACATAGTAAAATATGCAATAGAAATAAGTTCACCAACATAAAATATTTGATTTCTTATCTAAAACTGGAGTGGTGTATGATACAAATACCTCGATTAGATGGAGAATCAAAATAGATGAATTTTGTGTAGAATTAAATATTTGAGTGATTTGAATGATTTACATTGGTTAAAAATTCAAGTCTACAGGTTAATGAAATGATTTCTCTACAATTTCTGAAATGTTCATAAGATCTATAGTTAATATCAATTCACCAATATAAAATATTAGAATTATCACTACATATACAAATAAATTGATCTGCGGAGAATCACAATACATGAATTTTGAAGAAAATAGCGAATACATGAATTTTGAATGCCAGAAGCAAATATTCAATGATCAATATTGTGCACCTATTGTGCTCCATGGGAGGTTTCATTCTTTCAAAATAATAATGTGTTGTTTGGAACTGTGAAGCTTTTATATTTGAAATATCAAGAGGAAGAAGGGGAAGATGACTGGCTTAGGGAAGAGCATGTTGGAGAAGATGTGGCAACGTGTACTACAACAAGATTGGGAGACGAGGAGGATGTTTCATTTAGTGATCTTGAAGATGGGGATGACAATATGTAGACTACTACTACAGGAGTAAAAGAAAGCTTTGATTCATCATCCAAAGGTTAAAAATGTTGGGTTCAACTTAATAAGGATTCCAACTCTGTAGAAGAATGTTCTAAGATTTATAATTTAAAGGCTCTAAACACCATTTAGAGACCAATGAACACCAAATCGGATGCCCATATATTGCAAAGTGGAGAGGAATCCTGTTAGGTCCCTATATTACTAGTGTAGTCCCTTATTGTTGCTAGTATAGCCCCCTTATTGTTGCCAGTATAGCCCCCTTATTTCTATTGTTGTACCCCTTTAACCCCCATATTTTTATTATTATGCCCTTACATTATTATTTTTAAGTCGGCTAGGATTATATTGTGACCCCATGGACTCCTATATATAGAAAGGAGGTCTTGTCATTTGTATCATCCAATAATTGTTCATTTATGTAATGTAAAGGAGGTTTCCCCCTTGAAGTGATTGCTTTATAAGGCATTGATCTCTCTTTTCTTATATTTTTGTAGTTGATTTCATAACATTTGGTTTTAGAGCTTTGGATTCTAGGGTTTCACTGCTCCAAATAGGTCATCATGGAATTTTCACTATAACGTTTTTTGTACGAAGTTTCAAAATCTGAAATTTTTACCACGAGAAGCCGAAATCCTAAGGAACGTCATGTAAACATTTGAGATATTGGTTCACAATATTTTCGGAGGTATGATATGTAGAGTGTAGTGTTTTTGCGGGTGTTGTGGTGGATTAGTCACACGGGGTGTACGAAATTGCATCAACTTAAAGAGTGTTGTCTACTCTTTAAACTATTGGTAACAGGAAGAAAGTGGGGGAGCTCAAAAGCATCAAACTTAATGGAAATAGTATGCTAAAGTATGCTCTGCTTAAACTAAAAACTAAAACACAAATATACAGAAGCTATATAGAGATTTTACATGATAATAATGCAAATGATGGCTCGATGGCCTCTGATTATTAAATGTTTGAATGGAGAAGAAATTTTACCCACTTTCCAAAGGGCCCCTAGGCAATGGCTCTAGGTCCCGATGTAAGGATGTTGCCTTCCAAGCTCTGCTTCTGCTGCAGTCTCCCTCTCTCTCTCTCTGCTGTGGTGGACTAAGATGTTGGATGGCCAACTATTGAGTCCTCTTTAGCTCTATCTCCGAGTCACACACAATGCTGGTGTTGCTTGGGAAACTTTGGCCAGTATAACAATGTGATCACCCTATATTGATATCTTGGTGGGTTTATATAGGTGAGTTTCAAATCCTCCTTTCCTCCCTTGCTATATGATGGATAGTGACCGAAGGGAGAGCTGTGATTCCATTGTGTGCTCAAATATTCTTTTGTGTGCTCACATGTTGTCTAAGGAGGTGCCAATGGCTGTCCTTAGGTGGCTTTCACACAAGGAGTAATTGTCCTTTTCTTGGTGTGGCCTTGGAAAGTGACTTTTTTCCATTTATAGGAATGTGCGCTTATCAGGCCAAAAGGAACGTAGAAGGCGCTCTTCTCGAAGGATAAATCGCACAATTTAGCATTTATGACTAGTTGAAATCTGATTTTCTCAGAACCTTAGAGATTTAAATACTTCTTGATTCCATAATGTGTTCCTACCCTGTAAATCCTTAGGCTCAACATTAATTGATGTTGTCTTCTGCTGTAAGGTTTTATAGCGTTAACAGTTTCCCCCTAATGTATGAGGTCTAGGAAGAATTGTATAGCCGAAATACATTATAGTTTCTTTTCTGTATCGTATGCAGAGAGAGAGAAAGAGAGAGAGGTCTGTGTGTATTTTGGAATTGACAACACCTTGCATTGTTTTCAAGATAACCATGGCCTAAGGGGCCCCCTGCAAGTAGATAAAAATATACAACATATTTACAAAATTTCCACGAGGTCAGCATGTCCCATGCTCGTGATGCTATGGCTAGTTAAACAAAATTGACAGATACATGTGTTGTTTATGCCACTACTATTGTAGTGGTGCTTGTGGTTGTTGATGACGACTGCTGACGCCCTCAGGGGCATTTTTTCTTTGATGAAAGGTGGAATGTGGTACCCATATGCGTAATATTGGTATGGCCTATCACTATGCCATGTATGCATATGTACTGGCTAGGACCTTCCCATGTAAGAATTGTTGTCAGAGACGCTTATGGAGGCACGGGTATTCAATGGATCTGATCAAAGTGCAATGGTTTCAAGGTACGATACCATCGTGAAATGAAAGCTTTTGCTTTGGTTGAATGTCAGGAGGATCAATGACATTTGTGGACAATGTTATCTCCCATAATGCCACTCGAGGATACCCCTTTGCATGAGGACGAGTCATCCAAGGTACCGCTTCCTTCTTGGAAAAGAGGTGTTGAGGTCAACAAAAAGGAAGCCTTAACTGAACCATGAGTCACCAACTTGAGGGGTTGGGGACTTTGATGTGATGAGTTCAATGTAGGCATGTTGGTGTGTTACATTGAAAATTGTCATCCTGACATTTTGCCATGTGTATGAGCTCATTATTACTCATACTTCTCCCTTTTGCAAGTCTAACATATTAGTTCCTCATGTCAAGCCTTCAAAATCAGAAAAAGTTCCTAAGAGTCTCCTAAACTTTGGTATCGCACTTTCTGGCTATCTTGCCTACGGTCCCACACCCAATGTTCAGCTTTCTTGCGTTCCTGAACGCACTTTATCTTTGTTATAGGTGCGGACCCCTGTAAGATTAAAAAGGCGCAAGTAAAATCCCAAAAAGATCAATTAAAGTAAATTCTGGAAGCTTCTAGAATGGATTTTGCGGTGGCAGAACCGCTCTTGTAAGGTGCATGAATCCCTTACCTTATGGAGCTAACCCCTTGATGTGAGGAGCTTATCCCTTTGAAGGAGGATTCTATCCCTTCATGCTTGGAACAGAAAATATCCTCTTGTCCACTATAAAAAGAGGCATTGGGTAGCCTCAAAGGGAGTTCAAACTTTTAGAATATTTGAAGTTAAGTGCTGTTGAGATTTAGACTCAGTTAACTAAGACTTTTTGAGGAGAGATTACATACCTCTACTTGTCTTGGTTGGAGGAGTGCAGAACTTGTCAAAGTAAAGGAGACTCCTGCTTCAAACCCCAGAAAGTCCTGTGCAACATCAAGGCTCAGGTTGTAAGGATTTTCTACTTTTGAAATTAATACAAATATACTCATTTTTTTCAATAAGCTTTCAATCAATGGTTTATTTCATGGACTCCTTGATCACTATGATAAGCATGGTTTATAATGATTTCTATATAGGTGCTATGTAATATTTTGCTTGTTTGTGACTGCAGGTTTACGAGGAAAACTCCTTTAAGCGCGCGAAGGACAACAACGACTTCAAACAAGCACTGGACAAACGGTAAGTCTTTTACACCTCTATAGAGCTTTTTGTAAACCTTACATGCTTAGAGAAATATTAGTATGTTTGGCTGTTTGTTGCTAGATACTTTTAGTACTAGGGAGATCGGTCTTGTTCGCAAGACGGATTAGTCCATACAACAAATTGGCGACTCTGCTAGGGAAAGAACTTGTTGTTTTTGGTTCTCTTTTATTTTGATTTGAGGAAAGATTTTCTTGGTTTTTGATCGATTGACATCTGCCTGGGTGGCTTAGGTTTTCTCTGTTTTTGGAAATTTTTAAATCCTTTAATTTTTTCTCTAGTTTTTCTTGGGACCACACTTTGCCTTGTTTTCACAGTGTGGGCAGTTTCACACTTTTTCTGTGTAAACAGTGTGGGACTGCACCTGTGATATCTTGAAGCATACGGACCCTGTTAAAGTTTTGAAAAACTCCAGATTTCTTTATTTAGTCTATCTTGATTTTGATTTTTAGTTTTTGTTTTCTGCCCAGATTGATGATTGTTTATGTCAACAGATTTTTGTTAATGAATCTCAGCAGTATTGGTGTTTTGATGATTTTCTAGAAGTTTTGCGTTTTGGATTGCGTTTCACTTGGTTTGTAGCGATTTGAAGCATTTGACATTTTGAAGTACCTCAGATTACCTTGGTCTTTTGGTCTTTTGCTGAATCTGACCTAATTGTGAAATCATCCTTTACTAAGAAATAGAGTTACCTGTTTCTTTGCAAATCTTCGAAAAGAAACTTTGATATTGGTTTTTGAATTTCATTTTTTAATAAAAACATAATTGAGTGTTTTTGATTTGTTTGTTATTCTAAATGAATAGATCCTTAGTTTGCTGAACAACTAAGGTAAAACATTCTTCAAAAAAAATCTTAAAGCTTTTATTCATTTAGATTATTAAATTTTGTAGTTTTAAGTGCTATTAAACTTTGTAGATCTTGAAATCAGTTTGTAGTCTTGAGTGTTTTTCAAATTTTTAGATTTCTTTTGAAGGAAAATTGTGTTGTAGCTTCAAGTTTTTGGAAAGTGAAAGGATTTTCATTATGAGCTTTGATAAATTGTTGGAAGAGACAAAAATAGTTTCTTTCAATTGTTCTTTATGTTTAAAGAAGGAATTGTTCAATAAAAGAATTGCATTCTCTAACTTTTCCTTAATTAGAATTTCATTGAAAGAAAACAATCTGATTATCATTTTTAGGTGCATTTTTAGTGTCTTCTGGAAATCGAGTCATTTCACACCATCAGAGTTTCATTTCTGCACCTATTGACTTAAGAAACAGCTCTTAAAAGTAACGCTTAATTAAAATTCATCTAGCAATCTTTTTATTTTCTAGGACTCTTATCACCAAAATAGCCTAGGCTAGTATCTTGGAGTAGGGAGTAGTTAACTCTCCAAGGTAGTAAAAACAAACAAGTAGACAAATCTTGCGGTAGGAGATAAAATCCAATTGTAATTTGTATAATCTGGGAAGCTTCTCTTAAAGAAGTCAATCACGAGATCATATCCGAACCATTGAGACAATCAATTCTATTTCATTGGGGAAGATAGAAGATTTTGTGCGTATTACAAACGGTAAACCTCGAATTAACCATTGTCGAGGAGCTTGGGGTCACTTGTCGGTAAACCTCGGATTAACCATGTCGAGGAGCCTTCAAGGGGATTGAGCTTGCTACTCTGCCCTTGTGCGTGAAATCGGATCGTAGACTGTTCCCCCAGTTATATTTGTTACTGTTGGTAACCTTAGTGTCCATTATCTTAAGATTATTTCCTAAGGTGACAGTGAAGGAAAGATCTCACTGTACCTGGAGCAGACGTCGACTAGACTCACTTGGACTTTCTGGGGGGTTATCTTCACACGAGATGGTTTTGTGAGGAAACTTGTGCCAGTCTGTTTCATTAAGCAGGTTTTAGAGGTAACTGTTCCAACCGCCCTTTCTGTGTTAAATTTCTACTAAGTTGGATTTCATCACCAACTAGTGTTTTTAGTACGGAAAGTTACTGTTTGTGTGTGGTTTGAACTCTTAGATTTTTTAAGCGTTTGATTCAGCTGTTTGTTTCTTTAGAGACTTTAGGTGTTTTCATTGAACTTTTCTTTGTTTGCGTGTGATTAGTTAATATTTAATCGTGGCGGAATTGCCGAGACAATCCTGGAGACTACAAGGGAAACCCCCTAAATATTCACCGAGTCAGTTTGAAGGGCTTTGTGCTCTGGTATCATCCAGTAGTGGTAGGATTAGATCAAAAAAAAATGGAAGTTCATCTATTGTTATTCATCCTGATCATAGAATACCTACAACAGAATACATTCAAGAACCGATTTTAGTTTCTGAAGTTACTGGTAGTGTTCCTGCTTCTAGTGAACTAGCTGACGAACCTGAAATCTCTAAACCTGAAACTGAACCTTCTGTTTTAGAAACATCTTTAGGATTTATTTCACCAACTTCTAGTGATTTTGATTCACCTAGGGTAAGAAATATTGTCACTGACGATCTTCCAGCTAGTCTTATTTCCATTGAAGAACTTAATAATCCAAACGAAGATATATCTCTTCCCGACTCCCCTCAATCTTTAAATCTTAGGGAGCGTGAATCTATTTTCTACAGCCCTATTCAAACTAGTGCTTGGTATTTATCTTTAACAAATTTTTTAGAGAATCCGGGTCTTGCTTTTTCTCCACCTCGAGTTCCATTTCATCCTACACCCAGAGGTTACTATCTGCCATCCATTATGGCTGGAGAGTCATCCGTGTTTTCTCAAACACCGGAATCATTTTTACATGGTGGTCCTTCTGTTCCTTTAGGATATCAGGCTTTGTCTGGTACTTTCTCGGGAGCAGCTCCTCAACCAATTGAACAAGTATTGTCATCTGGTAATAGTGGTGTTAAAACTGAAACGTTGAATGCAGCACAAATTTATATGATGTCTGGTAATGTTCCGAATCCTCAACCTCAAGGCAGTCAATTACCGCCTGGGGGTCCAACACAGGGAAGTCAGTTACCGCCTAGGGGGAAACCTTTAGGTAGTCAGTTGCCGCCTAGGAAGCAACCTTCAGGTAGTCAGTTACTGCCTGGGGGGCAACCTTCAGGAAGTCAGTTACCACCTGGAGGGCAACCTCAAGGTAACTTTTTCCCGGCACAAACTTTGGAATCATATTATTTTGGGGGACAACCCCAAGAACAGTACACACCTCAAGGGTATCAACCTTCAGGACAGTACATGCCCCAAGGTCAACCCCAAACTCAATATGCTCCTCAGGGTCCTTATCAACCCCAGCTTCAGTACGCGCCTCAAGGTTATCAACCTCAAGTTCAGTACCCAATTAAAGGTTTCCAATAGCCTTCTTGTCAATCATCTATTCAAGGAGCCGGAAATGTACCACTCACTTATCAACCCTACGTTCAACCAGGTTATGGTCCTTACGTTTAGCCTTCTATGGGGCAATACCTCGGAATGAATATGGTGTGGGATCCGTCCCAGTATCAACATCCTATGCAGCCGAATGTGCAGTTTCCTTATCAACTTGGGCAGCCTTTAATTATTGGTCCAACTCAACAACCTGTCCAGCCTACTATTCAAACTCCTGCACCTGGTCCTGTTCAGTAAGCTGGTCCAATTTCACCTAAGACTCCGCCTCAAACTGCTGCAACAGCTGCTATGTCTGTTCAATCTGTAACACCTACTTCTGGAGTATCTGTAACCCCGAGTTCGTCTATCCCTGCCTCCGTGAAAATCCCTCAAGTCTCTGTACCTCAGCCATGATCTTTGGTTCAGACTTCGATTCAGATGCCTACGAGACAAGCCGGCACAAGTATGGTTGTCACAAGTCAACCGCAATTCACGTATCAACCGTACCAGGGACAACCGCAATTCAGTCCCTATACACAAAATCCAAACTATCAGTATCAATCGTACCCTGGCTATACTTATCAACAGCCTCAACAACCTCAGTTCGGTACGATTAATCCTGGTTTTTGAGGAGGTTATACAATTCCTAATGCTAATCTGATTCCCAGCTACCTTGGGTATCCACCTCCTGGAACTGCTTTGGCTACTCAAGGTTTTCGTGACCCTAACCGTCAGTTACCCTTTATCGCAACTCTGGATTTACCTGATTTGACGCGCCTTACAAATGATCCAATTTTCTATTATCAATATTGGCTTCCGATGCCACATAAGTTGCCCAGTGATATACCAAAATTCGAAGGTAAGCCAGTAGAGGATCCATCAAATCACGTCATGACTTATCACCTTTGGTGTGCATCTAATTCAATCATTGATGATTCAATTCACTTACGTCTTTTCCAAAGAATGCTTATTGGTCTTGTAGCCAAATGGTACATTGAGTTACCACGAGGCTTGTTTCATAATTTCAGTCAGTTAGCAACTGCCTTCTTGAATCATTTTCAGTTGCTGGTCAGATATGACAATGGCACAGAATTATTAACTTCGCTGAAACAATCCACGTCTACGTATATTTCTGATCATATTCATGCATGGTGACGTAGGAGACGTTTGGTGAAATTTTACATTCCGGATCAAATTTTGGCGGAATGGTTAGTTAAATCATTTTTACCCAAGATTACTAAAGATGTTGCTAAGGCTGGTGTTGTTACTGAAGAGCAAGTAATTGCTCAAGCTTAGTACCTTGACCTCGTTTACACGCAGTCAGGTATTTTACATGAAAAAATCCCAGACCTTCCAAAACAAGGTCAAACAGCTGCTGCTCCTTCAGGGTCTCATGCCGCTGATGGTATGATTAGTACAGTCAATAATAAAAGTAAGAAGAAATCTTCAAAGAATTCTTCTCCAATTATAACTTTACCTGATTCCCCGAAAGGATAATCTTCCCCCGAAGTTTCTGCCGATATTCATGCTGTGGAAACATCCACGGCTAAATCTAAATCCGGTAATAAAAAGAAAGGGAAGAGTAAAAACAAAAAGAATTCGAAAGAAAAAACTGATAAAAATTAATCCAATGATGAAAAATGTAAACCACGTTATCCTTGTTACATTTGTGATGAAGATCATTTTACTAAGGAATGCCCACATCATGCTGAGGTTGCAAAATTCGTCAAAGGTTCACAACCTGCTGTCTTGAAGGATCCTTTTCCAAGTCAAGATAGTAAGATGGTTGGTTCTACTTCGACTGCTTCAGAAGAGCCAATTTTGATGGTCTCATGTAAGGATTGCGACGTGATCGAAGGATTATGGTACTAAGAATCCTGTTGATGATAAAGAAGCAGAATCTTCTAATGCAAATACATCAACTACACCTCCTCCTGTTTCTGGTTTGCTACAGATTGAGAAACCAAATCCAGACTTAATAATCAAACCACCTGCTAAAGGTGTTCTTCGTAAATCAACTTTCAATCCACATGCGAGAGCTGCTCAGAATTACAACATTGTTGAAGACTTAGCTATCTCTCCTTCAGCGATGTCGGCTTTGGAAGTGCTGCAATCATGCCCAGCATAGCGTAAATTGCTTTTGTCTGCCATAGGAGCTGTTGATATTCACGATTCTAATCTTATAATCTTCGATCTAGAAAATAGTACACCTCGTCTACCTCCTCAGATGGCTTTCCAGATACCAGTGTATGTCAGAAACAGACCGATCTATCGGACTGTGATTGATGAGGGGGCTTCAACGTGTATTATGTCGATTCAGTGTTGGAAATCAATGGGTTCTCCTACACTTAACCAATCTCTGACGATTCTTAAGGCTTCTGATGGTCGAGGTTTCCACCCTTTCGGTATTCTGCAGGATTTACCCATAGGGGTTGAAGGTAAAGTTGTAAATCTGGATGTGGAAGTGGTTGATGCCCCTCTAGATTAAAACCTTCTTTTGGGTCGTAGTTGGTCTTATGCTATGACTGCTGTTGTTTCTTCGGTCTTCCGACTCATAACATTTCCATATGAAGGAAGGATCGTTACAATAGATCAGTTAACTTATTTTACTTCTGACCCAGCCTCTACAGAAACAATCCAGCACGTTGGCAAAACGACTATCCCTTATAAGGATGTTGGAGTAGGTTTGATTAAAGATTCTGGTTTGCTAGGAAATTTTTCCATTCCTCCTCCTGACGTACCGTCTTCTGTTGCAACTATTCATATGATTTTGTCAAACTCTGTTATGTTTGATGATCCTTGGATTGTACCTTCCGAATCCAAGTTAGATTCAATTGATGGCATGATGCCTTTGAGTCCATTTGAACTTGCATATCAGGCTGTACAGTCATTTTCCGACCCCTCTTCAACTGAGATTGATCCAGTGAATGGGATCCACGAGGAATCACTCTCAATATCTAGCTCAGCCACAATAGCATTTCCTGAACCTGTTCATTCCGATGAGTAGATTCGTGAATTATTGTCTGTTGATGATCAACCATGGGAAGATCTACATCATCGATCTTCGTTTTTACCTGAACTAGATCATTTTGAAGATGATTTCGCTTCAATCTTTACCGCTGATTATGTCAAGGAACCACAAAATCCATTGAAAAATCCCGATTCTGAGTTAAATTTGGAAAATATTTCTCAAATGATTCCAATTGACATTTCAGTAAAACCTGGAATAATTGAAAACATTCACATAGGTTCTTCTTGTAATGAAGAAGAAATTCAAACGTATAAATCCCTATTTCAAGAGTTCCGTGATGTGTTTGCCTGGTCCTACGAAGAAATGCTAGGAATTGATCCATCAATTGTCGTACATGAAATTAAGACTTACCCGGATGCCAAGCCTGTCCGTCAACGTTTACGTCAAATGCATCCTAGAAAAGCTGCTGCTATCAAAGCAGAGGTTGAAAAATTACTTCATGCAGGTTTTATTTATCCAATTCCCTTAACGGATTGGGAATCTAATATAGTTCCTGTGACTAAAAAACAAGGAACCATACGAGTATGTATCGATTATAGGGATATTAATCGAGCTTGTCCTAAAGACAATTATCCAAATCGATCAAATAATCGATGATTGTGCCGGCAGTGAAATGTTTTCCTTTATGGACGGCTTTTCAGGGTATAATCAAATAAACATACTCCCTGCTGAACAGCCAAAAACAACTTTTATTTGTCCGTGGGGGACATTTGCTTACTGAAAACTACCCTTTGGATTGAAGAACGATGGAGCAACTTTTCAAAGGGCAATGTCTTATGCGTTTCATGACATTAAGCACATTGTGCAACCGTATCTCAATGATTTGCTTGCTCATTCATCGCACAGGGCTGACCATCTCACACATTTACGTGCTATCTTTATGAGATGTCGGCATTATTAAATTCGGCTAAATCCACACAAATGTGTTTTCTGTGTTGAGTCAGGTTGTTTACTAGGATTTGTTGTCTCGAAAGCAGGTATTCGTGTCAATCCATCGAAGGTCGTGGCTATTGTTAAATTACCTCCTCCTTCGACTTTACGCCAACTCCAAAGTTTGCAGGGGAAAGCAAACTTTTTACGTCGATTTATTCCTAACTACGCCGAGCTTACAAAAGGTTTTACCCGGTTTCTGAAACAGAACATTCCATTCTTTTGGGATGAGATCGCTGATTGATCTTTTGATGCACTTAAACACGCGTTAACCCATGCACCGTTATTGCATCCTCCCAACTATAACCAGGATTACATTTTGTACCTCGCTGCTTCTCATTCCACCATAGGGATGGTGTTAGTTCAGGAAGATGAATCTCATACTGAACATGTGATTTACTATCTTAGTCGAAATCTGCATCCGACTGAGATTAAGTATACGCATGTGGAGAAATTGGCCTTGGCAGCTATCCAAGCTGTCCAACGATTCAGACATTACATATTGTTACGCAAAACTACGGTAATTTCTGATTGCAACCCTATGATGTACATTTTGACCAAAAAGTTTCTAGGGGGAAAGTATTCCAAATGGATATTCATCCTGCAGGAATTCGACTTGGAATTTGAAAAATCCAAGGTGAAGAAATCCTTGGTTTTTTTAGAACTAATGTGTGATTTCCCCTCTACTGATACTGAAACTGTGGCAGAGCAACCCATTCCAGATGAATCTCTGCTTCTTATCAGTACTTTTGATCCATGGTATGGAGATATTATCGTTTATCTCCAAACCCAATCTTTTCGGCCAATTTCGCGATCTCAGCGACGGAAAATACGTTTCCAATCCCAATTGTATAATATTATTGGTGATACGCTTTATCGTCGGGGAGTGGATTCTGTTTTCTGACGCTGTATTATTCATGAAGAAGCTAAAAAGGTTCTGAATGACTTCCATTCTAGAGCATGTGGCAGTCATATGTCTGGGTACGCCACAGCCCAAAATATTTTGCGCGCTAGTTATTTCTGCCCGTCGTTATTCAAAGACTGTATTTATGCAGTCCGGAAATGCCACAATTGTCAACTGTTCGATCGTAAGATGCGTGCGCCACCCGATCCTCTTCATCCCATAATTGTTGTTGGTCCTTTCGCAAAATGGGGTATCGATTTTATTACATGTAACCCTCACTCGGCCGGGGGGCATGCCTATATTATCTTAGTGGTAGATTATTTTACTAAGTGGGCTGATGCGATGCCTACAATTTCGGCTGACGGCAAGACTGCTGCAACTTTCGTGTTTAATCACATAATTGAGAGGTTCGGTGTTCCTCAAGCGATTATTACTGATCATGGAAGCCATTTTCGGAATGTCATGATGACTGAATTAACAGAACAGCTTGGCCTGCGTCACGATAGTTCCACTCTGTATTATCTGCAAGCCAATGGTCTGGTCGAAGCTATAAATAAATTTTTAGTTACCATGATCAAACGAATTATCGGTATTCACAAAATGAATTGGCATTCCATGTTATTTTCAGCACTTTGGGCATATCGAACTTCAATCAAAACATCAACTGGTTTCACTCCCTTTCAACTCGTTTACAGTCTGGAAGTTGTGTTTCCAATTGAATGCGAAATTCCATCTTTGAAATTAGCGATAGAATTACTCCCAGCTACGTCTGAAGAGGAGAAACGTTTTTTATACTTGGCTCAATTAGATGAAAATCGTAGAAACACTGCAATAGCAAACGAGGCTCACGTCAAAAGATTTAAAGCTCAGTATGATAGAAGTGTTATCCCTCGAAATTTTTCAGAAGGAGACCTAGTTTTAGTTTATGATCAAGCCAACGACAAGATAGGAGCTAGAAAATGCATGCCCATGTGGCATGGTCCTTTCATTGTTAAGCGAAAGCTAGCAAAAGGGGCCTATGAGCTGATAGATTTTGATGGTATCCCTTTAGATAAACCCAGAAATGGGCTATATCTGAAGCGATATTATGCTTAAACTTGGTATGGAGATCTTTTATGTTTTAGGTTAGATTTCTTTACTGCTGGTGTGTCTTAGATTAGAAAGGTGTGCCTAGTTTAGAAGTGTGTTTTTATCACTATTCCTACTTATCTGAGTTTTACTCTTGATATTGCAGATGTCGACGTCTCTTCAAACCTACATTGGTTTTGCTGATGGTGCTTGTCGTAGTACACGGAACATTTCCTTCGCAGCTTGGGTTATCTATTCACCCTCTGACGAGTTAGTTTCCATGCATGGGGTAAGCCTTGGTCAAACAACGAATAACATTGCCTAATATAGTGCAGTGATTGAGTTATTATCTGAGTCCATATCATTTGGGATTTGGAGTTTGATTGTGAGGTTGGATTCTGAACTTGTTGCATTACAGCTTAACAGGGTTTATGCCATTAGAAATCCAGTGTTGTTACGGTTATTTTTAAGAGTTCGTCTCTTGGAACGTGAATTTGACTACATTGAATATCAACATATTCCAAGACATTTAACTACATTAGCAGACGCAGTTGCTTCTAGTATGATAAATCGACATTTGCAGTAATCAAAACAGTAAGACAAATAACATCCATAACATGTATACAGATAGCCGGTAAATAGTGATATATCATAGATAGAAGTGTTTTCAAAAATATACATCGTCTTCGATCATAGGTTGGAAACACCTTATGATCGGCAAAATGATAACACAAAAAGTCAAAAATATGAGTCTACAACACGATCATCCCATCACTGATGGTGATCACGATAAGAAACCACTGCCCGAGCCACCCTGCACAGAAACCTCCTAAAAGGTCCTGGAACACCAATCACGTATCTCTGCAATCTGAGTGGAATATCATCTATGTTGGTCTCCAGAATATCTAGAGTCAAACGCTCTAGATGATGCTCTAAATCAGTCAATATTTTCGCTGATTGGCCTGCAGGGGCTGGAGCGACTGCAACTGGTTGTCTTCTTTCATAGGGTTGGAGATGGGTTGGTCGCCGTGGGCCCACATTTGTATTTAACAAAATTTTTAATTATTATTTAACAAGACGATCAAAAATAAAAAAATTAGAAATTAGAATTCGTTGAAAATGATTTTACCTGAGTCATCCCATTGTTCCCCTGCTAGGAGAGTCATCTCCCGGTCGCCACGGAAATATATCCCGGCATACGGAAAATCCTCAATAACAAAAAGTTGGCGATCCAACCAACGTAAATATGATGAAGGAAATCGAACAATATCAGCGCCCTCAATACCGTGACGGGCCATCAGTGCGGACCAACGAACCATCCTAGGTTCTCTAGGTCGACCGGCATCAACAGGGATACTCTGTGGAGCTAGCATAGGAATCCTCTCTAGAGCAAAGGAGACGACGATGGATCCATATCCAAAGTTATTCAGTTTCCCATTTTTTGCTCTAATTAGCTGGCCTTTTACATTAGCCAACACAGCGTCACACCAGTTGAAAATAGTGCCGCGAAAACAGTCCACAGCAATGCGCATCTGAGAACCGGTAGCTACATGCAATGTTGCACTCCCGCACAGCCTAGTAATAGTAAACGCAATAACTTTCAGCTCAGGACGGATGATAGTTTTTATATCGATCTGTTTGTCTTTGGGGTCTTCTTCATTATTACAGAATTCTTGTTGAAGACTAGCGACAGTCTGGCCACCTGGCCTAGTCCCAAACAAGGAGAGTTGTTCACCCCTTTTGGACAAACCAGTCAGGAAATAAATTTCCTCCAGCTCGATTTTGTGCCGGTGGCCACCGATAATGAAACACTGGTCTTGCACGTTCCACCTGTTTACCAGCCATGTCAGGAGCTCTACCTGTGCTCTCATGCCTTGGATGGCCCATAATTTATATATACCGCATGCTCTTAATGCTTGCATTGTGGGAAAATGGAGCATTGCGGCGTCATCCACGTCCTTGTGTTCACGTTCTCTCCAAATCAACATCTTGTTAATCCTACAATGCATAAAAAGATAGATTAGTACAATCTAATTTGAAAATTTTTTGGCAGCAAAAGAGAAATTTGAGTTTAAATTTAAAACGCGCGGGGACTGCACCTAAACTTTGTAAACAGTGCATAGGAACGCACGTTTTCTTCAAAGAAAGTGCGGACCCATGACTTTTTTCCTTATAGGAAAAAGTTGGGGTCCGCAGGTGCCATGTATGTCACCTGCGGACCCCCGCGGGCGATTCTTTTGAACCATATTTTTCCTTTAAAAATGAAATTTAAAGCCTAAAAACGAATTGTAAACAGATGAAATGCAAGATTAAGAGGTCGTGGATTACCTGGGACTGACGGTTCTCGATTTCGATGGACGAATTTTCCAGAATCTTCACAGGAACTTTTTTACCCAAAAGCTTCTACTTTTCACTTCGAACTTGAACGGTAAAAATGAAGTTGAAAAAGTCCTTTTTATAAGTTTTTTTGAATAGATGAATTTTTAATTTATTTATTTTTCACTTTAAAAAGGGTATTTTTGAAGCATTTTTTACTCATTTTAAATAAGTATGTGTAATGTTTCAAGTTTTTGTGCAGAAAATGGATTTTTCAGGAGAATTGATCATTTTTCAACAAAGAGCATACTTTTATCACTTTTTCGGACTCTTTCAAAAATTTATGAAAAAGCGAAACATTGGAGTCCTCTTTTGAGCCCTTTTCAGACTCTCTAAATATGAAAAGATCGCTGAGTACTTGATCGTTCGAACTCGTTAAAGTAAATGAATGATCGTCCCTTCAGTATAAGTTTACCCCTTTTACAGACTGAAATGGACTATTTACGAAAAAGGTATACGTTGACTAATTACAGTCAATAGAGTTCTCTCCCACATTATTTTATCCTTTTTCGGGCTTGAGAGACTAAATTTACGAAAAAGTACACCCATGGAGTTTTCTTAAGTTTTTTCTTCTGACTCCCTAAAAATGAAAAACACCGAGTTTCTCCTATATTGGACTCGTTAAAATTTAACAGTAAAGGACCTGTTCAATTTCAAACAGGAACGAACCACTCCTTCTTAGGGTTCGAATCTTAAACTGAGTTGGACTCATCCGAAGGATGAGCTTATAAACAAGCAAATGTTATCCTCCTCAAGCTTGTCAAAAATAAAGAGGTACTTGCCAGAAATGGTGGGGGAAAAGAGAGGAAAATGGGCATATTTGTTGTATTTTGATTCTTCGAAAATTCAGTCGACCACTCTTGAACACGACACTTTCATTCACCTGGGTTGGGAAATCCTTTGCCTAATAGTTAATCGAACCTCATTTGAAAGTCTTCATCCGATTTCTGGGTATTAGCTTTGGGTCAATTGTTACCAAACCATCTGCAGTGTCGTTATGTGTTCAAGAGGACAGTTTAAATAAACCATTCATCTGCAAAATATATGTCATCCATTTTGACCATCCCTGAGTCAGTCCTTGCCAATATATTTTCAAAACTTGATCTATGATTTCGTGTTGTGGGCTTGCCGACAACAGATCGCTTCCTATTGACGACAACTCATTATTTGGGAAGTTGATCTAGAAATCGTCAGTACCTTGAAATCTGCATGCCTTAATGGCAGGTTTCTTGCCTTCGATGACAGGTTGCATCATTGACCTTCGATCAAATAATTTCATGACATGTTCGACTTCAACTCACTCATTCACATTTCATGGATTGTACTGGGTACTTTGAGAGCCATTGACATTACTGGTGGTTACTCTCTCACTTGTTAACAGTTTACATCATTGAATGGTAATCAAGTGGTTTCTACCATGTTCGACTTCGACATATTCATTCGCATGGATAGAATCGTACTAGTTCGAGATGCAGAAATCAAGACCCTGGATCTAGTTTCTACCATCCAGGCTGCGAGGAATTTTTTTATCATTTATACAGTAGACTATTCATAAACAGATGGCTGCGTCCATACTGTGTTTGCATATGTTTATACTATGATGTACTCAAAATCATTCCTATATCTGAGCAGTTGAATCAGTTTTAGTTAGTTTAGTCTGAGTATGGGAATGCCTACCTCAGTGATGATACATATACATATATATTTTGCATTGAATGTTTTTACAGGTGCTGACTGGGGTGTCCACAGGATGATCCTTGAAATGATAAAGTACTACACTCTTCATATATGACAGACTCCAACATCATCTATTCCAGACTTTTCACTTTAGGGGGAAATCTGTTACGTTGAAAATTGTCATCCTGACATTCTTCCATGTGTATGAGCTCATTATTACTCATACTTCTCCCTTTTGCAAGTCTAACATATCAGTTCCTCATGTCAAGCCTTCAAAATCAGAAAAAGTTCCCAAAAGTCTCCTAAATTTTGGTATCGCACTTTCTGGCTATCTTGCCTGCGGTCCCACACCCAATGTTCAGCTTTCCTGCGTTCCTGAACGCACTTTATCTTTGTTATAGGTGCGGACCCCTGTAAGATTAAAAAGGCGCAAGTAAAATCCCAAAAAGCTCAATTAAAGTAAATTCTGGAAGCTTCTAGAATGGATTTTGCGGTGGCAGAACCGCTCTTGTCAGGTGCATGAATCCCTTACCTTATGGATCTAACCCCTTGATGTGAGGAGTGTTTGGTCTCAACCTAGTCTCCTAAATTGAGTTCATTTAATTGTCAACCAGGGTTGGTAAACTGCTGAAGTGAAGTGCACTGTATGTGCCTAAGTGTTTGTCTCTTAATGCATTGTGTTTAGTGTTTTATGATGTTTTTGGTCTTTTGTGATGATTTATGATGTTTTTGGTCTTTTGGTAGTGTTATGTTCAAAAGGAAAATGACTAGAAAGCTAGTGGAAAGAAGCTAATGATTAAAAATAGAGTGAAGCCTAATTGGTTGATGATAAGTGACAAATGCAAAGGCAAATACTGAAACAAAATCAAAACATAAACTTAACTTGTCCAATTCTTTCATCAAAGGTATTTTGGGAGAGTTTTGAGAAATGGTCAGATAAGTATACAAATTCTTCTAACTAAAAAATCAAACATCCAGCTCATAATGATGCAACATTTTATCCATGTTTAAAGATTTGTTGAAACATATTTGGAGGAAAATATTGGTATCATCATAATATCTCTATTCTAAGACTAGTTCCTAACCCTATTCTGCAACTTAGTTTGATACCACTACACTTCACTCAAAGGTTATAGATTTTTAGAATAGTCTTTTGAGGAAAAGTTTGTTTGTGAGATGATAAAGGAAGTTGCAAAAGTATTTCAGGCCTTGAAATGATACTGTCTTCTGTTCATATGGTTATGAATCAATTATAGATTTGGAAGAAGAAGAGGTTTTGTAAATAATGAAGGCCGTTTTTTTAAGTTTAACAACTGATATAATCTAATATGCAATGGATGACAACTGAATGTGGAGTGAAAATGCAATGTGTTAAGCTAAAACTGAACTTAAGATGTCACTAGTCTAAAACAGTGTTGAACTAACAAGTCATTATCAAACTCAAAACAAAATAACAGAGCATGAGTTAAATGCAATTAGACTCCGGATTATCCTAACTAAGTTATCATGCATTAATCTATGGGATTATACAGCCTGTTTTGTCCATCATGATTGGTATTTTGGAAGAGTTTCTTAGAACAATCCTGACTGTACAATTCAGTGCAAATGCAAACATAAAGACTGAAAGCAATTTAAAAACTAAGATATCACAGCTGTCTCCTACCCATCATTATGATATTTTGGAAGAGCGATTTAAGAGCAAGGTCAGCTATGTTAGTTAGTGAAAAAAAACAACTGAAACATTCATTATCACAGTCATGCCTTAGACATCATAGAGATTTTTTGGAAGAGTTTGCTTAGTATAAGTTCAACTGTGATAGTGAATCAAAAGAAACTACAATTAAATCCTACAGCACTATAGCCATTTCCCATTCATTATCATGATCTTTTGGAAGAGTTTATTCTTTTGGAAGAGTTTTTAGAACAAGTATAACTATAGTGGCTAATGAAATTAACTATGAACTCAAACTTCAAAAACGTAAAGACAACTAAGATACTTATCTAAATTACGCAAGTAAAACCGTGCAGGAGGCAGGGGCCCTCTACCACCAGACGGAATCTAACTCCAAATCAAATCAACGCTTTCAAAACAATGTTGTCTTCTTCATTAAAGGAGAAATAACTTGAACAGAGTAATCTGCGTCTTCAGAAATGTAGCATAAAATCTAAGCAAAATCCAGAGCAAAATCTAGCCTATCTCTCGGTTTCCCAAGTGTTTTTATAACAAATTTACATAACAAGACTTGCAACAATTCGAGGATCATTGTCTTTCCTTATCGAAATCATACTAGGACTTTTAAAGTGGTAGCGTAAAAAGGAAAAGGACATCTGGACTAAGACATTCCTATTAGAAATCTGCTTCCTTAAATGAGTTCCCACGTACCAAAACCATATCCAGAATTCGGTTTTTCCTTCATGGTGAGCAAAGAACAATGTAGACATGACGTGGAATATACCCATATGTGGTTTTTCTTGAGAGGCCACCTGGAACATGCCTGAACGTGAAGACAGTTGCAGAATTTCCGGTTAGCTACGGAATGTCTGCATTTTGCAGCTAGTTCCAGTCAAAATGCATTACAATGACAAAAATCACAAAACTTAGCAGGTTAGTCATGTTAATCATTCTAAAAGTAATTTTAACTAAATTCATTGATCAATTGGGTCTGGGATAACAATGGAAAAAGGAAAATGAGGTAAATTAAGATGAAAGAAAGCACAATCTTGAGGCTCAACATACCCCCACTGCTGACTTCTTGCATGTCCTCATGCAACTTATTCCATAAACTCAGAGGCTTCTGCAAGAACATCTAATCCTCTCCTTCTTCTTTGCCTGGAAGCTAAAGATCTTCTGGGTTTTCTGATGACAATTTTGAACCTTAAGTTGGTAAGTGCCCTGATTAGCTTCTTGTTCCTCTTTTTCAACTTTTCATTAGCCTTTTCCACTTTGTCCATTTTTAGAGATAAGGTTGAGTTCATATTGGTTTTGAGTTTCACTTGTTCCTTTAGAATATCATTCTCATTTTTGATGTGTCTATTAAGTATTTCTAGCTCATACCTATCCCTTCTTAACACATCTATTTCAGACAGTGGAGGACTAGGGGTTCTATCTCTACTCTCTGAAGCTTTCCTTTCCAAAGTTTCAACATAGTCATAAACTTCTTGCTGAGCAAGATCAATTTCAGGGGTTCCTTCATTAAAATCCTCTTCAACATCTTCTTCAATAGATGTTTCCTCATATTCTATATTTATCACCCCTGTTTGTTTGATCTGAGTTTTCCTTAGTTTCCCCCTGATTCTATGGCTTCTTCTTGGCTGGGAAGATCCCTCTCCTTTTTCTGTGGCATATTTTCTAATTACCCTCTCTTTCTTAAGTTGTCTCTTAATTTGAGTCAATTTCTCTGAGATTATTTCCTCACTACTTTCCTGGACTGTTTTGTCAATTTAAATTTTAGAAGCTCTCCATTTTTTTCTTCTCCTTGTAGGCTGTTGTTCAGGTGAGGGCTCTTTTGGCTCTTCAAAATGATTTCTTATCAAGAAATTATCCCAAGTATCATTTGTTTTGGCTAAATGGTGTTCAATTAAAATCTTAACCAAGCCATGATGGTATAGAGTTGTCTCTAAGAATTGAACCCTTCTTTGAACACAAGAAGCCATCTTTTTCAAACTTTGAAGAAAGAAATAGGGCAAATTTAACTCTTCCTCCAGAAAATGCATTATCAGTCTAATATGGTAAACATAAAATGTGCCATATCTACCTTCACATGTGATAATTTTTTGCAGAATAAGCAAGATATTTCTCCATTTATTTTTCAATGCAGAACTTGGAATTCCCTTCTTAAACATAGTGACATCCATACCTGGTGATTTTATAATTTGCTTCCATGATTCATTATGGAATTCTCTGTTTTTAAACCATCTCTCTCCATTTCTAAGCAATCCCGTTGCTTCTGCAATGAAAACCTCGGTGACAGTGAATTTAACATTTCCCACTTCAACCTCAGCTCCTCTAAATGACCTTGCAAATGTTTTAGTGACTTCTTTGTGGAAGCCATTAAATTTCTCAAGAAATTGTAGCCATCCTACATGTTGCAACATTTCTTTACATTGAGGGTATCCTTCCAGGTATTTTGTACCCATTGGTTCGGTTCTTACAATAAGGCCCATAATTTCTTTTTCAATGTTCAGATTAATACTCTTTCTGCCCACGGAAACAATAACTTCCACCTTCAAATTGATATACCTCTGGTTCTTGGTGACAATGGCTTCAAACTTCGGACTGATATACCTCTGGTTAATAGTGACAATGGCTTCAAACTTCGGACTGATATGCCTCTGGTTGACAGTGACAATGGCTTCAAATTCCACACTGATATATCTCTGTCTCTCGGTGATAATGGCTTCAAATTCCACACTGCTATACCTCTGTGTTTACAGTGATAATGCTCAATCTCTGCTCATGGTGATAGTGCTTTAATCTCTGCTCACAGTGATAGAGGTTTGATATTCAAACTGATATACCCTTTGCTCTGCTCACGGTGATAGGGATATCTCTATTTTGCGGAATGAAATGATGAAGGGATGGCTACATAATGGAGTGATGGAAGTAGTTACGGAATGATTTAATGGAGTGAGGTGGAGAAAACGAATTAATGAGTGAAAAGACTGCAAAGAATTTTTTACAACGGAAGAGAAAATCATCATTGAATGATTTGGTTGGGTGACGTGAGGAAATCAAACACTTCAGCCTTTTAACCGCTTAAATGATGGTCGGGTATATAATTTGAAATGAGAGATTTTTATCCAAAGTTTGTGGAGGGTATATTGGTCATGATCAATAAAAATAATCAAAACAACTTTTTCGAATGATTCATAACTAAAACTATGCTAAACTTTATGATATGCCATTATAATCAAAACTTGTTACCTTTGCTTTTCATTTTCTTTTTGTGGTCTTTGCCTTCTTTGTTCTCCTTTGGAAGAGTCTTCATAATCCTTCTTGATTATTCTTATTCATGGATACACTGAATCATTTTGTTGCAATTCAAATGTCTGCTGATTAGTGCCTTCAGGATTTGTAGATGCGGAATGACTGTCTGGCTGCGGAAAGTCTGTTTAGCTGCAAAATGTACCTGTAGAGCATTTTAATCATGGAATGGAGTGGTTTGGAATATAAGTGAAATGTTATATGGCATGAATGAAGATGGATGATGAGACATGATATGTATGAAGTGGATGATGAAATGGAATGGATTCAATTTATGAAATGGAGTGGAAGAACATAAGAACTGCCTCTGCAATCCATGACATGTGTTATTCATTTCCAGCAAGACATCAAAATTTAAATTTTGACATGGAAATGAGGTGGATGGAGTATGGAAGATGAATGAAATATGGAATGAATTAGAGTATGAATGAATGAATGAAATGGAGTATGGATGGATAAGTGAATGGAATGAAATGAAATGAGATGGATCATAAGTACAATAGATTTGAACTTATGATTTTGTAACAGCTGCTTGCAAAAACAAAAATGGAAAAGTTAGAGTGTTAGAGAGACTCTGATTTTCACCCTATGTTTTCTGTATAAACATGCCAATCAATAATTGGTTTTCATGCTCATACTTTTATTTTTATTTATTTATTTATTTATTTATTTTCAAAGAGAAATGCTTCAGAAAATTTAATCAAGTTGATGAAGAAGAGAGATTCTTCTTCATTAACTTCACATCACTGCTTTCTTGGAACTTCTTGACAAATTCTTCTCTTGAGAGTGGTTTGTGATATAGCTTCAATCTATGACCATTCACAAGAAAAATGACCTCTTCTTCATCTATTTTCCTGATTTTTACTGCTCCATTGTCAAAAATTTTAACAATTTCATATGGCCCAAGCCAATGTGTTTGAAATTTACCTTGAAAATCCTTGAATTTTGAATCAAACAAGAGAGCCCAGTCACCTTCTTTGAATTTCTTCTCTTTGATGTACTTGTCATGCCATCTAATCCTTTGTTGTTGGACTAGACTTGTTTTATGAACTGCATCTTGTCTGATCTCATCCAATTCATTAATTTGCTCCAGTCTATGCTTTTGTGCCTCCGTTAGATCAAGTCCTAGCTGAACTGCCATCTTGAATGTTTGAATTTGGAACTCTATAGGAAACAAAACTTGCTTTCCATAAACAGGCTCATAAGGAGTATGGCCTGTTGTGTTTCTCCATGTAGTTCTATAGGCCCACAAGGCTTCAGGAAGCCTATCTACCCAATCTCTTCTATGTAAATGAACAGTCTTTGTTAGGATTCCTTAAATGACCTTATTAGTAGATTCCACTTGACCATTTGCTTGTGGATGATAAGGAGTAGATTTTCTATGTCTAATTTTGTACCTCTCCATCATTTTCTCCACTAGCCTTGATGTAAATTGAGCTCCTTGATCTGTAACAATTTCCTTTGGGACACCAAAATGAGTAAAAATATCCTCAAAAAGAAAAGTAACTACAGATGCTTCATTAGCAACAATTAATGGCTTGGCTTCTACCCATTTGGTAACATAATCAATGCAAACTAATATATATCTCTTTTGTCTTGATGGAGGACTAATAGGTCCTACAAAATCCAAAGCCCATTTTTCAAAAGGTTCAATATGTACCTGAGGTTGTAATGGCATCTCACTTGAAGGAGAAGGTTTCCCTACCCTTTGGCAACTGTCACACCTTTTGACATACTCTTTAGCATCTTTAAACAAGGATGGCCAATAATATCCTAAATTAAGGATCTTATAGGCTGTCCTCTTATCAGCAAAGTGTCCACCACAAGGTTCATCATGACATGCTTTGAGAATCTCGGGCATCTCATCTTCACGAACACATCTCCTAATGATCAAATCTGGACCTGTCTTGTACAACTCATTAGCAACCCATGAATATTTTGCACTGTCATAAATGATTTTTATTTTATCTCTTGCATTCATTATTGAAGGAAATTTCCCTGAAACTAAATAATTAGCAATATCAGCAAACCATGGAGTTTGAGTAGAAATTGCAAAAATATATTCATCGGGAAATTGATCTTCAACTGGAGTGTCATCTTTGATATTTTGGAGTCTAGATAGGAAATCAGCTACTGTGTTTTGTTTTCCAGGCCTATCTAGAATGGTGATGTTGAATTCTTGTAAGAGAAATAACCATCTTATAACTCTGCCATTAGTGATTGATTTGTTCATTAAGTATCTAATTGCAGAATGATCAGTGTGAACAAAAGTTTCATAGCATGTTATATAGTGTCTAAATTTGTTTATGGCATGAACAACAGCTAAAAACTCTTTTTCAGTTACAGTATAGTTTAACTCTGCAGGAGTCAAATTTTTACTGGTATAATAGATGGCATAGGGAATCAAATATTTTTGTCCCAATACTGCTCCTAGAGCTGTATCGGAAGCATCTGTTGAGATATGAAAAGGTAACTTCCAGTTAGGTCCCCTTAATATAGGTGCTTCAGAAATTTTGGTTTTTAGGGTTTCAAAGGCTAACTGGCAATCAAAAGTCCATTTGAATTCACAATCTTTGGTAAGTAATTTGAAGAGTGGAGATGCTATCTTGGTGAAGTTTTCTATAAATCTCCAATAATATCCTGTAAATCCTAGAAAACTCCTAACATCTTTTTGACAACTTGGAATAGATAAGTTAGATATGACTTCAACTTTTGACTCATCAACTCTAATCCCATCCCCTGAAATGTGATGCCCTAAAACAATACCTTCAGTAAACATCATAAAACATTTTTCATGACTAAGTGAAAGGTTTGCTTCTTGACATCTCTTTAAGACTTTTTCCAAGTTTTCTAAAGCTTCTTCAAATGTATTTCCATAAACTGTGAAATCATCCATGTATACTTCTACACAATCATGTATTAGATCTGAAAAAATTCCTAATACTGCCCTTTGGAATGTTGCAGGTGCATTGCATAATCCAAATGGCAATACTTGGTAAGCATAGGTACCCCAAGGACAGGTAAATGTGGTTTTGTCTTGATCTTCAAGTGCTACTTGGATTTAGTTGTAACCACTAA
Source organism: Pinus albicaulis (assembly GCA_034641835.2). NCBI lineage: Eukaryota > Viridiplantae > Streptophyta > Pinopsida > Pinales > Pinaceae > Pinus > Pinus albicaulis. The sequence goes on along the minus strand of CM076571.1, from coordinate 499,819,323 downwards.
ACCCATCTAAGAATGAGAAGTACTTTTTGCCAGCTAATGTATCTAACACTTGATCTATGAAAGGTAAGGGAAAATGGTCTTTAAGAGTAGCTTTGTTTAGTTCTTGGTAGTCAACACATACCCTCCATTTACCATTTTTCTTTGGCACAATTACCAAAGGAGAAACCCACTGACTATCTGAAATGGGATAGATGAAATTGACATTTAACAATTTTTGCAATTCTTCTTTAACAATATCCCTAAGATTTGGATTCATCCGTCTTTGAGGTTGTCTGATTGGTTTGCAATTTTCCTCTATATAGATGTGATGAGTGCAAGTCTTGGGGCTTATCCCTTTCATGTCAGTGTATTCCCATGCATATGCATAAGAGTGTCTCTGTAATACTTTGACTAACTTTTCTTGTTGAGATTTCTCTAGGTTCTTATTTATGTTCAAAGTTTTGCCTGGAAAGATCTCACTTATAGAGCTGCCAAATTTATCCATAGAATGAAGAGACATCTGCCTTGATGACAAAAACTCAATATTGGATCCCTCTTGAAATGATTCATGTTTGTGTTCTGGAGAGGATTCAAAGTTTTCTAGAGTATTCAGAATTTGATTATCTTCACTAATTTCTGAAATTGTGAAGAGAGGTTGCAAATCTTCTTCATCCTCTATCCATTGAGTGTCATCTAAATCTGTAATTGTCCTAGCTGGAGGATATAAAGTGAATTTCTTAGTTGAAATACCATCAGAGATATACATATCACCGAATCTACAACTAATAAAAGCATCAGCTGTAGCCAACCAAGGTCTTCCTAATATAACAGGATGGCCTCCTAGATTATTCTTAGGAGTTAGGATCATGAAATCCACAGGGTACTCCCAAGAATCTAGGGACACTGGAATGTCTTCTATTACCCCATCTGGTTTGATCACAGATCTGTCTGCTAATTGTAATAGTGTGGGTGTAAAGAGAATATTAGGAAGTTTCAGTTTATCCATGATTTTTCTACTCATGATATTGATTGCTACTCCTAAATCAATGAGTGTGCTTTGGATTTCAATTCCCTTGATGTGAATTTTGACAACTGGATTTCCTGGGTCAAGATACTTTGGAATAGCAATATTGCCCATCATAACCTCTGCTATTTTTCCTTCCAGTTGAATTTTATTTGTTTCTCTTATTCTTTTTCTTGTTTTCTTCATACTCAACTCCTTTATTGTTTTGGCTAAAATTGGAATTTCCTTGATGGCTTGTAATAATGGAATTTTAATGCAAACATTTCTCGACTCATCTAGGGAATCATAATTAGGCACCATAATTTTTTTTTCTACACCTCTATCAATTTGTAATCTTTTTGGAAAGGGAGGTATAGAAGTAGATGTGGATGGTTGCTCTAATACAGGAGTTGAGATTATTGGATCTTTTTGCTTTGATTTTTCAGTGTTTGGGTCTTGAAAAGATGTGTCTCCCTCAAGACTTTTATTCACCTGTAGAGAGTCTTCCTCAGAGTTATCTTGTTCTTGTATAATCATAGAATGTTTCCTCTTTTCAAGTATTCTTCCAGACCTAAGTTGAACATCACTAAGGTCTAGAGGAGTAATTAAATAATTTGGAAACTGTTGGCCTTCTATCATGTATGTGTTCTGAGGATTTTTATTATTGGGGTTTGGTATGAGTTGAGCAGGCAATTGATTTGATTTTTGAGGGAATGGTAATGAAAGTGGTTGATTTTGATGTGGTTGGTTCTGATGATGTTGTTGAGGATTTTGTTGAAAATTTTGTTGAAGATCTTGAGGAAAATTTTGTTGAGGATTTTGAGGATAAAAATGTGGGTATGGTGGATAGGATGGTGGATACTAATAGTATGGGGAGTATCTTCCATAGGGACTTTGTGATCCTTATGCCCAAGCTGGAGATTGATTTTGAAATTGAGGCCAAGTTTGCTACCAAGAATTCCAAGGTGGAGGTTGATTATACATTTGATAATGGAATCTTTGTGTTTGAGGTCCCTACCAAGGCCTTCTAGATACAAAATTGATAGATTCTATGGAATCTGTAGGAGTTTCCTCCTGAAAGACAACTTTGAGACCAGGAAGAGAAGGACAATTCTTGGTCTCATGTTTTTCAGAACAAATGACATAGGTTTCTACAACTTTTACATCCAAAGGACACTCTCTCAAGGCATGTTTCTTTCTACATTTGGGACAAAAGATTGCCAAGGCATCAGATTCAGATTTTTGCTTGTTTTGTATCTTAAGGGTGTCTATTTTTTCACTAAGACTCCCTAAGATGTCATATTTAAAATCATCAAGCATGTGTCCTATTTCTGATCTACTTACTGTCCCAGAAGCAGACTTACTTGCCCTTGCAAGAGCAGGATCTCTTGGACCTTTTACAGTTTTAGATTTCCCTCTTGAAAGGTTGATACATAACTCAGATATTTCAGGTAATGTGAGCTGTGATATATCCTCTTTTCCCATCATGTTAAAGATATCCAACCATTCATCCCTAATTGTTTTCAACAAAAGAGCTTTTAAGGTGTCTTGATCTAGGTTTTCCATTTTTGCTCTTTTGATGTTGTAATGAAATATCTCCAACAAATCTTCCAAATTTTCATCTTCTTTTTGTAGCATCTTAAATACTTCTTCCTTATGATTAACCGGCATACAATAATCCAAATACCTCTCTAGAAATGCTTGTTTCATGTCTTCCCATGTTCTAATAGAACTGTTGATCAGACTCATAAACCACTTCAACGCTGCTCCTTTCAAGGTTGAAGGGAATAATTTCAGTTTTTGAGCATCTTGTAAGTAGTCATAAGTTCTACATAGAACTTCAAATTCAAATAAGAAGGTTTTAGGATCTTCAGTTTTAAGTCCATAGAAGTTTGGAAGGACAGAGGGTGAAATGTTTTTCATGGTTGTATTGGTTTCTTCATCAATTATAGCGAACACAAAAGAGCTTCCTATTTCTCTTCTACCTCTTCCTCCATCTGCACTACCTCCTTCTCCTCTACCTCCTTCTCCTCTACCTCTACCTCTACCTCCAAATAGTGTGTGTTCTCCATTAAAGACTCCTCCTCCTCCTTCTTCTGCCATGGTTGACTCTCCTGTGGAAGTGGAAAGGTTTGTGTCCCTAACAGGAGTTTTTAAATCTTCTTCTATGGCAGGGTCAGTGGATGAAGTGGAAGGTTTCTCTAATGGAATAGCTAACCTTAGATCTTCTAGAAGTCCAGAATCAGTAAAGGATGGAATGTGGGTCTGAGTTGGAGGTGTACTAGCTCTGGATCTAGGTGAAACAAGTGGTGTTCTAGGAATCAAACTTCTGCTTCTGCTGCTTATGAATCTTCCCCTTGAATCTCTTTCTCTACGCATATAATTGTTTTTGGATGCTAAGAAACAAAGGTTACCTAGTTTTCACTTCCCCGGCAACGACGCCAAAATGTTTGGTCTCAACCTAGTCTCCTAAATTGAGTTCATTTAATTGTCAACCAGGGTTGGTAAACTGCTAAAGTGAAGTGCACCGTATGTGCCTAGGTGTTTGTCTCTTAATGCGTTGTGTTTAGTGTTTTATGATGTTTTTTGTCTTTTGTGATGATTTATGATGTTTTTGGTCTTTTGGTAGTTTTATGTTCAAAAGGAAAATGACTAGAAAGCTAGTGGAAAGAAGCTAATGATTAAAAACAGAGTGAAGCTTAATTGGTTGATGATAAGTGACAAATGCAAAGGCAAATACTAAAACAAAATCAAACCTAAACTATTACTAAGCAGAATACCAAGCTTGATAATGACTTTAAGGAAATGAATCAAAACATAAACTTAACTTGTCCAATTCTTTCATCAAAGGTATTTTGGGAGAGTTTTGAGAAATGGTAAGCTAAGTATACAAATTCTTCTAACTAAACAATCAAACATCCAGCTCATAATGATGCAACATTTTATCCATATTTAAAGATTTGTTGAAACATATTTGGAGGAAAATATTGGTATCATCATAAGATCTCTATTCTAAGACTAGTTCCTAACCCTATTCTGCAACTTAGTTTGATACCACTACACTTCACTCAAAGGTTATAGATTTTTAGAATAGTCTTTTGAGGAAAATTTTGTTTGTGAGATGATAAAGGAAGTTGCAAAAGTATTCCAGGCCTTGAAATGATACTGTCTTCTGTTCATATGGTTATGAATGAATTATAGATTTGGAAGAAGAAGAGGTTTTGTAAATAATGAAGGTCGTTTTGTTAAGTTTAACAACTGATATAATCTAATATGCAATGGATGACAACTGAATGTGGAGTGAAAATGCAATGTGTTAAGCTAAAACTGAACTTAAGATGTCACTAGTCTAAAACAGTGCTGAACTAACAAGTCATTATCAAACTCAAAACAAAATAACAGAGCATGAGTTAAATGCAATTAGACTCCGGAGTATCCTAACTAAGTTATCATGCATTAATCTATGGGATTATACAGCCTGTTTTTTCCATCATGATTGGTATTTTGGAAGAGTTTGTTAGAAAAATCCTAACTGTACAATTCAGTGCAAATGCAAACATAAAGAATGAAAGCAATTTAAAAACTAAGATATCACAGTTGTCTCCTACCCATCATTATGATATTTTGGAAGAGTGTTTTAAGAGCAAGGTCAGCTATGTTACTTAGTGAAAACAAACAACTGAAACATTCATTATCACAGTCATGCCTTAGACATCATAAGGATTTTTTGGAAGATTTTGCTTAGTATAAGTTCAACTGTGATAGTGAATCAAAAGAAATTACAATTAAATCCTACAACACTATAGCCATTTCCCATTCATTATCATGATCTTTTGGAAGAGTTTCTTCTTTTGGAAGAGTTTTTAGAACAAGTATAACTATAGTGGCTAATGAAATTAACTATGAACTCAAACTTCAAAAAACGTAAAGACAACTAAGATACTTATCTAAATTACGCAAGTAAAACCGTGCAGGAGGCAGGGGCCCTCTACCACTAGACGGAATCTAACTCCAAATCAAATCAACGCTTTCAAAGCAATACTGTCTTCTTCATTAAAGGAAAAATAACTTGAACAGAGTAGTCTACGTCTTCAGAAATATAGCATGAAATCTAAGCAAAATCCAGAGCAAAATCTAGCCTATCTCTCGGTTTCCCAAGTGTTTTTATAACAAATTTACATAACAAGACTTGCAACAATTCGAGGATCATTGTCTTTCCTTATCAAAATCATACTAGGACTCTTAAAGTGGCAGCGTAAAACGGAAAAGGACATCTGGACTAAGACAGTCCTATTAGAAATCTGCTTCCTTAAATGAGTTCCCACGTACCAAAACCATATCTAGAATTCGGTTTTTCCTTCATGGTGAGCAACAAACAATGTAGACATGACGTGGAATATACCCATATGTGGTTTTTCTTAAGAGGCCACCTGGAACATGCCTGAACGTGAAGATAGCTGCAGAATTTCCGGTTAGCTATGGAATGTATGCATTCTGCAGCTAGTTTCGGTCAAAATGCATTACAATGACAAAAATCACAAAACTTAGCAAGTTAGTCATGTTAATCATTCTAAAAGTAATTTTAACTAAATTCATTGATCAATTGGGTCTGGGATAACAATGGACAAAGGAAAATGAGGTAAATTAAGATGAAAGAAAGCACAATCTTGAGGCTCAACAAGGAGGTTATCCCTTTGAAGGAGGATTCTATCCCTTCATGCTTGGAACAAAAAACCTCCTCTTGTCCACTATAAAAAGAGGCATTGGGTAGCCTCAAAGGGAGTTCAAGCTTTTAGAATATTTGAAGTTAAGTGTTGTTGAGATTTAGACTCAGTTAACTAAGACTTTTTGAGGAGAGATTACATACCTCTACTTGTCTTGGTTGGAGGAGTGCAGAACTTGTCAAAGTAAAGGAGACTCCTGCTTCGAACCCCAGAAAGTCCTATGCAACATCAAGGCTCAGGTTGTAAGGATTTTCTACTTTTTAAATTAATACAAATATACTCATTTTTCTCAATAAGCTTTCAATCAATGGTTTATTTCATGGACTCCTTGATCGCTATGATAAGCATGGTTTATAATGATTTCTATACAGGTGCTATGTAATATTTTTCTTGTTTGTGACTGCAGGTTTACGAGGAAAACTCCTTTAAGCGCGCGAAGGACAACAACGAATTCAAACAAGCACTGGAAAAACGGTAAGTCTTTTACACCTCTATAGAGATTTTTGTAAACCTTACATTCTTAGAGAAAGATTAGTATGTTTGGCTGTTTGTTGCTAGATACTTTTAGTACTAGGGAGATCGGTCTTGTCCGCAAGACGGATTAGTCCATACAACATGGTGAGAGATGACTGAAAACGGATGATGGGGATTCAGTGGCCCATGGTCGAAGTATAATTTAGCAGCTTGGCAACAATCATAGTTATTTCTGAAGGGAAAATCCCTAGAGTTGTTAGGACTTCCAGGCCGAGTGTGAACCGGCTATGAATGTCATGATGGTGCGTGCATGCGGGTAAAATACTTCAACCAAAGGAAGTGGGGGACTGCTGTCATGGGGGAAAAGATGAAATATAAGGGCGAAGTGGTGAAGGGCATCATTTTTTGTCTTTGTACACTTACCAAAAGAATAAAATAATGAGGTTTGGTTTGTAAAAAACGCAGAGATGGGTACCCCAAAACATGAAAGAGGGTCGCTCACTGAAGGTGTGAGGATGATGTTTTGCTAAGGGTAGGGGTCCCATTGGTTGGTCTCATGTGTGGGGTTGATGAAGCGAAAGATGTCGCAGATGGGATTATGCTAATGGAGGCATGGTGGGCCAAATGCGATGCACGAAGGTGTGCTTTCAATATACTTGTACAACCCAGTCGTCTGGGAAGGGGGTTTTGAGTTTGAATGGTAAACTTGACCTTATGCATGATAGATGGATGGGAATGAGGTGCTTCCTGGACTGAAATGGTATGGCCATGACGTCATTTGTGTGGTGATATATAGTCTACTTTGGGTGAAGATCGCCATGGAGGGGAGACTCTACCGACCAACGTGAGCGTTTATAATATGCAGGGTGAGGTGATGATAAACATGGTCGAGTATGAGGACCCTATGGTTTATTTCTGATGGAGAAACAATGTCAGGATATGCAAAGTTATTTGGGACTCTATCATGCTGAGGGTAGAATGATACCTGCTCTGGAACTTTCAGTGAATGGTGTTGCGAACGATTTGTGGTTTCTACCTGCAAAAAAAACTACCTCAAGTGAAATCATCTTCTTTTCATCAAATATTATTGAAAGACATGAACTTTGGAAAGGAAGATGGGAGGGTGCATACCTGCCGGCGCTGAAAAAATTATTTTTCCAGAAAGCGAATGTGTGGCATCGCTTTCTTTCGTCATGGCATACTGATGATAGTGAAACTTACGGTTTGCGGAATGCACGTTCTGATCTCCTATTATGGACCTCTGAAGTTCTAGAAAAGGGTGATAAATATGAGATTATGTCCTTAATCCTATTCATTTGTACTTGCTGAGTCTTGGGAGATCAGAGGTGATTGCAGAGCCTTTATTTCCGTTGCGGTCAGCTTGTGTACCAGGGATTATCGATATTATGTCAAGGTAATTTTCATGACATCTTGCATTTCAATTTTCTCAGTCTGATGGTGCTGGAGGCCATACCAATTGGGTTTGTATGGCCTAAAAGGGACTTTTTCCCCCATATTGCATGGGCGATCTAGGAAAAGAGGCGCCCCCCTTGCATGCATTTTTGAGGGACAGAGATGTGGGGGCACATTGTTCCATCCCTTTTGCACAAGGGCACGCCTATGTAGGGAACAGACATGCGAGGGCGCACCTGTCTGAGAGACAGGTGCGCAATGGGTGGGATGACAAAAAAAACCTAGGTTTTTGTCTATTTTGGTGTTTTTCACTTTACTGATGGGTTCCTATTGCTTGGCAGTTTAGTGTGGAGAGAGCAAGATTGGCCTGAGATCCGGACCGGTCTGGTTGCTGATGCTGGGGCGCGTTGTCAATTGGCCGCATGGGGCCTTCTGAAATTTGTTGAGAACGATTCCCTTCAGTCAGAGGATCGGTTGTTATGCTACATTAAATAGCATTGGCGCAGGAGGCGCAATATGTTCATCCTCAGGGGGCTGAACTTGATTATCCGTCTAGAGACAAATATATACTTCATGACTGGATTATTGCCTCTAGGTGAGGCACTAAGGTATCTACTCTCTACTCGGAGAGTGAACCTAGACAGGTTCCAAAGGAGGCATTGCGGTGGTGCGCCTCTTACTGAAGGGTGTAGAAATATTTCATTAGTGACAGATGTGGCCGAGTGGTGTGCTCTGGCCATTATTGTGTAGCTGGCAGGCTTGTTTGCTCCATATTGGGCATCAGGCCCACAGGTGGGGGTTTTACGCCATTTGTGGAACGGGCATTTTTTTGATTTCCCCCATTTCTGCTTTGATGGTATGGTGTTGCAATTGAACAAGGTCCAACGTGGATCCAAGTCAGTTGCATATGCTAGCATCTTATGCAGCATTATGTATGAGAGGGTGGTGTTGCTGAGGCCCATTGTGGCAGTTCCTATTGGGGGGCCGCGGGAGCCATGCATGAGGAGGTGGGCTTCAGTGATGCCACGTGGTGGTGGTGGCATGGTGGGTTGTTATTGGAATGACATGACAGAGGCCTCATTTGAGGCCAACCCACAAGTTTTTCTGTCATACCCATACGCGGGGATAGATTTTCAGGGTGATCTAGATATCGGTCTCCCTTTTGGTTATGTTTGGGGTCCTACAGGTATGTGACATATCCTTCTGCATTTGTTCGAGTCTTTATGTACTTATGTGTTTTGGTTTTTTGACACTGACATTGATTTGGTTACTCATGCAGATGTTGGTGAGGTAGGTCGCCCAGTGGCTCATTTGGTAGGTCACAATCCTCTGGTACGACCTCGAGGTGGTCAAGGGGGAGGTGACGCTGGTGGATCGGGTGGTGGTGCCGGTGGACCTGGCAGGGATGGTGCTGGCCCTTCTGGTGAGGGTAGCAGCTCGGCTGCAGTTGAGGTTGTGGCTGATTGAGCTCATGCAGATGCGGCTGAGGCATGCATTGCAGTACTTATGGCTCAAGTGGCTACTCTAGAGGACTTCCGGGGTTGAGTGGACCGCTTAACCTAGTGGATGCATGCTGGTGGTTTCATGGACGACTTCGAGGAGGCTTGGCTAGAGATGGTGATGGCCCACGAGAGGGATTATCAACCCACTCTATGACGGGTGGCTATTGCAGTGGTGACAATAGCTCCAGTGGTGGCACTAGGAGTAGTGGTGGGTCCAGGTGCTCCTCTTGAGGGGGCACCCCTCTAGAGTAGTTTTGTACACAGGGAAAGCACCCGTTATGAGGATTCTTCCCTTATTTTTGACAACCTTTGTATCTTTGGGCTGGCCAATGGGCCAACGATACTATTTTTGTACTCAGATACACATATTGTTTGATATATATATGAGAGATGTTTTTGCGGCTCTACATGGTGTGCTTATCTATTTCAGTTTATGTATTTTGTGTTATGCTGATGGATATCTATGAATTTTGTTTTTTATGGATGATGGTTTCTTTGCGATGCATTCCAGTCAAGGATATTGTTATCTATGTGATCAGCTGCTTGGTTTTGATTCCTTGATACATGTGAAAATGTAATTTAATCAAACTGTCTGCTTAATCTTTTGGCACGAAAATATTTTCTAAACAGGTTTGCATCTCTGGTTTCAAATGTTTGGTTTAACTGCGATACTACTAACTGGGAATCGAGGTAGACATGCATATGGCAGATGCCCTGATGGAGGGCCTCGCACATAAGTTCGATAACGACATCATATTCTGCCTGATTGTTAGTTGTTGATCCGATGCACATGCCGTTTGAACATAGTGGTGACTAGTCAGGTTTGTAGATGACCTAGGCAGCTCCAGCTAAGTTTTGAGACCATCGTGATGCTCCATCAGCAAATATGAAATAGGGTTCAAGTAGGTGATCCATGGTGGCACATAGGTCTTTGGGTCAAAAATATTTTTGTGTTGAGATTTTTGTGTACAATAACCCTAGGGGATGAGGGTTGCTGGGACCCTTATGGGTAGAGATTCTTGAGTCATAAGCCATTGACGAGGTTAGTGAGGTAGGTCCCGTCTGGTTCTGCCAAGATGTATGCCCCCTGTCGGAGACAATGTTTGATGGTATAGGGTCCTTTCCACAAGGTTTCGAACTTTCTTGGCCCTAAGGCCTCTTTTGCGACATTGGAGCGAAGGACTAACTCACCCTCAGAAAATGAGGGAGGGGTGATGTGGCGATCGAATGATTCTTTCACCCTTTTCTTATGGGCCTCATTGTGTTGCAGCGATTGTCGTCGACTTTCATCAACTAGCTCTAGTTGCACTAGGCGTTGTTTTAGAGGTTGGGTACCATCAAGGAGTTCGATGGTTGCGTGCAAGTTTGGGATCTTGCGGAAATCAATGCAAAAGCGTAAGGTACCTTGGTATTTTGCAATAGGAATAAAGGGGAAATCTTGGGATGAGGGGGTGGTTGGAATCCTATCTCGGGCATGCAACGATACAAGTCGTATGTGGTGAATTGTGTCATCAGCATGCGGTGGGGGTAGGATCTCGGTAATGGAGTCCTGTGTGAGAATAAGGTCTGGTTTTCCACTAGGATAGTCAATTTCCAGTAGGTGGAATTTGTTCTTATCACAGAGGTGCCTGAATGCTTTCATTAGCAGGCATGCCTCTGGTGTGTGATCTTGTCTAGTGAAAATGGTGCACGGTATCATTGTGCTGATAGAGTAGATAGTGTGGGATTATATGCTACTCGATGTCCCTGATGTGGACGCTTGGAAAGGGTCGGTCATAGAAGAGGTTGTTTTCTGCTTCGATTTGCATGTCATTGGTTTAGACTTGTCTGCCTCTTTGGTAGCTGGTAAGCTTAATGCCGCTCAAGCTGCTCTGAGCTTCGGGAAATGTGCACACTTAAATGTATGATGGAAGTGTGAGAAAATTCGACAATAAGTGCGTGTGATTCTCTCTTGATTAGAGAGAATTTTTTGAGGGAGAGACGAGACTATGTGGAGACTGTTTGCAAGGGGCTTGAGTTATCTGCATTGGTTGACATGGTGATCATTTAGATCACATAGGCCGCATGTTATCCTAGGCTTTGCATGGGGCACATGTGGTTGGTGTGTGGTCTTATTAGCCTTGACACACCGTTGTGGTGGTGGGGACATTGAGGAGGCGATGTATCTTTTATGCCACTTATGGAGATCATTCGTTCTCTTTTCTATGGCATTAATCATGTCGATAGTGGGACGGATCCATGAGACATAAGTAAAATGTCGGTCATAATGATTACCCTAACATATCAGGAAAAATATCCGTGATATGGGGGTCCCATCGTGCTTGGTCTTAGGCCAAGCAGGGAACCAACATCGCAATGCTGCTAAATCAGGGCAGTGGATGACTATATGGTCCATCTTTTTGCATAACGTGCATGCGGGTGTGTTTCATGAAGTGCTGTTAGGGGTAACTAGGGGTTCCCTATTCAGCTGTTCTTCGGCTGACAAGAACATGATAGACCCGCTCATATCCTCTTCTCGGATCATGGAGCTGCCTATGGACTCGACATCCATATCATCTTCTTGGGAAAGATGAACTATGGCTAAGCAGAGGCTAGCAAGGGCTAGTCGGAAGCAAGGTATGTAGTGACAATCCTCCAAAAGGTGATTGTCGGCGCATATCGAGCATGTGAATTATGCTGCCTGTAGCCCCACATAGTAAACCATTTCGATTGGATACCATATGTGAATGAGTTCAAATGTGGCACATTCTTCGAGGTAGTGGCCACATTCATCACATAGCGTACAATGTATAATGGGCATTACTGGGGGTCTTTCTGTGAATCTATGCTCCTCTTGTAAATATAGGATGGTACGTGGCTCGTCATTGATGGACTGGATGGAGGGATCCTCTTGATAAGATCACTCGACCACATGTAAGGCATCCATATATCTTGTTATCTATGGAAAATGGTGGGTATAATTCCCATAGGTGTCTTAGAGAGCGCATGCGTAATTGGTACGTAGCAGTTTGCCTGTACTTTTGGTGGCAGGTTCCTTTTTATAGGAACGCAGCGCCGAGGTGCTTGCTTCGGAGCCAAGGAGTCGGTTTAACTCGTCAAACTCCAGACATACGTGGGTAGGATGGCCTATGAAATCACATATAGCGCAGGCTAATGACTCCCTTTACATGGTGGGGGTCACCACTTTCTTTCCTCTCTTGGCGATTTTCTTGGCCGTGGTAACTGGCTTCGCAATGGAAACTTCCCTTACGGGGGCGGTTCTGACCGTTTCTTGGGTGGGTAGGGGCTCCTTGGGTTTGGGGGGCTTTAACCCTACAACAATAACATTTTTGGTTCCTATTACGGGAGGGGGGATGAGGTACCAAACTTGGAATGCCAACGATATGTTGGGTAACACCAACATCACCAAAACCTGCTAGGAGATCAAGCCAGGAAGTGAGTAGAGGAAAGGGGTTTGGGAGACGGCGTAGGCTAGAGAGGATGTCGTGGCCAATGCCTCAGTGTCATTATTGCTTGAGTCTGTGTCCTGACTTTCCTTGGCACTTGATGTGGAAATCATGCACACTGGGGCCCCTGTGGCATCAGGCGACACCTCAGGGATAATGGGAGGATCTCCTAGGAATGACCCTAGGATGGACAACGGTTTGAATTGCCTAGGACTATATTCTTGATACTGTGAAAGACCATCTACAACTGTGTATACATAGGGTAGAATTACATCCGTGTTGGTTAGGGGACGCTTTTCACTATGCGTCAGTTGGTCTACCGTAATGATTTGATCCTCGTGGGGGAACATCACGATGCAGAAGATGGAGGATGCTATGGGAGACATGGCGTACTTGTAACTCTGCCCAAGGAGTATATTGTAATCCAAGTGAGAATCTAAGACTTCGATGTCTATGTGGACTGTCTTACCAGCTAAGCAAACTGGTACATTTTGGAAGAGGTCGATGGGGATCGAGGGATGACCGTCGTATGCTCTGAGTGTGATGACAAAAGGTTTGAGTTTGGGGGATGATGCATGATGCATGTGGACGCACCCATGTCAATGGCAAATCGCTGAATAGAATTATTCTATACCGATACTATTATCTGGAATGCGACCATGGAGGGAAGCCTAGGGGTAGCTTTGTCTAAGTCAAAAACCATCATGCTCGTATCGGCAGGGTCAACAGTGCCTAATGCGGAAAGTAGGGCTTTCCGTTGCTTTGGGCACAACTGCAGTAATTCCAACGCGAACATAGCAGTAGGTGACTGGTCTAAGTCGTCTACGATGCTATAATTGTGGGCCGCTTTGGAGTAGTTACCTGCTCGCCTATTAGGCCCTTTTACTACTTTTGGAAATGGTTTCGTAGGAATATTTGGAATGGTTAAAGGTGTAGTCGGTGCGCTTCTACTAGCCCCTAACGTATTGGTGTCTGGTGGGGTGTCGTAGCTGCGATTTCGAGTCTGGAAAAACATTTTTTCCCCAACCATGTAGATTTCATGTTTGTTTTTCCCGAAATCTTCTAGGTTTTGCTGCTAAGTGCTGACCATCCCTTGATGGTGGAAGGGTTCTTGCATCACCGCAGTTTGTTGGGAAAATCCTCCTTGTCTGCAGTTACTCTGTAGCTTTTTAAGCTTGGAGAGTTCGGGACAGTGGTGAGTATAGTGGCTGTACTCACAACATATTGAACAAGAATGATTTTTTCATAGAGGTGGCCTTTTTCCGTGCCTTTGGGTATTGCTTGGCTTCTGGTTCTGATTCCGATTGGAGTTACCTCTAGCCTGGGATCGCGGTGGGCACTGTTGGTTGCTACCCCCCTATCTAGGGTTCCCTTTGGGCTTGATTTTTTTCCTTTTCTTAACCATGTTAGAAGGGTAGTTCTCCTGATCATACTGGTGTGGTTGGTTTTGGGACGGTTGCATGAAGCTCACCTATGCATTTTTTTGCGTAGGTGGGTTGTATGCATGGGACTGAGCATAATGTTGTCCCATGTTTGCACCTGGCCATTGGGGGGGATCTCTTCCATCATTATTTCTTCCTGCGTACAGGGTCCCCTCAGCTGAAGGATAAGGTCCTCCTTGGTGATATGTTTGCACCCTATTAGTCAAATTTTGCTGCGCCTGTGATTACTTTGAAATATGGGTTGAGACATGTTCTGGGTAAAACCATGTGTGTAACCGGGATCCTGATTGTTGTTGCCTAGGTACCCTTGGGTCACTGACCCAATAAGTACATCTGCAAAGTTAGACACACTTGGAAATGCTTGATAAGATTGCAGGCGCGGGGCATTAGGCAGGATTTTGTAGATGTATCCTTACTGCGTATAGATCAGTTCAGGCTGCAGGGCTTTACTGATCACGTCCTCTTCGGATGTGGGGTTGCATTGTGCCATATCCTTTGAAATCTCTGGTTTCAAAGTTTTCAAACATAAATCTAAAAGGACCAGGTCGTCAAGTTTAGCTTTTCATAAACTGCAACACCACCTCCATTCATGGAGATGCTCTGATATATGGGTAGAGGGGTATTGTCTGAAATGAGCCAGTAATTCAATTCTTGAATCATGGTGAATGGGCAGCTAAAATTATGTGAGGAAAGCAGTAGCGAGGGTGCTAAAGGTTCCATGTGAAGCAGGAGGTTGCTCCACGTACCATTTTGTGGCCACTCATGTAAGAGTGCGTTGAAATAGCCTCAACCGAATAGTATCATCGACGATGCTATTCGATGAGCACCATAGGTGAAAGTTCATTATATGATTACCTGGGTCTTCCGCTTGCTTGCATTGAAAATTTGGTATGTCGGAAGGCAACTTCGTGGGCATGGGAGGCCAATTGGGGTCGTGTGCGATGGGGTCATTGGTGAGCTTGGTTAAATTGGGTAGATTCAACGCTGCTAAAAAGGGTGACTGGGATTTTGATGCCATGGAAACGTGTGAAGACACGAAGTTCTGGTTAGAATGACAGTTAGTCTGTGACATACCCTATTGTGAATTCAGCTGGCTTCCCATATGGAGGGTGCTCCTCTGCCCCCTAGGGGATGAGGGGGGAGTGGTGTACGGAGTGGTTTTGGGAGACCGACTAGGGTTTCCAACTAAGGTTTCTCCAAGAAAGGATGAACCAACAACTGTGGCAAAGTTCCGTCTTTGACGCCTATATGATGAAAGACCTAGAACCCCTCCCGATAATGAGGGGAGGTCCAAAATATGCCTGGACCAACGAGGTTCCATTGGAACTGTTTGCGTGTTGACCAGGTTAGGTTTCAAAAAACTTTTGAGGGGATCGATTCTATGATCATGACATATGTATGGCCACATACATAAAACAAAGCAAAAATGAAATGAATTTTCCCTTTAACTTAATCTATGTGATCAATCAAGCAAAAAATGGTTTTGTTTGTTTTGCGCATGATACTCAAAATACTAGAAGGCCTATGACATCCTCACACACTCAAAAGTAACAGGGCCTTGAGAATATTTCTTGCAAGTTCTAGCACAACATCCCGTAAGAGCTGGCGATGCCCCCAGTCAGCTGAAGAGAATCCACCAAGGTAAGGGTAGAGGGTCTGGCGCTTGCCTGCAACGTCACCTATAGGGTAAAGGATGCCCTAGTTTTTGGAAACTAAGAACCATTGTCCCACATGAGTGTTCGAGTCTTGGGCTTATTAGTATTCATCTAACAGTATCGAGTATCAGCCGGGTTAGGTAGCCCCAACTGATACTACACGCACTGCGCATAAGCCTAACCCCCTCTGAATCAGGTCTCTACTGCACTTGGGTTTTCTTTCCCGTGGGTTGATAGGTGGATTTTAAAGCTCCCTAAATACACAACTTCTATGTTTCAATGTGATGTGTGATTAAGGCAGCTTATTGGATGCCTACCTCCTTGATCCTAACTTAATCTATAAATTCTTTTGTGGCTCTTGTGGGGAGAATTTAGTGAGTTGGTTTAAGTTATTTTTAGGTGGATTCCTTTTCTTAGTGGGTGAGTGTGTGTGAGCGTATGGTGAACAATCTCATAATTTGAACATATGGATATCGGTGATCCTTTACAAAAGTCCCCTAGTTAAACTATGTGACGTTGTTCCTTGCTCAAATGGAAAATATTTGCAGATAATGGGCCGCTTCCAAATCTTCCTAGTTAGTCTATGTGAGTAACTAAAGGGAGATAGCGAATAAAAAATGTAGAGCATTCATATTCTTGTATAGGGTCACAAAATGGTGCAAAGACAGTAGAGATTACTTGCTCTAATTGGCGATTCAATCCTAGTCCTGTAATTTCCTAGATGCAAAAAATTGAATTTAAACTAAACAATTTCTATGCTATCTGATGCATGTGTGGTCTTGAGCCACTTACTTGGACTAGTTAAACTAAGTGTGCATACCAGAATTTGCGAAAACATAAATTGTTCGAAAAGCGATGGTTAATTCGCCCCCTACTTAAACTATGTTAGCACTTTTGCAAAAACCAACTTAAATGAAAACTAACTAAATGCCTACAGAAAGCAGCAAAAAGTGAGTTCTCAGAAGCTGTGGGGTATCAACACAAGTGCTGGTAGATACATTAGGGGCTATCCAACACACTTAGAAGGAGAAAAATGCAGAATAGAAGGAAAAAATATTATCTGTAATTTGTGCGGAAAAGGGTCTAACAAGTGTGCTTTCCTATGCATGGATCAGTCCTAAACGTGCATACTGTGCCTCTGTGAGGAAAATCTGTGCGAAAATTCCTACAAGTAAAAATATTAGGAGTTGCCTTCTTCAGTCTGTCACTTCAGTGAGTCTAGGGGCTGCAAGATGGGTCAGAGGACTATCAGCTCCACTCCAACATAAAAAAAGGGTCTCCTGCAAAAGATGGCACAACCACATAAACTTGGAACACGTCAGTGGAGTTTCCAATCCTATTGTGGTGGATTTGTCGCACGGGTGTATGAAATCGCACCATATTAAAGAGTGTGGTCTACTCTTTAAACTATTTGTAACAAGCAAAAAGTGGGGGAGCTCAAAAGCATAAAACTTAATGGAAATAGTATGCTAAAGTATGCTCTGGTTAAACTAAAAACTAAAAAAAAAAATATACATAAGCTATATAGAGATTCAACATGATAATAATGCAAAAGATGGCTCGATGGCGTCTTCTTGTTAAATGTTTGAACGGAGAAGAAATTTTACCCACTTGCCAAAGGGCCCTAGGCAATGGCTCTAGGTCCCGATGAAAGGATGTTGCCTTCCAAGCTCTACCTCTGGTGCAGTCTCCCTCTCTCTCTCTGCTATGGTGGACTAAGATGTTGGGTGGCCAACTATCGAGTCCTCTTTAGCTCTAGCTCCAGGTCACATACAATGATGGTGTTGCTTGGGCAACTTTGGCCAGCATAACAATGTGATCACCCTTTCTTCATCTCCTGGTGGGTTTATATAGGTGAGTTTCAAATCCTCCTTCCCTCCCTTGGTACATGATGGATAGTGACCCAAGGGAGAGGTGTGATTCCATTATGTGCTCAAATATTCTTTTGTGTGCTCACATGTTGTCTAAGGAGGCGTTGGTGGTTGTCCTTAGGCGACTTTCACACAAGGAGTAACTATCATTTGCTTGGTGTGGTCCCGAAAAGCAAATTTTTTCCATTTCCAGAAATGCGCACTTATCGAGCCAAAAGGCACACAGAAGACACTCTTCTCGAAGGATAAAGCGCGCAATTCAGCATTTATGACTAGTTCAAATCTGATTTTCTCAAAACTTTAAATATTTTAAATACTTCTTGATTCCATAATGTGTTCCTACCCTATAAATCCTTAGGCTCGACATTAATTAATGTCGTCTTCTGCTGTACAATTTTCTAGTGTTAGCAACAAGCTCCCGAATTTCATCTAAAAGAGGCGACCTCGAGAAATTTCTCATAACTCTCTCTCTAAGCATTGAATTGAAATTCTGTAAAAAGTGGCTGAAAGTACATGAACTGTAGTTCCATGTGTATAAATTCAAAATCTGATGGAGGAAATAGTGACACGTGGCACGCTGTATAAGTGCACTCTACTGAACTAGTCCATAATTAGGTCATTATGGGAGATTGGACATAAATTTTTCTTGAAGCATCCAAATCAAGAAGACCTATGGCATTAGAAAGAAGATTTAGAGGGGTACTATAGGACTGAATTGCAGATATTGAAGATCTAAAATCACAAAGATAATTCAATTTCAATACACAGCTCCTCAAAATAAAGAAAAGCATGTGTATTGTTTTTTCAAATTGCATAAGTCTTGTTTTAAAAATCAGTTTGAAGTGATTCCAAGGGCATATTGAAGAATAAATATTAGTATTGGGTTCTAAAATTCCCCTTATAAATAATTCAACACCCATTAAGCCCTTAGAATACTCTACTATGACTCATGAAGAGTAAGAAGTGAAAAATGATATATCAAAATTACAAGACCAAGTGCACCAAATTTCGCTCTCGGAAAGAGCATCAAAAAATGAGATGGAAGTTTTGAAGAAAGGTGTGGAAGCGAATATGGATGGTTTAAAGAAAATAATGGAAGCTAATATGAATGACATGGAAGCTAAGATCGATGACATCGAGAAAAAAATGAAAGACAACATTGAAGACATGAAGAATGATCTAAAAGCAGACATGGAAGCTTTGAAGGAAGGTTTGACAAAGTTGATACAAGAAATGATTCCTAATGGAGAAAATATAGTAGAGGAAACTCATGATGAGAAAAAAATAAATGTTAATCATGATTTCATAAACTCTAATGTTGGATAGAAGACCCAATATATTCCAACAATGGATATGAGGAATTTTGATGGCAAGGATCCCATAACATGGATACTACAGATGGAGCAATACTTTGATCTCCATAATGTGCAAAACACAAAAAAGGTACGCATTACAACTTTACATTTAGAAAAAAATATATTTGTATGGTATCGATGTCTTTTCTCTCATAAATAAATTTCGATACAAAGAGCAACACCTTCTTTAGCCAATTAATAAATCTCAAACAAAAGGGTTCAATGGTGGAGCACATTGAGGAATTCCAAAAGTTGAATATAAGGGTAGCTTATATTCAAGAGGAACACAGGATTGATGTCTTCATAGGGACGTTAAAGGATAACATCCAACATGAGGTTCGCCTTTGGGAACCTGATTCATTAGAGAAGGCATTCAGGTTGGCAAGAAAAATTGAATGTAAAATTATGGCGACAAGGAAGCCTACCACTCACATCTATAAATATGGAAGTTTTGCTACTCCTAGAATTTCACAACCTACAAGGTTGACACCACAAAAATTGGAAGAAAAAAGAGAAAAAGGGCTTTTCTACAGTTGTGATAGAAAATACACTAAAGGTCATAAGTGTGCTGAGAAGAAATTATTCTACATATATTGTGAAGAGGAAGAAGAAAATGAACAAGAAACTTCCAAAGAAGAGGATATACACTAGGAACCAACCATAGAGAAAGAATAAATGAATCTGACCATATCCTGTAATGCATTGGTAGGAACTACTAGTCCTCAAACTCTCAAGATAGAAGGACATATCAAGAATAAAAAGGTAATAGTGTTGATTGACTCAGGTAGTACCCATAATTTTATTCATTGTAAGGTAGCCAAGGAATTGAATTTCTTCCTATTCCCAGCACCATAATGTCAAGTGATGGTTGCAAATGGAGGAACTATAAATTGATCTAGAAAATGCCATAATATCAAGCTAACCATGGGGGAATATGTATTGAATATTCCAACGCTTTCCATTCCAATGGGAGGTTCTGATGTTGTACTAGGAGTAAATTGGTTACAATATTTGGGGACGACAGCTTTTAATTTTCAAGAACTTTTCTTGAAATGTTTTTCTGAAGGAAAGGAAGTTGAAATATGGGGTATCACAGGGAAGCCGAGAAAGATAATAAGATCTAATTTCATGACAAATATTATGAAAAATTAACAACGAGGCATAATTTCACAATTATTCTAACTAGAAGTTGCAACATCAAAATCATCTATTTCTCAAAATCTCGAAAAAGTCTTGGAAAATCATTCCAAAGTGTTTGAAACTCCCAAAGGACTCCCACCTATTCGTGATCATGATCATGTTATTAATTTAATTCCAGGAATTTTTCCTCCAAACATCAGGCCTTACATATATCCTTATGTCCAAAAGAGTGAAATTGAACGTATGATTGCAGAAATGTTAGAGGCTGGTATAATTAAACCGAGCCAAAGTTATTTCTCTGCTCTAGTAGTATTGGTGCACAAGAAGGATGGATCATGGCACATGTGTCCAAACTATAGGAAGCTCAATAAGCTCACTATTAAAGATAAATATCCCATTCCTTTGACTGATGAATTATTGGATGAATTACATGGAGCAATTTATTTTACCAATTTGGATCTTCGTTCAAGATATCATCAAATTAGAATGAAGACTGCAGATATTCCGAAAACAACATTTCGAACTCATGAGGGTCATTATGAATTTTTGGTCATGCCTTTTGGCCTTACCAATGCACCTTCTACATTTCAAGGGTTTATGAACTCCATTTCCAAACCCTTCCTTAGAAAATTTGTGTTAGTATTTTTTGATGATATACTAATCTACAACATGTCTTGGAAGGATCGTGTTCAACATGCTGACAAGGTGCTCAAACTATTGGAGGAGAAACAATTATATGCAAAAACCTCCAAATGTTTCTTTGGAGTACAAGAGGTGTAATATATGGGTCATATTGTATCTCACAAGGGTGTTAAGGTAGAACCTAAAAAAATTAAAGCCATTAAGGAATGGAAAGTCCCCACAACCATAAAGAAGTTGCGAGGATTTCTCGCGTTAACAGGTATTATCGTAATTTTTTTAACAATTATGGGAGAATGGTAGCACCTCTAACAACATTATTGAAGAAAGATGCATTTTCATGGAATCTTGAAGAAACTACGGCCTTTGAACATCTTAAAGAGGCAATGTACCTAGCACCGGTCTTACCTACTTAAGATTTCAGATTTCACAAAAACCTTTATTATGGAATGTGATGCCTCGGGAAATGGAATTGGTGTTGTTTTAATGAAAGAAGGAAGACCCATTGCTTTTGAAATTTGTCCAATGAAAGAAAAGTATTTACCAAAATCTATTTATGAGAAGGAAATGTTGGCAATACTATATGCACTAAAAAAATGGTGACCTTACTTAATGGGAAGAAAATTCAAGGTAAAAAGTGATCATGATAGTCTTAAATACTTTTTGGAACAAATACTATCTTCAGAAGAGAAAAAAAATGGGTCACAAAGATGTTGGGTTCTGACTTTTAAATCATCTACAAAAAAGGGAAGTTGAATGTTGTTGTAGATGCACTCTCAAGAAAGGATGAAGAGGTGGAATCATTGCTTTGTGCCATTTCTATTATCCAACTAAATTGGATAACCGAAGCAAGGGATGAATGGAAAAACGATGAAGAAGTGAGGACACTCATTCAAAATTTGTAGCAAGATCCTACTACATCAGATACATTTAGTTGGAAAAATGATTCATTATGGTACAAAGATCACTTATATCTTTGTAAGAATTTCCAAATAAAACAAAATTTTCTTTTGGAATTGCACACTTCTCCCTTAGAAGGACACTCTGGATTTTTAAAAACTTACCGCAAGGTGAAGAATTTTTTTTTTGTGATGGCCTTATATCTGATATTCAAAAGTTTGGGGCAGAATGTT
The DNA here is from genome assembly GCA_034641835.2 of Pinus albicaulis. Taxonomy (NCBI): domain Eukaryota; kingdom Viridiplantae; phylum Streptophyta; class Pinopsida; order Pinales; family Pinaceae; genus Pinus; species Pinus albicaulis. The sequence goes on along the minus strand of CM076571.1, from coordinate 499,797,547 downwards.
TGGTTTTCCAGCTAAATAAACTTGAGACAATTAATACCCCGAGTCTTCTACAACCTTTATCCATTCCAAGTCAACGTTGGGAGGATATTTCAATGGATTTTATCACAATTTTACCTAATTCTAAAGGAAAGGTTGTCATCATGGCGGTAGTTGATAGACTTACCAATTATGCACACTTTTGTGCATTATATCATCCATTTAAAGAAAGTACAATTGCTACTTCATTTGTGGAAACAGTTCAAAAGATACATGGAAACCCAAAGATTATTATAAGCGACAGAGATCCCATTTTTACTGGAAAGTTTTGGACGGAATTATTTTCTTGTTTGGGTACTCAACTATCTCATAGCTCATCTTATCATCCTCAATCCAATGGGAAAACTGAGATAGTGAACAAATGTTTGGAAGGATATCTTAATTTTTTTGTATCTGATAAACAAACACAATGGTTCAAGTGGTTACCTCTAGCTAAATGGTTGTATAACACTTCCTTCCATATTGTAGAAAAAATGACCCCATTTATGGAGCTTTATGGATATCATCCACTGTCAATCACATCATCTTTAAGAGAAAATTCAAAGGTTCAAGAAGCGGAAGATCACATCGAGCATCAACAACAAGTTCTCTAGCTCTTAAAGGGTAACCTAATTTGGCACAAAATTGAATGAAACAATAGGAGTATCAACATAGCAGCGAGAGAAGTTTTGATGTAGAATATTGGGTATTTTTATGGAGACAACCATACAAACAAATGTCCCTCAAGCAAGCTAAGAAGGATACTAATTTATTTCCAAACTACTAGGGTCCTTACAAGGTGTTGAAAAATATTGGTACTGTGGAATACAAATTGGAGCTTCCTATCTCTTCTTGAGTGCATCAAATTTTCCATATTTCATGCTTAAAGAAGGTTATAGGTGACAAAATTCTAGTTCAAACAATATTTCCAGAACTTGGTGAGGAAGGAAAAATCATATTGGAACCTAACGCAATCACGAAAACAAGAAATCGACATCTATGAAATCGATCAATTTTAGAGTATCTCATCAAGTTGAAGAACTTACCCACTAAATATTCTACATGGGAGGATGCAAATTTTATACCAAAGCATCTAAAGCTACTCAAGCTTTGAGGAAAACACTTTTTTGAAGGAAAGAGGCATGTTAGGTCCCTATATTACTAGTGTAGTCCCTTATCATTATTAGTATGGCCCCCTTATTGTTATTATTGTACCCCTGTAACCCCCATATTTTTATTATTATGCCCTTCCATTATTATTGTTAAGTCATATAGGATTATATTGTGACCCCATGGACTCCTATATATAGAAAGGTGGTTTTTTCATTTGTATCATCCAAGAATTGTTCATTTATCTAATGTAAAGGAGGTTTCCCCCTCGAAGTGGCTGATTTCTAAGGCATTGATCTCTCTTTTCTTCTATTTTGGGAGCTGGTTTCATAACAAATTAAGTGAGAAGCATATTAAAAAGTCAGCCAATGGAGATTCAAGTGATTGGCTGAGATTTGATGAAGACAATGTTGCCAATGCAGATTCTTCATAGCTGCATTCCTCATCACATGAATTTTGGAATTGCATCTTGGGTCAATGTGTATTATGATAGTTGTTTTCACTGAATGGTGGCTCAGTCAATATGTATTCTGATAATTGTTGTCAATCAATTGCACCTATAAACTACAGAGTATCCGAACATAATTTGTTTATATCCCATGTCTATATCTACATGGAAGAAATATTTATCATTATCTCCATTCATGTTGTGCCTTCTTAGATATTTTATGATACATTAACAATGGCTTTGTATGCCACAATTCTGAGAGAGTGAATGATTGGCTTCTTGTTTTCTCAATTTTAATAAAAAATATGCAAAATTATTGAAAAAAACCAGGCTCTAACGGTGTCAATTTCGGCAGCAATGACACAAAATGCTTATTTATGAGAGTTTTTCTTTAGCCACGAAATTTGCTGAATGCTGAGAAGTTTTATCGTATTATACTTCAATTTTTTCGAGATTCAAACTATAAACACCGAGCTTCATTGCATTTTAAGTTTTGTGAAGAGTTTTGTTAGCCTGAAAATGCCCGGAGTCTCATCATAGGAGTGTCAGGATTTGTTGTTTGGATGCTAGGGGCCAGATTTTTTTATAAACCAGTCACAATTAGGCACTGAGGGTTTCAATTTCAACAGAATGACACACCGTGCTTATTTTCTAAGTCTTTCTTTTGGCTCAAACCCGTCATCTTTTTGCAGTGATGATTTCCAATGTAGTTTAACCATCAAAAACTTGAGTTTTTTAAAAAAAACATTATATCACAATATTACTAAACATGTCAAATGCCAAATGTAGTTCAACTATCCAATAAAAACAAAACATTAAATATCACAATCACATGCCAAATGTAGTTCAACCATCCAATAAAAACAAAACATTAAATATCACAATCACATGCCAAATGTAGTTCAACCATCCAAAACCTAAGTTTTAAAAACAAAACATTATAGATCACAACATTACTTCACATGCCAAATGTAGTTCAACCATCCAAAATTTAGGTTTTAACAAAAAAAAAAAATTATAACACAACATTACTTCACATGCCAAATGTGGTTCAACCATCCAAAACTTGAGTTAAAAAAAATATTATAGATCACAACATTACTTCCAATGCCAAATGTAGTTCAACTGTCTAATAAAAACAAAACATTATATCGCATTCACATGTACCAAATGTATTTCACATAAAATATGTCCAAAATTTGTAGATCTCACAAGTATCAAGTATCAAGTATCAAGTTATATATGACTGCATCTAGATAAGACCATATATAAAAAAGTAAATTTAATCACAACATTACTTCACATGCCAAATGAAGTTCAACCATCCAAAACTTGAGTTTTAAAAACAAAACATCATATATCACAACATTACTTCACATGCCAAATGTAGTTAAACTATCCAATAAAAAAAAACATTATATCACATCCACATGCACCAAATGTAGTTCACATAAAATATGTCCAAAATTTGTAGATCTCACAATTATCAAGTATCAAGTATTAAGTTATATATGACTGCATCTAGATAAGGCTATATATAAAAAAGTAAATTTAATCTACTAAATCTATTGAAAATATAATGTTACATGTGCATGTGCATCATCCATCAAATACAGATGGATGTATTGTCTCTCCCAGCAAAGTCATGATCCTTGAGCTATCATGCGAAGCATGGGGAACCTATACACAATGTGTACAAACATTAAAATTCAATGTTTTTAAATTGAGTTAGAATATATAGAACTTCTTGTAAAAAAACAAAATGTATAAAAAATCATGCAATACCTCATGATGTTCCCTCTACATTTGTTTCTCGACTACTAAAACTTCCCCCACTCAAACATCTTCAACACTAAACTGTACAATATATATATATATATATATATATATATATATATATATATATTAAAAATTTTCAAATGAAAATGCATATATAAACTTATTTTCAATAATATTAAAAAAAAAGTTAGACAACTTGTTCAAATGGTTGAAATGGTGTGGATGTTACTATATCCATCATACACTCCATCACTAGAGTCCGTGGAGAAAATAAATCCTCTATAGGAACCTAAACTTCAAAAAATTTAAAAGTATAAAATAACTCAAGATCTAGATCTCAATTTATAATAAAACTTTTGAACTTCAATTTATAACTTATAAATTTAAAACATATATTTAAGTGATAACTTATAACTTAAAAAGCATATATTTAAGTGAAAAATTGAATACTTGTGCTCGTGGATTTGGCACATCTCCTAAGAGAGGCTCCAAAAGAAAATATCCAAAAACCTAAAATTCAAAAAATATAAAATAACTCAAGATATCTAGATCTCAATTTATAATAAAACTTTTAAACCTCAATTTATAACTTATAAATTAAAAACATATATATATTTAAGTGAAAATTTGAATACTTGTGCTGGTGGATTTGGCACACCTCCTAATAGTGGCACGGAAAGAAAATCTCCAAAAACCTAAAATTCAAAAAATTTAAAATAACTCAAAATCTAGATATATCTCATTTTTTAATGGAACTTTTTGAGGTGGAATATATAACTTAAAAACATATTTAAAAGTGAAAAATTGTTCATACATGTGATGGTGGATTTGGTACATGTCCAAAGGAAGAAGAAAGTACTGCCATCCCAAAAACATCGGACGGAATCTGAAACTGTTAAACATTTTATTATATATATACATGTACATATGTGAAAAATTAATTATTTTTAAAATACCTCATTATGTTTCGATATATATAATAATAGATAAAAAATAATAGTACATCATCATGTCTTCACTTAAAAACACTAAGATTCTCCAACATATCTTGATGGTGAGAACCATCTTGATTGTATGATTGATGGTGAGACCCATCTTGATTGTTTGAACCAGAGGCTTCGATCGTGATATTAACATTTTCTTCATTCATCAAGCGTGACAGCTGCAAATTGTGTTAACATATAATGATAAATTTTTGTTAGATTAATGTATACAAACAAATGTATGTATATATGTATTTATTAAAAATTGTACATGTGTTAAAATAATCACCCTAACCATTAACACATACCGTTCCCATGCCCTCTTGGTCATGAACAATTAGGTTCTGCTAACCATTGCGACAATTATTTGCATATGTTTTAAGATCTTCAACACTCATGTTGTCAATCTTTTCATCTAGATAATACACAAAATTAGCGTGTGCATTCTCACGTACTCTTTTTCTATTCAAACAAACATTGACTCCACCCAATCCAATGTGAACATTGCCAATGATGGCATCCCTTGCTTTTTGACTAATTTGAGAAGTGGAATCCATCTCTGACCCCAAAGTTTTGACACGAAGAGGTCGACTAAACAACGGTGGCTCAAGGCGAGACAACTCAAAATCATGCCTAGCGCCCCTACAGTCACACAATCGACCTTTCCCATGAACAAAAAATTTAGAGGGAAGGTCATTGTAATTAGGTTTCATTTGCAAAAAGAATTATTCATAAAAGAATTTTTCAAAATAAAGCGGAACCTCGTCATTCCATGGGAGTCTTCCATAGGCCACAACGTGTCTATCATACAAATAGAGAGCTATATGAGGGTGCTTGAGATATTGCACCTTCAACATCTTTCTTTTCGTCCCTTCTTTGAAATTAAACATAGACCTGGTCATTTCTGTTGTAACTCTTTGTTTAACAACCTCCCATTTATTGGGACCCATCACTATTTACTTTCTTTTTCTCATCACTTCTACAAAAGTATTAGTGGTTGGCCCAAGCTTTAGGTGCACATTTATTAGTTCACTTAAAGAGTGTGTAACTATTTCCAAGCTTTTGTCGAATCTCAGCAGGGGAAGTCAAAGCCACGAGATCTCTCTTCAATTTTGCATGAAGATATTGACACCTTTGTAAGGTGCATTTCAACATGCTTGTTTCCCAAGGTATATCAGAAATTCCAGAAGGATAAGTCATGGTTGGTGTACAACTTTCTTATTGAATGACACGTTCTTGCCTACATATTTTTTGAGCAACATTTTCAGCCTCTGCATCAATATATAAAATTTTTTATATTAAAAAAATAGATGTAAAAAAATTGTACAAATTGAATGAAGATAATATTAAAATTGATAGCCACCTCGATATGGTTGGCTAGCATCTTGCCCACCCTGAGACTATTGAGAATCAAAATGACCCTGCTGAGAATTAGAATGACCACTGATTGGTTGAGAACCAACACGACCATTCGTTGACTGGCCTCTAAGGGAATACATATCACCACCTTTATGCAATTTTCCATCACTTATTGGTGGTCCTCCAAGGGAATGTGTACCACCACCCACCTCACAACACGAGAGATAAGCTTTATAAAAACACATGAATTTATAATCAATTCAAAAATACATTCACACATTTAAATACATGTACATATTCATTGATTAAATTGCATGAACCATGGGAATGCTCCATTGATGGAGTAGACACCCTTGTCCTCCTACCTCCTAAAAATTAAAAAATGAAACTTATTAACAACTAATTTAACTCACAAAATTGATAAAAAATCAATTCCATAGGTACACACATCTATGTATATGTATGGAGATTCAAGATTATATTTAAATACCATGAACATACCTAAATCCCTGATATCCCTCTCTCGTAGAGATATGGGATTCTTTTGATCTTCGTCGTTCATCCTCCATGATATATATATCTACAGTGGACATTTACAATTATTTTTTTAAATTACTATTTAAAATAAATTAAAAAGAAATTTCAAAAAATTAATGTAATTTAGTGTACACAAATTATGTAAAACACAACTTTCAAAGCACTAATTGATGTGTGAAACTCAATTTAAGAATTTTTTTTATAAAAATACATTAAGTTCACAAAATTTCACTTTGCATGGTGGGAGCACCCTTGGTATATAATTGGAAACATGGTGGGAGCAAACTTGGTATAAAATTGAAAAAAACACATGGTCATTAAAAAAGAAGTGTGAAACTCCATTTAAAAAAAAAAAAAATTTGAAGTCCTCACATTTTAATTTTATAAAAATGTGAAGTTCACCACTTGTTGCAAATGTGAAGCTCACCAAGTTGCGCTTTACATGGTGTGGTGGGAGCACACTTGGTATATAATTGAAAAAAGAACATGGTCATTAAAAAACATGCATTTATAAGTAAAAAATACACACATATCCAAGATATGTTGCAATTTCCATCAATAAATTCTGAAGGAGAGCATCTCAACACTAATTCATATTTGAGAGATGAATCTTGAATTTTTGAAGAAGAGATTCTCAAAACTAATTCATCTTTGAGAGATGAATATTGCATTGGAATTTCCCCATATAATTCTAATTCATCTATTAACTCATATTTTATAGATGAATCCTGAATTGGAATTTCCCCATGCTATAGATCAGCAGACATCTTATTAGCATTTGTACAATGTCTAATACTAAAAATTTGAAATTGGCTAACAATATTGTTTTCTTTTCCATGCAGTTGCTTTAGCCTCTCCTTCTTAACTTGGTACATGTCTTTCATCTGGTTGCACACAAGTTCAGAATTGGCGAAAACTACAATTCCATTTGATCCATACTCCTTAGTTGTTCCCAAGCCCTTTATCAATGCAATATAAAATTACTCGTTGTTTGTTTTTCTTCCCGGTATATTCATTTTCCTTTAGATGACTTTGCTAGTCATAATATTGGAAATCACATATGTAATCACCGCTTTCGTTGGATTTGGATAGCAAGAAACATCTATGCATAATGTCCATTTTTCAACCATATTTAGTGGGTTTTTTTATCCCTGAAAAAAAAATCAATAAAATATATTAAATTAACATTTATTGCAAATGCTTGGGAGAAATGACACATGTGCATGAGATAAATGACATGTGCATGATTTATCTTAAAGTTTGACTTAAAGTTTATGGTAGAATTCACATCTAGAAATGAGATGTGTTAAAGATTGCATTGCATAGAGTTTAAGGGAGATTTATGACACATATACATGGTTCATGCATGGTTTGCCTTAAATTTTGCCTTAAAAATTATGGCAGAAATCACATCTAGAAATGACATGCCTTAAGAAAGGATGAGATCCAGAAATCACATCTAGAAATGACATGCCTTAAGAAAGGATGAGACCTAGAGGCTACCTGGCCCTTTACAGACTCCTTTAGAACTTGTAGAAGTTAAGACTCAAAAAACAAACTAAAATCCTATGGAAGTTCATCCACTTCAGGTTCAGTTTTTAGGGCTTAAATTTTTCCTGGGAGAAATGGAATGTGCATGGTTTGCTTAAAATTTTCCTTAATTTTATGGGATAAATCACATCTAGAAATGACATGCCTTAAAGTTTGCCTTATATTATATGTGAGAAATGACATTTCCTTATAGTTTATGGGACAAATGACATAAAAATGACATAGAAATGAGACATTCTTTAAATTTTTCCTCAAAGTTTGTGGGAGAAATGACACATGTATGGGAGAAATGACACATGTACACTGTTTGCCTGAAAGTGGTAGTGGTTTATGGATATTAAAATGAAGAACTTCTATTTAGATCTGTTCTAGAGATTCATTGTCGGAGGATTGACTGTAGGGGAATTTACTAGATATGTCACATTTGAGAAAATATGAGATAAAGAGGTTACCTGGCCCTTTACATACTCTACCTTTAGAACTTATAAAATTTAACACTCAACAGACGGGCTAAAATCTTATGGAAGTTCAAAATCCTATGAGAGTGCAGCCACTTTAGGTTCAATTTTTAGGCCTTAAAGTTTGCCTTAATTAATGAGAGAAAGCCTTTAGTTTGTGGGAGAAATGACATTTACATGGTTTGCAAAATTATTTTATGCACTTACTAAAACAACTAGTGGTATTGGTTGATGAAGTTATGTCAAAAGTCACACCTTTATGAGTTTGTGGGAGAAATGAAAATTTTCCTTATAGTTTATGGGAGAAATGAAATAGAAATGACACATGCCTTAAATTTTGCCTCAAATTTTATGGGAGAAGGGAGAAATGACACATGTACAAGGTTTTCCTTAAAGTGGTAGTGGTTTATGGATATTAAATTGAAGACCTTCTATTTTTGTTCTAGATATTGACTGTAGGGGAATTTACTGGATATGTCACCTTTGAGAAAAGATGGGATCCAGAGGCTACCTGGCCCTTTACAGACTCTACCTTTAGAACTTGTAGAAGTTAACACTCAATAGACAAAATAAAATCCTATGGAAGTTTAAAATCCTATGAGAGTTCAGCTACTTTAGGTTCAATTTTTAGGCCTTAAAGTTTTTCTTGACTTCATGAGAGAAATCCTTTAGTTTGTGGGAGAAATGACATTTACATGGTTTGCAAAATTATTTTGTGCACTTACTAAAAAAACTAGTGGTAGCGGTTGATGAAGTTATGTCAAAAGTCACACGTTTATGAGTTTGTGGGAGAAATGACAAATTGCCTTATAGTTTATTGCAGAAATGAAATAAAATTGACACATGCCTTAAAGTTTTCCTAAAATTTTATGGGAGAAGGGAGAAATGACACATGTACAAGGTTTTCCTTAAAGTGGTAGTGGTTTATGGATATTAAAATGAAAATCTTCTATTTCTGTTCTAGAGATTGAATGTAGGGGTATTTACTGGATATGTAACCTTTGAGAAAAGATGAGATACAGAGGCTACCTAGCCTTTTACAGACTCTGCCATTACAACTTGTAGAAGTTAACACTCAAGATAGATACTAAAATCCTATGGAAGTTCAAAATCCTATGAGAGTTCAACCACTTTAGGTTTAGTATTTAGGCCTTAAAGTTTTCCTTGAATTAATGGGAGAAATCCTTTAGTTTGTGGGAGAAATGGCATGTACATGGTTTTCCTTAAATTTTTCCTCAAAGTTTATGGGAGAAATCACATATAGAAATGACATGCCTTAAAGTTTTCCCAAGTGCCTAGAGTTTAAGATAGAAATTACATAGAAAGAAAAATCACATCTAGAAATGACATGCCTTAAAGTTTTCCCAAGTGCCTAGAGTTTAAGATAGAAATGACACATGCCTTAAAGTTTTCCTAAAAGTTTATGGAAGAAATGACACGTGTATAGGAGAAATGACACATGTACACCATTTTCCTTAAAGTGGTGGTGTTTTGCACTTACTTAAATGTTTTCCTTAAAGTGGTAGTGGTTTGCACTTACTTAAACAACTAGTGGTAGTGGTTGATTAAGTAATGTCAAAAGTCACACCTTGATGGGTTTGTGGGATAAATGACATGTACATGGTTTGCAAAATTATTTTATGCACTTACTAAAACAACTAGTTGTAGTGGTTGATGAATTTATGTCAAAAGTCACACCTTGATGAGTTTGTGGGAGAAATGACATGTACATGGTTTGCCTTAAAGTTTAGTTTGCCTTGAAGTTTATGGGAGAAATCACATCTAGAAACCTTTACTTTGACATCTATAAATAGGCTAAGAATATTAAAAGGGAATTTTAAACTTGCATTAGTTATGTCCTTAATAAGAAGTATGATTTAGCACCTAACAGATTGTTTAATAATTTATAATAATGTCATTTTTGGCTTGTACTATCATTCATTCTTGATATGTACAAGAATTTTACAACTTGAACCTCAACCTACACTATCATAATATCAATGTACATAATCTAGATTTTTAATATCCATTACATCATAAACCACTCCACTTTTAAAATTTTACAAGATTAGAAGCATCATGGAAGGTGTAATTTAGGTACATTAATGAAATACATTGGGATGATTTAAATATTACAAGAATTCTAAGTTGTTGAATTCTCTGTGTGAATTTATTTGCAGTGTTTAATTATGTTCATTCTATGTGAATTTCTGTTCATTTTGTTGATGAATTCTGTGCGAATTTATGTTCATTCTATTGCTGAATTTTGTGTGAATTTTTCTTCATTCTGTTGCTCAATTCTATGTGAGTTTCTTTGAGGTGCCTTGCTCTTCTATTTTATAGTTTGCTGAATACTAAGAATACTTGGATAGATAAGAAAAGAAAACATATATTATTTCTAAGACTAATAAGTATTTATTCATATGTTATAATGGCATCTAGATGTTGAGCAAGATTTTTCATGTTCCAAATAACTACTCTAAAATTACAAGAATGGAGACTGACAACAAGTATATTTTATTTCTCTTTCAAATTACACGAATGGAGACTATTCGCTAGCGCTCTTAGAAGTGACCGGGAGGTATCGAAGGGACCCTAACAGTGATAACAATTCAAATAATGAATGCATATGAGGTATTGATCAAGAAATATATTCCTTGTACATCGAAAGGAATACACATACATAACTAGACAACCAAAACTAAAGAGATGCATGTAGATAGATCAGAGACCTGGACGTAGTACTAACACAGAATTATACGGCTGGGAGGTACAGAAGGGACTCTAATAGTGATAACAATTCAAAGAATGAATACATATCAGGTATTGATCATGAAATATCTTCCCTTTACATTGAAAGGAATACACATACATAACCATACAACCAGAAGTAAAGAGATGCATGCAGACAGATCATATAACTCGATGTAGTACTAACACATAATTATATGGCCGAGAGGTACCAAAGGGACCCTAACAGTGATAAAAATTCAAAGAATGAACGAATATCAGGTATTGATCATGAAATATCTTCCCTATACATCGAAAAGAATACACATACAGAACCAGACAACTCGAAGTAAAGAGATGTGTGAAAACAAATTAGATACCTCGATGTAGTACTAACACATAATTATATAGAGACCGAGACTCCCTAGCTGAAGGAGGATGAGCATTGAGTGATCCAATAAAACAACAAAAATATTTATATTGTAGAAAAATCTTCTCATGTCCTGGAATCGATTGTCCCTTTTTCCTTCCCATGAGCTCTTAGAAGCTAAACTCAAAATGTGTTGTACGTGTTTTGTAATTTCCAGTTTACTATCAACTAAAAGTAGCTTTCTATGTGCATTGATGAAAAATGTTGCACATACTGGATATATATGTTCTAGAATGCAATTAAGTCAAATAAAATGTGTTTTGGAAATACATTGCACAAAATACCTGAATTAATTTAAGTATCATAATTAAGATGTACATAGAAAGATTTCTAATGTAATTATAAAAATTAAATATGTACAGTACATGTGTGGAGGGAAAACGCAAAGTATAAGAGACTAAGGATATTTGTACAAGAGGGTTTTTCCTGAATTATAAAAGAATAGATTTGTGTAAGAAAATATAAATCTAATTATACTTTGAACTGCGTTAAGAAAGTCAAAGTAGTAATTCTAAAAAGCGTGGAATTTTAGGATGTAAATATATATAAGAATCAAAGGCAAATAGAATAAAATAAAAAAAAATTATATACCTTTGTTATCAGATTTGGAGTTGGATATATATTATCGATTTCTGCAACATAACCTTGAAAAGAAAGAAATTATAGATATTTGTTATAGTTTCTAAGAGTGACATGAACGATCGAAACAAAGGGAAACAAAAAATCAACGAAAAAAATAAATTAATTAAAAATCCCAAAATTGGAAATACATAAGAGTGAAATTGAAATTGAATTTCATTAATAATGAGGTAAAGTAAGTCTTCTCTGGTATTATTATTAGAAGTCAAAATTTCATACAAAATATCATAATTGCCATTAAAGATCAGTATGAGGGTACTCGATTGAGAAATAGCAAGTTGTACAATTTACAATGATTCTGGGGAACCATAAATTTTATGTCGAGAGACAAGAATTTGATTCTATTTGCCTAATTGAAAATTAGTTAAACTACATGATTCTAATCAGAAGAGGAAATAAGTAATAAAATTCCAAATTTGCATACGAGGAAGGCCATTGAGGAATTAAACTGTAAATCTAAAACTGATTGACTCTGGAAAAAAAAAATAGATACAAAGCTCAAAAGTCAATTCGATGAAACCAACTGACCATTAAACAAAAATATTGACGGCCATTAAGGTGAGCTGGAATCGATGGGATTAAAAACATTATAACCCATTTCCTTTCAAATGAAATCGAAATGGTTGGAATAGTGTACCGAGGAAGAATTAACCATTTATATAGAAGAGTACATAATGTAAATAATTATTAAACTCTGAATTACAAATAAAATCAATTCCAAAAAATTGAATCTGAGAGAAATGTGGAATTTCACTAAGAATTTCCCTAGGAAATTGATACCAAAGAAATTATCAATCAAAGCTAAAACAAAATGATAAATTTGGAATTTAGTGAAGGGATTGGGGAAAATCCTGTTGACGAAAATGTATATCAAAGTGATCTAACTCTTTTTTCTTCTGAGGAGAAGAAACCCGTGGGTTTGGATGAATGCATTTGGTGAAGAAAATACTATGCAAACAGAAATGGTGGGTACGAAAAATTGAAGACATATTTGTAGAGTAAAATTTGAATCATTACTTTTGTTGCTAGAATGTGAGTTCATACGTATGAAATATGTATATTTTAGAAAAAATTTCTCAAGTCCTGGAATTGATTGTCCCTTTTTCCTTCCCATGTGGTTTTGTCTTTATTTCGTATATTTTCCATATCTACCAAGGTGAAAAGTGTCTTGGGCCATCACAGTTTTTAATTTTACGCTCTATATTGGAGTTACAGTTGTTGGTCATGGATATGGTGTATAATTTAGTAAGATCATCATATTCAAATTTTAATGACTAATTTTAAATTTTTAACTTACTAAAAACAGAGGTCATGACGACGCATACCTGGAAATTCAGAGATGAAAAGAAGACAAAGTTGCAACGAGAAGATGAGGTGGGAGATCATCGAAGATGTCATGGAGGATGTCGATCAAATTCCCTGCGAACAAAAAAAAAATTAAAATTAAAATCAAAGAAAAAAATAAAAATAAAAAATCACAAAAAAAACATAGCAACACCTTACCTCGTCGTTGTGGCGCAACACCAAGCCACTACAAACAGATGACGCGAGACAAACATATGTGAGACAAGAAAGGAAACAACGGTAATAAGCCCATCGTGGAGGACGAATATCGAATTCCCTGTGAACAAAAAAATTAAAATTAAAATGAAACAAAAAAAATCAACAAAAAAAAAATTACAAAAAAAATAGAGCAACACCTCACCTCGTCACCGCGGCGCAACACTAAGCCCCTGCAAACAGATGACGTGAGACAGACAAATGCAAGACAACAAACAAACAATGGTAATAAGCCTAAAACCTATTAAGATTTGCGGGCCTGTATATTTATAACATGTTTGACCGAACTATTTTAAAAGTTTGGTCAGACTAATAGTTCGGTTGGACTATTAGTTTGGCCGAACTTTGGTTGCCGATTTTCCCATATCCGGCCAAAAATTTGTTTTCCCATGTCGTCAATGTACCGTCAATTTAAACGAAAGAATTAGTTTGGCCAAAATAATTTTGAAAGTTCGGCTGAACTCTAAAACAGTTCAGTCGAACTGTTGGGAAAATGACTTTTCCGCCCCTGATTCTCACAAAACTGTAAACCATATTCACATTTTTACCCAATTATGGTACTTCAGCACCAAATGTTTCCCCAAATCTTAGACATCCAAATTGGTGCGTAGGGCATGGAACATATTCATCAACTCATGCACATCTTGATCCCTTTGCTGCCGCAATGTAGTCCATTATATGTACTTGTCCTCATAGCTCCCCACAAGATAATATTGTTCCTTGATGGCATCTCGAAAAGAATTCCAAGTGGGCATGACGGAGAACATAAATGGTTTCCCTCATCCTTTTTCTCAGCAGTCCTTGACATGGGGGGTAGCTTTTAGGAGTGAAAAAATAATCTTCTCTTAGTCGTAAAAGTCATGAACCGAGAAATATCCTTCTAATAGATTCAACTATGTATCTACAACATCTGCATCTATTTGGACCTCAAATATGGGAACATCAAATTTTATGTTTACCTTAAAAGGATTTGCACCTCTAAAGTGGCTGTTGGATGTAGATGCCCCGTCAGTGGGTAGTCATTGCAGATATGGTTAAAGTTATCCATCATCGCATTCATTTGTTTTTTGAGGTCCTCCTTGAGAAATATTTTGATAGGATCTCCTGCTCCCTCATCTTTCTTTTCATCCCCCAAGGGCGGTTGTTAGGGTTTGCGAGGCTAACCTTGCAAAGGTTCAACTAGATCAAGCCATAACTCCTTATACCCTAACCTCGTTGGGGACATGCAAAGAAGGATTGAGAAAGAGAAGACCGCTCTAATACCATTGATCTAGATATATGAAGGAATGAAAAATATTACACATATAACCATAAATACAAATATGTAGTGAAAATAACACTTCATTTCATTAATATAAAATTACTCAAATTTATTTATAGAAATAATGGAAATAAACTAGCTAGGGTGCAGTAACTTATCTCTGAGAAGAGATGTGGTGGATATATGCCTCTGAACTGTGTTAAAATGAGTCTTAAGGGCCAATTTACTATTGATAAACAATGGAAAAGCCTAAACATCAAAAAACCTTACCCTAGGAGATGAAGCGCCAAAACTATGGGCCCTGTTTCGGTAAATTGGTACATCAACTTCTCAGGGACGTAACTATGGCATACGATCTCTGTTTGACATGCACAATAGCTCGTTAGAAATATCTATCCAAGGACTACAACTTTCAATGTGATAAGCATTGAAGAATATTCCATGTTGCTCCCAGTTTTCCCAAAAAAATGTCGTTTAGGGCCTCAAAACAGCTCCAAAAGTTTAGGACCCGGAAAATTGCTAAAAATAGTAAATTGTGCTATAATTAAGGAAACTGAAAAACTGAAATAAAAAATGGTGGGACCCCAAGTGGAATAGGTGGGTGGCCACCAATATCCACCTGGATTAGAGATCATGTATATGTTCGAGTAAATCCCAAGAAGAGCACCCTATAATGGAAAGGATATACAAAACTGGCTCATTAGTATTGCGCACCCTTCTAGATCCTTGAAATGGTCAGACCTATTTGATATAAGCTTGCACTACGAAACTACATCTGGGTGCGTAATGTGTTCCATGTTTCATTTTTGAATAAATATGTGTATGATGCTAGATATGTGATTAATTGGCAGGAAATACAGGTAAAAGGAAAACATAAAAGAATGACTTGTTTTCTATTTTCTCTTTTATGATTAATAATGCACAATTTTTTTTAATTATTTATTTTTAATATACACTCATAAGCACTGATGGATGCTTGATTTGGGATAGGTAGAACCAGGTGAATAATTCTTGGTAGAACCTCTACGTATCCTCGATCAAAGAGAAAAAACGCTACAGAGGTGATCTATCATCCAGTTTAAAGTGCACTAGAAGCACTTTAGCTCAGAACAGGCCACTTGGGAAGATGAAAGCCTAATGAGAGATTTGTACCCATACCTATTGTAAAAGCTTGAATAACACTGAGGATGATTTTTTTCTCATTGCGGGGGGGGATGTCACACTCCTAGGAATATAGATATTTTCGATTTACTTTACCATGTAGACTTAGAAAAATTTGGTTTCAGTTACAATAGAACCATTTTTTTTAGTTCTGTTTGTTTTCTTGAAAATAAATAAATAAATAATAGTTATGCAAAGTTAGAGAAAAAAGAGAAAGACTGGCAAAAAAGGCAAATCAAATTTCCTAGGTAGCTAATTAGTCATTCCTTGTTTTTGAGAAACATTTTTTTTGCTAAAAGGGAAATGTCAGAAAGAAGGGGCCTAGGAGAGGCAAGAGAGGAAAAAGAGAAAACTTAGAAAATTACCTTCAATGGATGTTATCAGGTGGTAATTGTACTACTTAAAAGGGTTCTTGAGCTGGTGGAAGAACCAATGGAACTATGAAACTTATTTTTCTAGACTGGACTGAGACGTCTTGAGGTCACAGAAAGAGTTCTGCATGAAAACTACTATGGTAATGAAGGTAGGTCAGGGGGAGACTCAAACTTGATTTACATTAGCAAGGTTCGGTGGAAATGGAGTATAACTGAGACAGAAAATTATAACTTATATGGTAGATTTTATTTAAGTAGATAATAACAGTTAAATTCTAGAATTAATTCCAAATTAACTTTCTAATCTATTTTACTCATTTCTTTATGAAGAAATAATTCAAGTAAATTAAGGAGAGAAGAATATTTATATTGACTAAATTCAGGTTCTATGCATACATCAAGTAGTAGGAAAATTATTCATTTTCACTTAAGTAGAACTTGAACTGATATAGAACAAGTCTGCAATGTATATGAACAAGATAATAATAGACTTCTTTAAATATATATACTTATTGATTACATGAAAGAACAAGGAGGACTAGCAATTATACAATACGAGCAAGCATTAATTTAAACAAACCAACTCATAAGGAGAAACTTGCGAGGAGGTTAGTCTCTCATATGACTACATGACCTCCCAAGAGATAGTCCTTCCCCAAGACTTGTACATGTATCATGACATTGAGTCTGGCCCAAAGAGAGTACTCGGGCTCGATAACCAAACAATAATAATAATAATAATAATAATAATAAACTACACAATTTGGTATGAAAATTGATAATAGGAAATGCATAATTTAGACATGTACTAATTCACGAATAAAATTATAGCCAAATGATAAATATTATTTTTCATTTGTAACTTAATTAAATATTACAGAGTAAATACTATCCAAAGGAGATACCCGATGGTCGAATAGTTCCAAGGCAACAACAAACGAGAAACAATAGTAAATATCATTCGAGCAAACATTCCATATTCGATATTCTATTTATAAAAATATAGTAATTCAGATACACATACAAAATTAAGCCATGAAGGGTTTTGGTACCAATGACCTAGTCGTTAAAATGCACAGGGTTAGAAACCCCTGTATAAATTTTTAAATCAAATCCCTAAATCTATTCGAATCTTGTAGGATTCAAACCAAGCATATTAAACCCTAGATGAATTAATTAGTTAGTGAAGTAGTCACAATAGATCAAGAGACTAGTGAAACTTGACATAAGAGGAGGTTCAAGAGTAAGAATTACAACGAAGACCATGAACCCTCTCGCTTCTTAGCAAAAAAATGGAACAGTTAACTAAAATGCACCTGCAAAAGCCATGACCCAGAAAATAAAACCTGGATTAGTCCAGATTGTAAGATTTAGGCTATATAGAATTATTTCCAAGCATAAAAAAATTTAACAGTGAAATTTACCTTGAATCAATATGTTAGCTGATGAACCCTACAAATCTGGTAGATAGAAGACATGGTTGGTGTTAGGGTTGAAGAAACTTACTCAAACCAACCAGTGAAAGGATGCCTAAAGGGTTAAAACTTGATTACCTTCTGAATTCGGAAATTGAAGTGCATGTTGAAGAAGGAACACCAGAACCTGAAGCACTCAACCCTCTTCATTCCACAATTCGAAACAAAGTAAAAATTGTAAATTTTCTGAAAAAAAATTATATAGCGTCTCAAAGGTTCAACAAGGTAGATGCCATACTTTGTAGATGGACCTTACCAAGAAAATGTTGATGTCGAGTTGAGAACTTAGCTTGGATGCAACAACAGTAGTATGAGGTGTCAAATGAGTGTGTTGAGGGGGTCTAGGGTCAAAGCAGTTCCAATAACTAAGACCCTCCAACCTCACTATTCCTTGCTATGATAGTCACGTGGACGTCCAAGATTACTTCAAGTGTCAAATCCAATTAACATCAGCCTCTTGATAGCTAGCAAGGGTGACTTGTAGAGAATTATATTAACGCGATTAGATACTAGTCAACCTGGGTAGGGCTCAGAAGCTGGTTTATACCATGAATAACCATTAACTTAACATTGGTGGATGTTAGATTATAAATAACATCACACTTAACTTTACAACTTCACCCAAACAATATTTGCTCCTATCAAAACATAAATGTACACCTAGTCCTCGTCATGATTCGGTGCTCGATAGTAATATGTCCCTTTATTATAATGTTATAAATTAATAATATAATACAAAAAAAAAATGGTAAATCATTCTCACCGTAGACTTACTCAAGTTTTGGTTAGGGTTGTTACAAGGAGGGTCAAGTCGCACTAGCACAACCAGTTGAGGATGGGTCTCATCAACAAGGCGACCTAGGATCAAACCTCACAGGGGGTGGTTGTGCCTTGTGTTAAGGGGAGGAGACATGCTAAAAAATCCAGTCAGCTAAGGGTTGGTGTGGTCAAGGCAGGGTGGGATCCACAGGCTAATTTGACGACTTAGATGCCCCTGGGTCGTGATTCATCAAGCCACAAATCGAGCTTGGAGGACCACAAACAACTTGACAAACAAAACAAACAATAATACCTGCATCATGCATTTTATTACAATTTTTCTTTGAATGTGTATTAGTCTATCTTTGACGAAAAGTTTTTGGTGGTTGAGGATTCATTTTTTGTTATTATATTATTATTATTTAAATTTATTTATTAGTAAGGTAATTGGTTGAGATCTTATTATAGGTTGTTTAGTAACTTTCATTTCTATTAGTTATTACTTTTGGTTTCTTTTCTTTCTATTATTGATATCTTCATGAATTATAATTTTTTGTCCATATTTTCAATTTAAGATAACTATTAAAAACATATTTTAATAAATTTAATTATAAAAATTATATAATATTAATAAACCCATATATATTAAAGTGTATATATGTTAATATAAACAAAATTAGTTAATCATATATTTCAATTTTTAATAATATATTATTTTTTATTATTTTTTAATTTAATTAAACTATACATAAATACAAATTATTAAGTAATCCTTATCTTAAATTATTTCTTCAATAATTTGAAATTAATTAAATGTTTAATAGTAAGGCCATCCGTGCCATCCAAACCTGACAAATAAAACATGGGAGCGAAAGGAAGAATTCCCTCGCTTTCCTTAAAATAAACACATTAGATTTAAATCAAAAGTGCTACATAATGAAATAGAACATTCTATAAAGTGGGACAGCTCCTCCAGATTTTGAACAAGTATAATATCTTGGGTTTATTGCAACTTATTCATATTTTAAAGCAGTAAGTTACTTGGTAACCATCAAAGTCATGATCTTAAAATTGAATCATTTCTTTGGGAGTAAATGTAGATCATCATAAGTGACATTTCCAATATGTACTTTATAATGGGATTCGATATTTATGAAGGGGAACATGTGGCATATTATTAATTAAATTAATCATTAAAGTGAATTAATCATTAAATAATGCAAGATATATTTATAGTAAATAAATTGATAAAATAAAATTTTATTTTAATCTTTAAAATATATTTTGATTTATCTTATTTCAGTTCAGAATATTAATTATTGATGTGGTTATAATTTAATGATTTTCTTTATGTGTTTTATATTTCTAATATTTTTAGTAAATTTAAAGAGGGAAATAATCTATTAGTTTTTTAATTTTAATGAGTGTGAAGAATGTGGGAAGAATATGTTATTGATTCTTTAATTATTTATTTATTATTATAAATATTTAATAAAATATTTATTTATTTATTAGTGGATTAAATTTATTTTAATTGGTTATTTATTAAGTTTAATAGAATTAAAATGAATGGCTTTGGGGTGTATTTTTATTACCTTTTTATGTTAAGGTTATTAGTTTAAAATATGTGGATAGTTCTACTTAAAAAGAAAAAAAAAATACGTTAAGCGTTGAATAAGATTGAAAAACTTGAAAAGATAATTATATAGAGGAATTCATTAATATATTTTTGCATTTTTAGTGGAATGTGTTTAGAATTTGGTAGGGATTTGTTGGAAACACAGATTTTGAGTTGTGAATTTTCCACAATCATGTTTCTTCAAGGGTTATTCAATGCCTTGAATCTATAGATACTGTGAAATGAATTTTAAGCAAAAAACAAATATCACAATTTGGTCAAAATTATTTTGTTGAATCCTCACCAAAAAGTCCAAAACATAAAATAGTTAGACATTTTTACTTATTTATTTATAGATAAATTTGGAATTATAATTTTATAAATTCATGAGAAGTATGAAGAAGAATTTCATCTTCAACATCTTTTATTATATGAAAGTTACCAGGAATTTATCGTTAATTAATATATATCTATAAAAAGGAAAATAATAATGATTATTAATATGCAATATCAATTTGGGTTATGTAATGTGCTAAGGTACAAGGTTCAAAGGATTATGTCATGTGCTAAGGTAGAAGATTAAAATCCCTCATTCAGTTATAATAATATTTTAGTAAATATTGGAGTAATAGCTTAATTTAGATTCATCTTAACTGCGGATCTATCAAGTGCCAAGAGAGATCATGGATCTTACCAAGAAAATCTATCGAACATATGATTAATTTTATCAATAGTATGTAAATACATCTAATATTGATATAACCATTTTAAAGATGCTAAATATGTCTAAGATTTATTTGGTCATTTTAATTTTAAATTTTCTTAGCTAAGT
Organism: Pinus albicaulis; assembly: GCA_034641835.2. Lineage (NCBI taxonomy): Eukaryota > Viridiplantae > Streptophyta > Pinopsida > Pinales > Pinaceae > Pinus > Pinus albicaulis. Next base: position 499,776,468 of record CM076571.1, on the reverse strand, counting down.
GAGTTTGTTGAGATAAGAAATATTGTAAAATAACTTTAATGATGAAAAATGAATGCAAAGTGACAATGTAATAGTGTTGAATGATATGAAATTTCAATAATAAGAATGTATTCAATTACAAGTAGTCTTCATTGTGATTAATCTCAAACTATTTTCTTCTACTATATTTATTGTCACCTTGTAAATCATTTAAATAGCTCGAGTTGTTGTAGTAAACATCATACCTTGTCTCTCTTGCTCTCCAATATTAGTAGGTTTAATTACTATAACACAAAAATCAATGTACATTGTCAATAATTTTTTGTGCTTACAGTGAAATCAATGCATACGATTAATACAATGACTTTAAAATTAATGTACCATGGTCCATCATACATCCAATTACATCAAATCAAAAATCAACATATACAATGAAATCAATGAATCTAATGCAATAAATAAAATAAGATTAGAAAACAACATCTACACTGAAATTAATGCATCTAATGCAAGTAACCAAATAGGATTATAAATCAGCATCTACACTCAAATCAATGCATATAGTGCAAGTAATAAAATAGGATTAGAAACCAACATCTACACTGAAATCAATGCACATAGTGCAAGCAATAAAATAGGATTAGAAACTACCATCTACAATGAAATCAATGCATTTAGTGCAAATAGTCAAATAGGATTAGAAATCATCTACGTTGAAATCAATGCATCTAGTGCAAACAATCAAATATAATTAGAAATCAACATCTACATTGAAATTAATGCATCTAGTACAAGCAATCAAATAGGGTTAGAAATCACCATCTACACTAAAATCAATGAATTTAGTGCAATAAATCAAATAAGATTAGAAATCATCTACATTGAAATCAATGCATCTAATGCAAGTAATCAAATATCATTAGAGATCAACATATGCACTAAAATCAATGCATCTAGTGCAAGCAATCAAATATGATTATAAATCACCATATACAATGAAATCAATGCATCTAGTGCAATACATATTCTTCCCTCTCTTCCCCCTCCATATATATCTATATATCCCTCCATCTCTCCTTTGTCTCTTTATCTCACCCGTGCAAACACACACTCTCTCTCACTCCATATCTATCAATCTCTCTATCCCTCCCCCCGTGTCTCGATTTCTATCTTCTTTTTCTTTACCTTCCATCTATATCTCTATCTCCCTTTGTCTCTCTATATCAATCCCAAAATGTACACTCACTTTCTCCAATATATCTATCTATCACTACCTCCTCCTCCTCCTCCTCCTCTCTCTCTCTCTCTCTCTCTCTCTCTCTCTCTCTCTTCCCATTACCTCCCTCTCCCTCACTTTTATCTCTCTTCCATCCTGTTGTCCTCTCTCCCTCTATCTCCATCTTCCTTATCACCCCCCCTCCCCTCTCTCTCCACCTCTCTCTTTATGTCTTTGTTTTTACCTCCCTCTCTCTACCCCTCCATCTCCATCTCTCTTGCCCTACTTCTCTCCACTCTTTCACATCCTATCTCTCTTCGTTTATCTCCCACCTCTCTCTCTCTCTCTCTTTGTGTCACTTTCTTCTCCTTCCAACTATGTTACTATATGCCTCCCTCTCTCCTCCTCTCCCCCCTTCTCGCCATCTCTCCTTCTTTGTCTTTCAATCTCACCCCCAAACATACACACTATCTCTCCATATCTTCTTTGTCACTCTCTCTCTCTCTCCACTTCTCACTCTGTATGTATTTCTTCTTCCCTCTCTCTCCCACTTTTCAACTCCATCTCTCTATCCCTCCCTCTCTCTCCTCTCTCTCTCCTCCTCTCTCTTGTCCTTCTTCTCTCTCTCTCTCTCTCTCTCTCTCTCTCTCTCTCTCTCTCTCAAGTCCTCTCTCTTGTACTTCCTCTCTCTCTCTTTCTCTCATGCCTCCCTCTATCTTCCCCCACCTCTCTATCTCTCGCACTATCTCTCTTTTACATCTAATCATGTCCCCCATCACTCTATCTCTCTCTCTCTAACTATGTTACTATATCCCTCCCTTTCTCCTTCTCTCTCCTTCTCTCCCCCCTTGTCTCCATCTCTCCTTATATGTCTCTTTATCTGACCCCTAAACATGCACACTCTCTCTCCATATATCCCTTGTCACTCCCTCTCTCTCCACTTCTCACTCTCTATGTATTTATTCTCCCCCCTCTCCCCCCCTCCGACTAAATATCTCTATCCATCCCTCTCTCCTCCTCCTCTCATCCTTCCTCTCTCTCCATTTCTCTCCTACGTCCCTATCGCTTCCCCCTTCTTTGTCTCTCCTCTCTCTACCCTCCAATCCTCTCTCCCTCTCCCTCACTTTCTCCTTCTCTCTCTCCCTCTTCCATCGTTATGTCTCCCTCTCCCTCTCTTACTCTTCTCTACCTCTCTCACTCCTCTCCCCCTCTCTCTCTCTTCATTCCTCCTCTCCCCTTTCCTTCACTTTATCTCCATCTCTCCCCTGTCATTGCCCTTATTTCTCGAGCTCTATTATAAGTATTTGTTCTTCCCTCCCATATATATCTAGAGTTAATAGATATGTCATGATTATTAATATATATTATAATATAACAAATTTAATATTGTATTATTCCAAAGTAATTAAATTAAATAATATTAATGTTATAATATATTAATATGAATATTAGATTTAATAATAATATTAATATTAGGGTTAATATTTTATTTTTTTTGCATGGTATTAATAATAATTTGGTCCATGGTATTTGGCACATAGGTTTCACATAAATAAAATCTTTTTTTCTGAGTTTTTGTAAAGATAAAGAGAATCATGGAATAAATATAAAAATAGGTTTTATTTTTTTTTCATGCCTCTAGTTTATTTATATTTTTATTTATTTACCATACTTGAGTTAGTATAAAAATATGTTTTATTTATTTACCATACCTCTCTTTTATTTATATTTCTATTTATTTACCATATTTCTTCATATTTTAAATCTATATTGTTTAAATTTATTTTTAAGAAAATTTTAATTATTTAGTTATATGATTATGTAATTTAATGTTTAGAAAAATATTATTTAGATTTTAATTTTTAATTTTATTTTAGCCCCCCATTAATAAAATTTCATCTCAGGATACAAACTTACACATCTTCCCAATACTTAACTGTAGAATGCAAATCAAAAAACAATAATATTATATTGATTTTTAGCCAATGTCTCACCTTCAAAAATGATAAAGATAAAAAATTATATATATAATAAAATAAGTTCGGTGAAAATAGACGATTATATAGTGAACTACAATTTCAATGAACATTAGTCTTTTTAATATTAAACTGTAAAATGGAATCATTTGTGAATAGAACATGTTACTTTATACTGACATGATTAGGTATTCTCAATGAACAAGAAAGTATATCAGGCACATGGAACAAAACGCATCCTCAAAAGCAGCGACTAGAATATTATCGATTTCCAAAACAATTTATTTTCTTAACCATTGTGCTAAGAGTGTGGCAGCTTTTCTGCAATTCACCCTGACAATATAAAGGACAAAACTGTCTAGAGTTTGACAATTCATTAATTATATCTATCTATATAAAAGTTCTTACAGCAGGGATTTCTCGTACATGGATTCACCATTGTCGTGTTACTTTTTCTCGTATCAGAAAAAGAAGAACACGATAGATAAGAAGCATATTCTAAACTGTTGGCCTGGACCAATATAAAGTGTTGCCAAAGGATCTCTGCAATGGCCAGGCCATGTACATTGAGAAATATTTGTTTACTATATCCAATGGATCTTCATAACCCAATACTCTGAACTGTTTACCTAAACAAACTAAATAAAGCTGATTCCATTGCGTTGGAAAAATATTCAAACCAAATCTTGCTATCAGTATAAATATACCATGAGAAGACCCATCTGAATCTGAATAGCAGGAGGAAAATTAATAATTAATACCATGAGAAGACCCATCTGAATCTGAATAGCAGGAGGAAAATTAATAATTAATGGCTGATTATAAACTCAGGATCATCACCACCACCTTCATTATTCTCCTTAACGATTACTTATAGGGTTTGCTCCGCTGGGAACATCGTGATCGCTCGCGTTGTAATTTGTTGTTGAGCCATTCGAGTGCTTGGGAACGAAGAACTGGTTAGAGGTCAATAGTAATCTTCGACTTGGAGAATGCTTCAATACATCCCTTAACCCTCCATCAGTATTCTTTACCAGCTTTTCCCCACATGGCGTTGGATCCACTCCCTGCAACAGGAGGGCCAGGAGCAGCAAAATCACCATAAATCTCAGGCTTTTAACTAAAATATCGGCCATGAAGATCTAACTATCTAAACCTAGGATCACGAAACACCAAGAAAAATGGTAATACAATTCAATAACATTTAGAGTCTGGACTATCCTCTGCAGAAATAGGATGAGGTCATGAGATTTGTAATATTAAGATCAGGAAACACCAAAAAAAGTGGTTATACAATACGAAATACCAAGAAATTAGTGAAACAATTCTACAACGTTTGGAGTTTGAACTATCCTATGCAGAAGAAGGACACCAAATTTGTAATATTAGGAGTAGGAAACACCAAAAGAAGCGGTGATTCAATACTAAATACCAAGAAAATTAGTGATACAATTCTATAACTTTTGGAGTCTGAACTATCCTCTGCAGAAAAAATGAAAATGATAAGGTCATGAAATTTGTAATATTAGGATCAGGAAACACCAAAAGAAGTGGTGATACAATACTAAATACCAAGAAAATTGGTGATACAATTCTATAACGTTTGGATTCAAGACTATTCTCTGCAGAAAAAAGGATAAGGCCATGAAATTTGTTCAAATTGTCATAATTGTTTCTTTGCTTCTTATCATTGGATCGAATTCAGAAGAATCTTTTTTCCTTAATAGAAGAAGAAACAATGGCAGACAAATGGAGGACAAATATTAAGACATGGGCATCCCAGAGTCTATAAAGGTAAAGTTGGTTGCTCCTACCTTGGCCGCCTCTTTGTTGACTTTGTATACCCTGATATGTCATGTAGTGGGCAGCTGAAAGCAATCTATGCAGCAATATCACCATTTTTCTTTGCATGAATGTGCGTGGCCGAGATGAGGCAAGAGGGTCTGACTTGGTACATCGTTGAGATTCATAGGGTAGAGATCGACATGGTTGAAAATAAACTCATGTAACAGAGAATACAGTATGGAACAACCATAATTATGTGCTAACGTGTGGGGCAAGGCAGGCTAAACTTGTCAAACAGCTTTTGGCATTGAAGTGATGGGATGGGATTGCAACTTTTTCTGTGTAAAATTCGTCCAACAGCCTTTTTTTTCTGGGAAGTGATGGGCTTGAAACCTCCTCTCCTTTTTTTCGTGCGTTCATAACAGGACCCATACAAAAGAATCCTGTCATTTCCAAACTGTTGAGCTCATCCGGACTGTAACAGGATTTCTGTTGGCCACAGGCTTTGATGGTGTTCGCGCCCGTGCAGGATTGGTGAAAATGTTTTGTCGCGTTCTCATTGTCCGGAAAATTGGTAATGCATTTCCCATATACATCTGAGAGGACTTTTTAACATTAGTTTTGTCATATTATTTTTTCAGAAGTCAACAAATTAGGTCAATGGGATTTGGAATTTGTTGTGATGATAAGGATGATGATTAACATATCCTAAGATTGCATTTGGTTTAGTGAATAATAATCATAGTGGATGGCTTGTCATTTCCAAACTGTTGAGCTCATCCGGACGGTAACAGGATTTCTGTTGGCCACAGGCTTTGATGGTGTTCGTGCCCGTGCAGGATTGGTGAAAATGTTTTGTCGCGTTCTCATTGTCTGGAAAATTGGTAATGCATTTCCCACATACATCTGAGAGGACTTTTTAGCATTAACTTTGTCATATTATTTTTTCAGAAGTCAACAAAATAGGTCAATCGGATTTGGAATTTGTTGTGATGATAAGGATGATGATTAACCTATCCTAAGATTGAATTTGGTTTAGTGAATAATTATCATAGTGGATGGCTTGTCATGATGATTTTTTTTGGTTAAAAGTTTTGGAAAATTGGTAGGGAAGAAAAGTGTTATTATTTTGCGTTAAAAGGTTTGGAAAATTGGTAGGGAAGAAAAGTGTCATTGTTTTGGGTTAAAAGGTTTGGAAAATTGGTAGGGAAGAGAAGTGTTATAATATTACCATGATTCTGTTAATTTAGAAAATTGGTAAAAAAGAGAGTTTTTATAAAATTATCATAATTTTGTAAAGTTAGAAGATAGGAAAGATTAGTAAGTTGATAATTTTTTTGAAATTAAAACTTAATTTAAGTGTAGGTTGGATATTTTAAGGAAAAGTGTTTTATATTTTCAATTTTGATTATTAAGTGAGTTTTTTAGGAGATGATTATATTAGAATTCATGTCTTCTTATTTTGAATTATCTAGTGTGGTTAATTTTTAGAACAAGAAGAGAACAAGAGGAAAAATCAGATCATGGCATCAAATTAAATATATGCAGAGTGATGTTTTTTAGGGATTAGAATAGAACAATTAGTTTGGAGTAAAGAATAATTATTTATTAAAAAACAATTTCTTATTTCAGTCAAATTTATTCTACAAAGGTTAGTTGGAGATTTCTTATCTATTTAAACTCGGTCTCATCTTGTCTAGATGAACCATACTGGCTAGTTAGAAAAGCGTGGAAAAAATCAAAGATTTTATACACAAAAAACAATTTTTTTAATAAAGTAACAATTGGAAAATAGCTTTAAATAATGAATTAAATTGGGATTTTTTTAATAAAGTAACAATTGGAAAATAGCTTTAAATAATGAATTAAATTGGGAGTCCTCTATGGAGGGATAGAAAATTCAAAAATCAATAAATCTCACATTTTGAATCATGTTTTTGATAGTGAAAATAGATTCAATTATTATTATTATTTTAATCAAAATGAAAATTCTATAATAATATGACCAAACTTAATTATTCCAAACAATAAAACTAAAAAACAAAACAAATAATAATAAAAATATAAATAAAAGAATAAAAATATAAAATAAATCAATTTAATAAATTAATATAATTTTATTATTTACATTAAAAGTTCTATAGAAGAAAAAACAAAATTTTAAATTTAAATAAAATGGTCAAATTTAATTATTTCAACAAAATAATCTTTGAAAATTAATTTTATTTTTATAAAATTTACACAATAATTTCAATAATATTTTAAATTAATATTTTTTATAATATTTTAAATGTTTTTTTTTATAACATTTTAATTAAATATAATAATAATAATAATAATAATATTTATTTTATAACCAGATCTCTACATATATTCTTTAATATTTTATTTAAGATTAAAGATCTTTATGCCATTCTTATTTAAGTCAATGGTGATTTTGGTAAAAAAATTGAATGTATTTTTAATAATTTGTTCATATTATTTTACATGTTCTATTATTTAGATCCATAAAAGACATAGCATTTAAAATAAATAATAATTAAACATAAAAGACATAGCATTTAAAATAAATAATAATTAAAAATAAACTTAAAAGAGACCATGGAAAATTTCATATCAATGTTGATAATGATAATGAAATATGGTTGTGAAAGAGAGAATATTTAAAATAATTGATAATATAAAAATGAATGTAGAATGGAAGATATGAACTTTTATATTCTTTTCCATATTTATTATTTAAATGTATAAAATGATAGAATCTTTAAAATAATTAATCATTTAAAAATAATAATGGAATATTTAAATGTATAAAATGATAGAATCTTTGGAATCTAAGCTTCTGTGATCCATATAAATTAGTAGAAATTCTTTCGGTAATAATCACATGCAAAAGAACGAGGTCGACGCGTTTCGAACCAACCAGTGTGGTTCATCATTAGGACTATGTGAGAGATCAGATCCAGACAATAAGTATAAATAGATGTAGAGATGGCTCAACTAGCCGTTAGGATAACGGCTAGTTTGACTTAGAAAAAGTAAAAATTCCATTATATATTTATTTAATTTATTAATTAATTAATTAATTTATATTCTTAATTAATTTATTATTTTAATTTTAATTTTTTATACAATTAATTGACCAATTAAATAATACAATGGTAAGTAATTTAACAAATCTAGATGTATATATGCAAATTTTGATTAAATTATATAATAAATATTTATACAATTAATTCTTTATTCATGAAATCTAATTGAAAATAAACCATCTATCAAATAGTCAAACATAGTCAAAAATTAATAAATGAATAAAATTAATTAATTTAAAAAATAAAAATAAATAAATATATATATATATATATATATATATATATAAATAAATAAATAAATAAAATAAAAATAAAATATAAAAATAAAGAATAATTTTATTTATTTATTTTTTTTTATTTTTTTTATTTTTTTTAATATAAAAAATAAAAATAAAGATAAATAAAAATAAAAATAAAATAAAATAAATAAATGAATTAAAAATATAAATATATAAATAAATATAAATAAAATATAAATATAAATTAATAATAAATAAAAATATATTTTATTTTATTTTAATTAATTAATTAATTATTATTATTATTATTATTTAACAAATAAAAATAAAATAAATAAATAAATAAATAAATAAAATAAAATAAAAAATTTTGTCAAGAATATAAGGCAGGAATCCAGCACCTGTTGATATTCCAACCGTCATCTCTATTGAGATTAACGGGCCTTTTTTCAATTTCAGTAGCCTCTCGCAACTTACGATGATGGAAATGGTCTATTCTAGCAATGACCTTAGCATCTTCTATGCAAATATGATGGTTAGTCTTTTCTGCATGCTCAGCTAAGGCAGACGAGCGAGATCTTCTATGATTGATATCAGCAGCATGCTCACATATCCTTTGATTAATTGACCGACCCGTCTCACCAATGTAAGGAGTTCCACAGGAACAGGGAATGATGTAGACACCTTTTCCATCCCTGGGGTCAATCGGATCTTTAACCGATTTTAGAGAACTACGAATAGTATTAAGGGGCTTGAAGTAAGAGGATACCTTATGCTTTTTAAGGATTTTAGCAATTTTATCAGTGGTACCCTGAATGAATGGAAGGCTGACACTGCCATACCATTCACTAGTTTCTTTTTTTATTTTTAACAGGAGGACCTTTCTCCGCTTTGAGGAAAGCTTTGAGGCCCTGCGACAAACTATAACCATTATTACAAAAGACATTCAACAGATGGGTCTTTTCCTTATCAAGGTGAGACTCATCAGAGATTCTCAGCGCCCTCGTGGCCAAGGTGCTAAGGACACCTAATTTCTGAGAGGGGAAATGGTGGGAGCTAGCATGAAGATACTGCTCAGTATGGGTTTTCTTTCGAAAAACCTGATGGGAGAAAGAGATAGCGGTGACTCTAATAACATTATTAATGATAATCGTGAGAATATTAAAAATAGTAATATTGATGAACATAATTGCATCAATAAAAAAGACTATTATATTTCTATTAAGAATAATGTTAGTAATAATTGTAAATCTAAAAACAAATTTAATAATAAAAATAATAATAATAACAATATGAATAGTATTAGTAGCTCTAATAATAACAATATGAATATTAATAATAGCTCTAATAATAAAGTTGTCAATCTTTCTTGTTTTTCTTTTGATCCCTCTGTTTATAATCTTTTAGAGAAAGGCTTCAATTTTGCCTTTACCCCGAGGAAAATCCCTATTCATGATATTATTTGTGACATAGAATTCGGTATTAGAGATTTACCGGATTCCTCCAAGGACATTATTAGGCAAGACTGTGCGATGATCTTAAGGAAAGCCAAACCCCCCAAAAGTAACCTAAGTAAGCTCGAATTTGAGGCTTTAAAATCTTTAAATAATAATAAGGATATTGTTGTTCTTAAAGCTGACAAAGGTGGTGCAGCTGTCATCCTTAATAAGGAGGATTATAGGAAGAAAATGTTAGATCACTTGGAGAATAGTGGGAGCTACAAGAAACTTGCCAAAAATCCCTTAAAAAAGGTCGCAAAGGCAGTTGCTGATGCTATTAAATCTAACAACATGGTGTGCTCCTTAAGTAAGAAGTTGATTGAAAGCAACCCCCTTACTCCAAGAATTTATGGTCTTCCAAAAATCCATAAGGATGGTGCTCCCCTGAGACCTATTGTTAATACAATTGGGGGTCCGACTTACCTTCTCGCCAAGTTTTTAGCCCTTAAGCTTAAGCCCCTCGTAGGTCGTACAGAATCCTTTGTAAAAGATTCCTATTCTTTTGTGAAGGATTTAAAGGAAGTTAAGTTGGATATTGATGATAGATTTGTTAGTTTTGATGTTGTTTCACTTTACACCAATTTCCCCATCAATGAGGCTGTTGACGTTATTAATCGCATTACTGATCCGAACACGGCCCATTTAGTAAAACTTTGTTTAACCTCTACTTTCTTTAGTTTTGAAGGTGAATTCTATGAGCAAACGTGTGGTGTTGCCATGGGTTCTCCTCTTTCCCCAATTGTTGCGAATCTGTTTATGGAGGACTTTGAATCTAAGGCTCTTTCCTCAGCCCTTTTCCAGCCAAAGTTATGGAAAAGGTTTGTTGATGATACTTGTGTTGTCTGGCCTCATGACAAAGATAAGTTAGATCAATTTTTCCTTCATCTTAATAGCCAATCTAGTTCCATAAAATTCACCATGGAATATGAGGTGGAGGGTAGTCTTCCTTTCCTTGATGTCCTTATCTCTAGAAATGATGATGGTTCTTTCTCCCATCAGGTTTTTCGAAAGAAAACCCATACTGAGCAATATCTTCATGCTAGCTCCCACCATTTCCCTGCTCAAAAATTAGGCGTCCTTAGCACCTTAGCCACGAGGGCGCTGAGAATCTCTGGTGAATCTCACCTTGAGAGGGAAAAGACCCATCTATTGAATGTCTTTTGTAATAATGGTTATAGTTTGTCGCAGGGCCTCAAAGCTTTCCTCAAAGCGAAGAAAGGTCCTTCTGTTAAAAATAAAAAAGAACCTGGTGAATGGTATGGCAGTGTCAGCCTTCCATTCATCTAGGGTACCACTGATAAAATTGCTAAAATCCTTAAAAAGCATAAGGTATCCTCTTATTTCAAGCCCCTTAATACAATTCGTAGTTCTCTAAAATCAGTTAAAGATCCAATTGACCCCAGGGATGGAAAAGGTGTCTACATCATTCCCTGTTCCTGTGGGACTCCTTACATTGGTGAGACGGGTCGGTCAATTAATCAAAGGATATGTGAGCATGCTGTTGATATCAAGCATAGAAGATCTCGCTCGTCCGCCTTAGCTGAGCATGCAGAAAAGACTAACCATCATATTTGCATAGAAGATGCTAAGGTCATTGCTAGAATCGACCATTTCCATCATCGTAAGTTGCGAGAGGCTATTGAAATTGAAAAAAGGCCCGTTAATCTCAATAGAGATGACGGTTGGGATATCAGCAGGTGCTGGATTCCTGCCTTATATTCTTGACATTTATTTATTTATTTATTTATTTTTTTTAATTTATATTTTTTATTATTTATTTATTTATTTTATTTTATTTTATATTTTTATTTTTATTTGTTAAAAAATAATAATAATAATAATAATAATAATAAATAATAATAATAATAATAATAATTAATTAATTAATTAATTAAAATAAAATAAAATATATTTTTATTTATTATTAATTTATATTTATATTTTATTATTATTTTTATTTATTTATTTATATTTTTTAATTAATTAATTAATTTTATTTTATTTTATTTATTTTTATTTTTATTTATCTTTATTTTTATTTTTATTTTTATATTAAAAAAATAAATAAATAAATAAATAAAATTATTATTTATTTTTATTTTATTTATTTATTTATTTATATTTTTAATTTATTTATTTAATTTATTTTATTTATTTATTATTTTTTGACTATGTTTGACTATTTGATAGATGGTTTATTTTCAATTAGATTTCATGAATAAAGAATTAATTGTATAAATGTTTATTATATAATTTAATCAAAATTTGCATATATACACCTAGATTTGTTAAATTACTTACCATTGTATTATTTAATTGGTCAATTAATTGTATAATAAATTAAAATAAAAATAATAAATTAATTAAGAATATAAATTAATTAATTAATTAATTAATTAAATAAATATATAATGGAATTTTTACTTTTTCTAAGTCAAACTAGCCGTTATCCTAACGGCTAGTTGAACCATCTCTACATCTATTTATACTTATTGCCTGGATCTGATCTCTCACATAGTCCTGATGATGAACCACACTGGTTGGTTCGAAACGCGTCGACCTCGTTCTTTTGCATGTGATTATTACCGAAAGAATTTCTACTAATATGATAGAATCTTTAAAATAATTAATCATTTAAAAATAATAATGGAATATTTCACGTCAAGATTGATAATGAAATGTGGAATAAATTATATATATACTTTTATATTAGTATTGAATATTCAACAAATTAAGTAATAAGTGAATAAGATTTTGTGTCACACATGATTAAAAATATAAATATTAAAAATATATAAGAATAATGTTTTTTTAATATTTAAAATTGAATATATATATATATATATATATATATATATATATATATATATATATATATATATATATATATATATATATATATATATATATATAATCTATTTTTACTAATAATTATGTTGTCTTATCAAATAAATTTTTGTATTCTTAAAATGATGAAAAAAATTAATAAAAGAAAAGAAAACATGCTCATTTAGATTCTAATGCATTAAGGGAAAAGATTTAAATTAAATTTGGTATTTTAAATTTTTACTGGATTTTCGCAAAAAAATTATAGTGTGAGATATTTTTTTGAGTGGGTAGACTATTTCCTTTTTTGATGGTGGAAATGGATTCATGTAACATACCCCAGTAAATTCCCATGAACTACCCACAAGTAACTATCCAAGTCACTATCTTAGATCCATTTCACGACTCCTTTAACCAGATTAATTAATCACATACTTGACATTATGAACATCACATCACTAAAGGAATCAACATCATCAAACTCACACAATAATCAATCACATCATTGAACAGATACATCAAACTCACACAATAATCAATCACAACACTGAACACTCGTAGGGTGAAAACCAACAAATGTTTAATTTTATTATTAAATGCTCGTGAGGGTGTTCACCCCTCACTCAATGGCTCATAAGGGAGTCCATCCCTTAACCATTTTCATAAAATATTACAAGGAAATATCATTTAAATACAACATAACTTATTATAAAATGTTACAATAATCATGACATAATTTACCTACAAACCCTTGAGCATTGTGTTTTTAGGGCATGTTTCATTCCATCAGTGGATTATCGTGCAACTCACATTCCATCAATCTACATAGACCAATAAATTATTTCATGTCATAAGGTAACATAATTCAACTTTATTGGTCGTAACCTTTTCGTGCGACTGTTAGTGTTAGCAACCTTTGATACCATGATTAAATCATGTTTTAATCAAACCAATTCATAAATCTATAGAGGTGGTGCTTCACTATCTATTCATGCACATTGATGAAATGCAAATAAAATATTGTGACATGTATCCTTTAACAACACATATGCATTAGTTATAACTCTATAACCATTATTGCATGCCTATAAACAAACACCACATTAACTAATATTCCCCTCACATAAGAACATATTCTTGTAAGACAACTCACTATAACTGTTAGGCATTCCTTTCAAGGAAACTAACACCTCAGTTATGATCTTCGTGCATGTGAATTACATAAACTTTATCAAAAGAAGCTATCCCTTAAGCTATTTCTTTTGGTAGCATGAAAACATGTAAAATAAAGCTAACACAATGGACATTTTTCTTATGCATCCAAATGTATATTTGTTTTTGCAAAATAATCTCCCCAAAATAAATTTTAACACTATAGATATTATTAATATGCAAGCAAATGCATGTCTCTTCCCAAGAGAAATATAACATATATATTGCATGAAATTACATGTTTCTTTTTCCAAATCTAATATAACAACTATTAATTTTTTTTTCATAAAAATTTATGTTTCTCTTCATAAAGTATAACACCATAATTATAATCTCCTTTGTATACATATGTATTTATTTTTCTTTCCAAAAATTCTATCATAACGACTTACTCTTTTCATACAAAAATAACATAAATAATTAAGCACCAAAAAACATTTTCTTTTCCAACCACACTAGAACATTAGCTATATTTTTATGCACATAAAAATCAACTCTTTCCAAAAGAACTAACATCATGACCTTTTTTTGTGCACTTACACAAATATTCGTTTCCAAAAAAAATCATAATCATGAATATCCTTTCGTGCACCACTACATATATTAGTTTCCAAAAGAAAGGATACGCGTAATAACTTTCCCTTTTATGTATATGTATATACATATTCTTGTAACACATAATTCATTGTTTTATATTCCTTTTAAGGAATTCCAACATGAAGTAGTTGTACTTTTCGTTCAAGTAAAGAACAATTTTTAAATAAATCAAGTTAACTATATATGTTTTTCTTTCTTTATTCTTTCTCAAGAAATCAAATAAAATAATATTAGATTACAATGCAATTTTATTTTTCTTTTCTTATCTTTGTATGCACCTTTTTCCAAGATAATGGACAGTTTAATTTCTTTTAAATGTGATTTGAATGGCAAATTGTTTTTCCAAGAGAATTAATTCCATAGTAATCATGCGAAGTCGCTATTTTTTTTTCCAAGTTAATACATAAACTTTCAACAACAATTGTTATTTCATCCATGCATGCAAATTACACTTCTCTCTAAAAAAATATGATACAATGATGCATGAAAAACATTTATCTATTTAGAAAACTATTATAAGAATCACATAATATTTTTAAAGAAAACCTGACTACTTGTCTTTCCATGCAATTGATTCCCATACAATCTATTCCTAAACATAATCTAGTTCCTCTATCTTTCTTGACACAATTTTCACATGCTTCTCTTTCAAGAAATTAACATAAATAACCATATTTTATGCATAAAAATTAGACAACCATAACAAGGTTAAATTAAACTTTTATGCACCCACGTAAGAAGTTATTCCTATACATTATTCTTTTACCATAGGAAAACATATATTTCCTACTCAAAGAGAATTATATATATAAGAACCAAAAATTAATCTTTTCAAATTATACCATTAGAATTATTTACTCTTAAAAAAAAAAGACATAATTGCTTATCTCTTTGGTGTGGCCTCCCTTGGCTTTGCATACTGAGGGGCATGTGGATATGGTCAATTTTCACTAGTTAGCCACAGTTGAAAATCGAATAAAAATTAACGCATTCTACATTTGTAAAAGATGGGTGCCCTCCTTCTAAATAACCGGATATTTTGGAGCATTTTAATGTGAAGTTCGACTATCTCATGGTGAGAAAGATGTGAGTGCACTGCCCATGGCCAAGCTCTACCTCCCCCGTCTGTGTCCCGTATGTTTTGTCTCTCTCTCTCTATTTCATAATGAAAACCTTTTATTTGGCATCTACCATTGCTCAACCACCTCTATGTTGAGAGCATGCCCCCGATGAATATCAGAACCACCACCCCCAAAAACTCATCATTCCGCAACCACGAAAAATATCACTCAACATATCCCCCCAGTTAGTTCCCATATCGACCAAGAAACTATGAAAATCATAAAGTAATTCTTTGGTAGTTGCAACCGTTATCAGTTTTACCATAATAGGGTTATGAGTTTATGAGAATATTGTTATGAGTTTTACGAGAAAAAACACTGCCCCCAGTGTTTATCATTAAATTTTACTCATGATATAAAAATTTAAACAACCCAATAGGGGGTCCTTCCTTTTCACAGTGAAAAAACTTCCATTTCCAAAAATACCATGAAATAAAACAATAATGTTTTGATAAATAGTCATCAACATTTTCAATAAAATGCAATACCTTTAACTATCAATCATTCATGTAATGTCAATAGATATTCTTACCACATTAATTCCACAAGTACTTAGAGAGCACCAAGCCTCTAATCATCAAAATAATAAATCATTGTGCCACATGCACACTATCTTAGTTCTTGCTAAAAACATCCACATAGTAGTTCTAAAAGTATTCAAAGAGAACCTAGCTCTCTAATCATCGAAATGAGCAATAAATGCACCAAGTGCATACTATCTTAGCCCTTGCTAAGACATTCAAAAGATTATTAATAGAATGAAGAAACTTACACTTTCAATAATTCCTTTATGGGCACTAAGCTCCTTTCCTATTAATATGTACATAGAATTCTTTGCACAAACACATAAAACATCCATTTTTAACACAACACATTACTAATTAGTTAATTTGTTCTTTTATGAGAACCACATTGACAAAAGAATGCTCCTCCAAACTAACGGGAATTGGTTTCCACAATGAGATCAAACCATTTTCACATCCAGATAGTTCTCTGACAGAGACCATGCCAAGTCCAGTCTTGAAATCCAATGGAAAAATAGCTCAAGACTTCCAATGACCACAAAAGGTCCAATACATTATTCATATTGGCAACGCCCTGCCTATTCCTCTGACAACGTCCCGTCTATGAGGAATTTTGGACCTCCTCCAACGGGCTCCAAAATCAATAGAGTTTCCTCAGCCTTTTTCCCTCTTCACCCTCTTGGCCAACTCTATTCCCTTACTGAGAACATCTATCTCTATGGAGAGGAAATCCGGGCAGACAAGCACCATCATCCCCTTCAGGAAGGAAACCATCATCAACCCAAGACATTTTTCCCTTTACAACTATCCACAATTTTCTTGAATGTTAAATTTCTCTTTTAACATTCTTTCCCACAATAATTTACATAATGAGCCATATGCACATTATACATAAGGAAGATAAAATTTTATGTACATCATGCTACTTTACTTAACCCTTAACATGAGTCCACAATATTTATATTGGTAGGAAACATAACTGACATATAGGTTGTATACATTATGATTTTCCAAATAATACGATCATGCACATCATAATATTATGCTTTTTCATTTTATGGTTGCAATTCACATTACAACGTTTTACTTCCACAATTTTTCTTGTTGTCATTAAGCTACCCATGCCTAATCTCATCAACAACACTAGTCATCAATATGAATTTCTTAAACAAGTATTCACTTTCACAATAATTTTAATTTCATGTAAACAATACTATCATGCATAAAAGTATATACAAATATTTATTAATGTGTATATATCAATAAAGATTAGGGTAACATTCCAAAATTTGCAATTCCCATAGTGTAATGTTACCAACAGACGTACACATGAAGTAACTACCATAATCACTTGTTCACAACTTGGAATAACCTTTAATAAAAACCAAATAATGCATATAAGTTTTATTAGTTATTCATGCAACACTAGCAGATCAGTGCTACTAATAATACTAATGCAGCCATGAAAAAACTCATTCAACAACTAGCCATTATAGTCATGTCTCACTCCTTGACACATTGTGTATTTTAACATATAAAAGGGTTCATTCAATTTCATTTTAAAACACTCTACCATCCTCTTCAAGGACTTTCCCCATCTTGTGCATTGATGAAATAGTTTCACACACCATCACTATACACATTCATCCTTTTTAAGTAGTGCATGGTAAATTTAATTATGTTCGTTAAATGTATCAATAATACGACATATATGAAAATGTTAATAGTTAATCCTTACTTCCACTAGTGAGTACTTAGGTTGTTCACACGTGAAACAAAGGTTTTATTATCTTTTATCATCATCAAGATTCAAATGTTATGAAAACATTTTTGCAGCAGAATTTATTAATTACTACTCTTCAATGTAGTTATAAACATTAATCACACATGTCATGTGAAAAGTAGTCTACTGCATATATATCATTATGTAGATTTTTAGACTTAAACATGAGATGATGCCTAGTAAAAGCATACCTCGATTTCTTTTCCACTTAAAAATTACCAAAGGCACCAGTGCTGTAGCCTTCTGCTCTAATACCACTTGTAACATACTCCGGTAACCTCACATGAAAATGCATGGCATTAGAAAAAATTTACACGAATTACCCATGGATAGCTATCCAAATCAATATTCCAGATTCATCATTATAAACCATTAGATAGAATGTTCAGTAGTACATAAGGCAACTTTAGTAAAGGAATAGTAATTTACATAACCATTAACAACTATTGTTGTAGTATATTAACATAAACTATATGATGTAACCTTACATCCATTTCATGACTCCTTTAACCAAATTAATTAATCACATACTTGACATTATGAATATCACATTAGGAAAGGAATCAACATCATCAAACTGACACAATAATCAATCACATCATTGAACACCGATATACCGTGGAAACCCCGTAGAGTGAAAACCAACAAACATTTAATTTTATTATTAATGACTCATGAGGGTGTTCACGCCTCACTCAATGGCTCATAAGGGAGCCCATCCTTTAACCATTGTGATAAAATATTACAAGGAAATATCATTTAAATACAAATAACGTAGTATAAACTGTTACAATCATCATGACATCATTAACCTACAAACCCTTGAGCATTGTGTCTTTAGGGCATGTTTCTTTCCATCTGTAGATTACCCTGCAACGGACATTCCTTCAATTTGCATAGCCTACTAACTTATTGCATGTCGTAAGGTAACATAATTCATATATATCAGTTGTAACCTTTTCCTGCAATGGTTAGTGTCAATGGAATTTTATATCATGAATAAATCAAGTATTAATCAAACCAGTTCATAAATCTATAGTGGTGGTGCTTCACCATCTTTTCATGCACATTAACGAAATGAAAAATAAAATATCATGGCATGTATCCTTTAAAAACATATATGGATTAGTTATAAGCATATAACCATTATTCCATGTCTATAAACAAATACCACATTAACTAATATTTCCCTCGCATAAGCACATATTCTTGTAAAACAACTCACTACAACTGCCAAGGCATCCTTTAAAGGAAACATAACTGACATATAGGTAGCATGAAAACATGTAAAATAAAGCTAACACAATGGATGTTGTTCTTATGCATGCAAATGTATATATATATATATATATATATATATATATATATATATATATATATATATATATATATTTGCGAAAGAATCTCCCCAAAAGAAAGCTTAACAATGTAGATATTATTATTATGCCTGCAAATGCATGTCCCTTTCCAAGGGAAATATAACATATATATTGCACGAAATTACATGTTTCTTTTTCCAAGTCTAATATAAAAACTATTCTTTTTTTTTTTGCATACATATTTATGTTTCCCTTCAAAATGTGTAACACCATAATTATACTCGCCTTTGTATGAAAATATATTTATTTTTCATTCCAATAAGTCTATCATAAAGACTTATTCTTTTCATACAAGAGTAACATAAATAACTATGCACCAAAACAACATGTTATTTTCCAAGAACACTAGAACATTAGCTATATTTTCCCGCACATAAACATCTACTCTTTTCAAAAAACTAACATCATGTCCATTTTTTTTTGCACTTATACAAATATTCGTTTCCAAAAGAAATCATAAGCATGACTATTGTTTCATGCACCTATACATATATTAGTTTCCTAAAGAAATCATACGCCTAATATCTATCCCTTTTATGTATATGTATATACATATTCGTCTAACACATAAGTTATTGTATTCATGCATATTTCTTTTAAGGAATTCCAACATGAAGTAGTTATACTTTTTTTTTTTTCAGGTAAAGAACATATCATTTTTAAAGAAATCAAGTTCATTGTATTTTATTTTCTTTCCTTATTTCTTCTCAATAAATCAAATCAAATAATATTATATTACAATGCAATTTTATATACTTATATTTGCATGCACCTTTTTCTAAGATAATGGACACTTTATTTTCTTTTAAATGTGATTTGAATTGAAAATTGTTTTTCCAAGAGAACTAGTTCCATATTAACCATGCACAGTGACTATTTTTTTTTTCAATTCAATACATAAACTTTCCACAACAGTTGTTATTCCATCCATGCATGCAAACTACACTTCTCTCTAAAAAAATTATTATGATACAATGATGCATGAATAACATTTCTCTATTTAGAAATTTATTATAAAAATCAGATAATCTTTTCAAAGAAAACTTGGCTACTTTCCTTTCCATGCAATTGATTCCCATACAATCTTTTCCTAAACATAATCTAGTTCTTTTATCTTTCTTGATGCAATTTTCTCATGCTTCTCTTCCTAGAAATTATTATCAATAACCATATTTTGTGCATAAAAATTATACAACCATAACAAGGTTAAATTGACTTTTTATGCACCCACGAAATTTTGCAAGAGGTTATTCTTATAAATTATTCTTTCACCTAAGAAAATACATATTTCCTACTCCAAGAGTATATATATATATATATTCTATTCCAATTAATCTTTTGAAATTATACCACCATAATTATTTACTCTTTTAACCGAATAAGAAAAAAAAAAAACGAAAAACAAAAACAAACAAACAAAACAAAACAAAACAAAAAAAACATAATTACTTATCTCTTTGGTGTAGTCTCCCTTGGTTTTGCATGGTGGGGAGAAGGTGGATATGGTCGATTTGCACTAGTTGGCCGTAGTTGAAAATTGAATACAAATCAACACATTCAACATTTGTAAAAGATGGGTACCCTCCTTTTAAAGAACCAGAGTGTTTGGAGCTTTCTAATGTGAAGTTAAATTGTCTTAGGGTGATAAAGACATGAGTACGATGCTCATGGCCAAGCTCTCCCTCGCCTGTATGTGTCTCGTATATTATGTCTCTGTCTCTTTCATAATGAAAACCTTTTATTTGGTCTTTGCCATTGCTCAACCACCTCCTCTTTGATAGCATGCCCCCGATGAATATTAGAACCACCCCCCAAAAAACTCATCATTATCCAACATCAAAAATATCGCTCAACACATCCCCCAGTTGTTTGCCGTATCGACCAAGAAAACAGTGAAAATGATAAAGTAATTCTTTGGTAGTTGCAACCGTTATGAGTTTTGCCAGAATAGGGTTATGAGTTTATGAGAATATGGTTGAGTTTTATGAGAATATGGTTATGAGTTATACGATAATATTTTTTTTCTTATTTAGTTATAGGGATGTTACAATTTAGCATCATCAAAAATTTGTAGGGTAAATAAATTTCTGAAGTTTGACATCGATAATCGAGATTTTCAAAAAATTCTTCTAGAATGTTTCATATTGTCCAAATGTCTGGATGATTTTGTGGGTATTTTTAGACTACCAGTTATTTTTTATTAAAGAATTTAACTATTTTATTTCAAAATTTTTATTTTATTATTTAAATAAATATAAAAAATAAAAAATAAATTAGTTTTTTTAATAAAAATAAATCATTATAATGGTTAGAAAATATGGTAATCAAATCTGACGATTTAGAAAGGAGTTGTCTACCCACATAACAAAATAGCCCGAATGACTATCTACCCACATAACAAAATAGCCCGAACGACAATATTTTGATTGAATCCAGTAAAAGAAATTTCAAAAAATCATGTAGTTGGAGTGTTTGAATCATTTTTTTCATGCGTAGTCTAAAAACCAACAAAATAAACCAGAAATTCTCGCAAGATTATGAACAATTTCGGTAGAATTTTTTGAGGATTTTGGGTTCCCTAGGGGTTTTTGATGGTGTTGAATCCATTCCCTCCATCAAAAGGGTTCCCTAGGGGTTTTTGATGGTGCTGAATCTATTTCCACCATCAAAAAACGATTCAAACACTCCAAGTACATGAGTTTTTGAATTTTTTTTAATGGATTCTCACAAAAATCTGTAGTCCGAGATATTTTGTTGTGTGGGTAGACAACTCCAAAAAATAATACCTTTTAGATTTCATTACAATATTCTATAAATAAATATTATGTTGAATGTAAATGTATTTTAACTATCTCTTGGGATCAATTTTTGTTAGTAGCAAATATTTTCTTAACATTTTTGAATTAAAAAAATATTTTTATAAATTCAACATTTTTTCCTATGATAAATTGAGAGTTAAGATAGATATAATTATTCTTAATATATACACATCTCCCTTCTATAGGAAAACTTGATCCCTCTTCGCACATGATAGTCCCAAAATTAAAATTAACATTTCCACAAATGATAAATTTGGAATTAAAATAAATCAAAATATAAACTATATGTGTAAGTGTGTGTTATAAATACTTTTTAAAGATTACAGGTCAATTTCATATTAAGTATTAAAGGGATTCCACATCATGAAATAAGAAAATTGTATATATATATATATATATATATATATATATATATATATATATATATATATATATAAGAGAGAGAGATATAGATAAAAAAAATATTTTATTTAAGATGGACATTGAAAGATTTTATTTATGGGCTATATTGAAATATATTTTTGTTATTCATAGTTTCTTTTAAATGACATGTTTTAACTCTGTATTAGCCACTAAAGGAATTACACATCTCCCTCCTATAGAGTTTTAAAAAGTGTATTTTTAAAACATAATAAAATGAATAAGGAAAATACAACGTGAATAAGGAACACATGATGTATACAATTTTCTTAAAATATTGGTAGAAACATAAAAGGAAAATCAACTAATACAATGTCATTGTAAATGAAGTTTACGATGAAAGTTACAGGGCGAAAATAGTGTTTGTTAACGGAAGGTGACAATAGTTGGCATTACGGGTTTGCAAGTGGTTTGTAGGGGGTTTGATCGGGACAAAGGGGACTTGGCAGGATGGCAGATTTTGGTTCGACTAACATTTCAGATAACCCTGGTCATGGGGGTTTTTTTGTCTCTAGCCTTTAATTAGAGAGAAAACTGATTCTTTCAATCATTTATTTGGCATTTTAGAAGGAGGTCTGGTCAAGCCATGAGGGGTTCTTTTGATGGAGCCTTCGTTTTATAGCTTGGATTTTGGAAATTATGGGATACATGCTAGTGGTTTCTCTTCAATTTAAAAGTTTCTCCCTCCTCCCATGGTAGGTAGCGGTGGTCTGGAGCTAGTGGGGGTGACAAATGAAAACATCTGGGTCCCTAGTCCTTGCAAGGGGTTCCCTCTTATGAACTATTGGACAAATACAAAGGGGTTTAAGGTTCCTTGGTTCGAAAATCACTTGGCTTATTCTCCGGGAGAGGGTTTCTTTCCCCATTTTGAAGTGGATGTAGGCTTTTAATATTTCACTGTGAGGTGGGTTTTAGAGGATAAGAGGGTGTGAGAGGTTTTCCATCTAGCTTCAAGCAGTATTTTGAAGAACTTTATTATGCAAGGTTCTGGTGGAGATAGCGAGGATGAGGCTAAAGTTTGAAAATCATGTAAAGGGAGTTGTGGGAGAATAAATATAAAATTGAAATGTTAATGGGTTTCCTGGTTTTTGTCTAAATATAAAGAAGGATAGGATCTTGAAAGGTGATAAAAAATCATCTGCTTATTGGCTAAGTATAGGGGTTGATGTTGAGATGGAATATGGTGATTCACTAGTTAAAAAGTCTGTGGTTAGTCATGCTAGGCGATGAAAGTTCATTATTGGTACTCTACAGGAGTGGATCAGAGCTGAGATTCATCATCTGGTTCAATACTCCCATGAGATTTTCTTGCTGGATAAAGAATGGATTCAACTAAATTTTGAATCCCGTGAGGAGGTTGAAAGGATTATAAGCTTAGTTTGGTCTATAGAATCAACCCTTATTCCATTCAAATTATAGAATCTGCTTCTCAATAGAAATCGATAGTTGCTAAATGTGTTTACCATATGAGTAAGGATGTCTGGTTTACCCTCCAACACATGGATCAAAAATAGATTTAAGGACCTTGGGAATAGTCTACGGGTTCTCTTGAAAGCAGGCTCCTCCTTCAGAGAAACTGAGGATATGTCAATGGTGAGAATGCTGGTGAGTCTGAAATTGCATAATGACCTCTATGAGACCATAAATATTGGCAAAGGTGTGGAAATTCTCTAGGTGCTCGACTATGAAGGGGTATTATTTATATCCAAATGTTTCCATAAATATGGGCATACGTTTTGATTTTGCAATATTCCTTTCAAAAGAATATTATAGTAGGTGGGGGTTAAGAAAGATGAAGGTTGATTCAATGGTGTATTTGGGGGATTTCTTGAAGGATGGGACAAACGTTTTGGTGGAGAGGGAAAATTTATGGAGGAACCACTTGACTTTTATTTCTAAGAAGGAGGGTCGGTTTTTATGGATTTAGATAAAGGTGATGGTGTTCCTCCCTAGGTTTCGGCGAGATTTATTCCATGGTCGCACTTTCTTGAAGTTCTCATCCCTCCCTTTCTAATGTATCTTCTCTTGCATTATCCTTTTTGGGTCTAGGATTAGATTTAGGGCTTGTATTTGGGGGTATGGTTTCTATTGTGTCTTCTTCTGTCTCTGGGGTTGTTTCATCCTAGGTTCCCTCTGATGTTCCTCCCCCACTATTGGCCCTTTCGTGCTCGAGAACTTCTATTTCTTTAGTTCAATATAACCCCTAAAGGGATTTTAAATTTGAAAAGATCCTTTATAATTTATGCTCTATAAATATTTTCCTTGCTTTTGATGGAAAACCTAGTGGTATTAGCCAAATTATTCTTTCCTCTTCATGTTCTAATTCTTGTGGATGGAAATCAATTTTGTTTAAAGCCAAATAAAAACCTAGATAAGATATGTTTACGAGAAGACAATTATCTATTATTGGGGCACTTATAGCTTTGAACACCCAGGGTTCAGTTTCCTCATGAAATTTTTATCCTTTAAATGTAAAGGGATGACAATTTCCTAAAAAATAATTTCTCTAAAGAGTTTGGTTTAGATAGAGGGCCCATATATTATATTTATTCATGAAACTTTGGGCTACGGGGAGGTTGTTTCAAAATTGTTGGAATCTTTATTGGGAGGTTGGTGTTTTGTATCCTTTGATGCTCAAGGTCACTCTAGGGGCTTGAATGTTGATTGGGTTTCACGCAAAATACAAGTTCAAAAATTTTGGAGTATCAGGTTTGGCTTGGGACTTGAAATTGTCTCTTTAGAGTTAGAGGTTTCACCCATTTTCATTAACCTGTATGGGAATTGTGAAGGGTGTGTGTAATTTTGGAACAATTTATTGGATTTGAAGGTGATAGAAGCCGATAATCTGTTTATTGGAGGGGATCTAAAATTTTCCCTAGGTGTTATAGAGTCTTTGGGCCCTAGGGCTAAATTTGATAACCTCATGGATTTCTTTATTAATAAGTTTATGGAAAAAACATTATTGGATGTAGAGCTAGTAAGGTTGAAACCTTCTTGGAATCACCATTTCATTGGGGAGGATTGTATAGCTAAAAGGATTAACATATTTATAGTGGTGGAATTGACGGTGGAGGTATTATTAAATCTTAAATAGTGGGTCGGCTCTACCGTTGAGTGTGACCACTCACCCATTCTGTTGGAACTCAAAAAAATTGATCCTAAGCCTTGATTCCCTTTTAAATTAAATTGTTCATGGATTAAAGATGAATAATTTTTCAACTTGTTAAAGGAAGGTTGGATACCTTATGATCCAAAAATTGGAATGTTGGTTTCACAATAGTTTGAAGAGAACCTTAAATGATTCAAAAGACTGGATAAGGATTGGGTGAAAAAAATTGCAGTAGAGAGGAGCAGGATCTGGTTGATATTGAAAGAGAGATTCAGTATGTCTCTGATTCTAGAGAATGGGGCTTCCTAATCACAAACTCTAGAAAATCCTTGATTTAATTAAATTCCCATAGGAAGGTTATATTTGAAGCTCAAGAGGAATCTTTGTGTTTAAAGAGTAGACATATGTTTAGAAGGTGGGGATGAGAACAAAAAGATTGTTCAAGCTTATGCTAAGGGAAGAAAGATGTGCAATACAATATGGAATATTTAAGATGAGGAAGGTAGGGAGGTCTCAAATTTTGAATTCCTTGCTTCTTTAAGTCATGAAAACTTTTAAAATCTATTCAAGGAACCTAAAAGGGTTAGCATTATTCAAATTTTCAGTGTTTCCCCATTATTCTGAGGTTTTTTGGATTACAAAGATAATAGAGATCTAATAGAGGAGGTATCTGAAGTAGCATTGAGGGTTGTTATTGCAAGTTTTTAGAAAGACAAAAGTCCTAGTCCTGATCAGTGGGGGATAGAGTTTTTCAAAGGGTTGGAGGAGATCATTAACAAGGATCTATTGAGGGTTGTACATGAATCAAGAAGGGAAGGGATTGTATTGTCATCTTTCAATTCTACCTTCTTGGCCTCATCCCTAAAGTGGATAAGCCTCTATATTTTGAGTATTTTCTCCCTATATCTCTATGAAATTGTATTTACAAGGTAATTTCCATAGTTATCGCCAGAAGATTAAAAGTGGTTCTACTAAATTTTATTTCTAAATAAAATTTTGGCTTTCTTGATGGATGACATCTCCATGAGGCCATTGGGTGGCCCAAGAGGATCTCCATAGTATCAAAACTCACATATTAAAAGGATTTTTAATCCAAATTTATCTCTCCAAACCTTATGACCGTGTGAGCTATATGTACCTTAGATTTCTATTGTCCCAATTGGGGTTCAAGATTGATTTTATAAACTAGGTGATGGGATGTATTCAGTCAATTTATTTTGTTTTCCTCATCAATGGGTCAACCTTTCCTTTCTTCCCTTCTCAGAGAGGTCTTAGACAAGGATTCCCTTTGTCTCCTTTATTGTTCTTATTAGTTGTTGAAGGTCTTAGTCAGTTGTTGGAAAATGCAAAATGCAAGGTTGATTTCTAGGGTGTTTTCATTACAAATACCCTTGCAGTCACCCACTTATTGTTTGTTGATGATATCCTCATCTTCTGTAATGGATATTGTAGGAATGTTGTAAATTATCTAAGATAATTAATCTATTTGGTATAGCTACAAGAATGGTCATCAATGATAGAAAATCCTTTATTTCCACTCAAAATATAACAAGTCATGAGTTGTAGAATATTATGAATGGTTTCCCATTTCACTTATTAGATATGGATGAAGGTATTAAATTTTGGATTTTCATTGGAAACCTAATTTTTACAAGAAGGAAGAATGGTCTTGGTTAATTTACAAGATTGAAAAAATATTAAAGGGTTGGTGTTTAAGATGTTTGTTTAGAATGGGGAGATTTTTCCTAGTCAAATCGGTTTGGAAGCCATCTGTATGTTTTAGACATCATCGACCTAGATTCCTTGGGGATTTAAAAAAAAAATAAGAAGATTATGTTTCAAATTCCCATGGGTTGGTACTCAGGAACTGTTTTTTTTCCCTTGGACAAGATTGGAGCATTTTGCTATGATGAAAGTGCTTAGCGGTTGAGGTCTCAAAAGATTTTTCTTTTTTTCTCATGCATTAATAGAAAAATGTGGTTGGAAACTTTTATCCACTCATATCTTGTGGGATCATATGGTTTATTAGAAGTACATTTACCCCTTCTCCTTGGAATATTGGATTAGGTTGAGAGATAAGCCTTGGGTAAACATTTATATGATATGGTGTGTTTTTCTTAATTATTTTGACCTTATTTATCCAGGTCTTACTTGGAAGGTTGGTAATGATTTAAAGCTTTGACTTAGTAGCAGGTAGTCTAACAACTTGCCTCGGGAACTTATTGATTAGCTCAACGATGGAGGGTTTTTGAGACTTGCACATATTGGAAATCCAACTCATACCTCTATTTGGCATCAATATTGGCTTTTATATGGGGATCTATAGATAGATATGGAATTTTGTGGGAATGGAAAGGTTATTTGGAAGCTCTAGGTGATGCACATTAAAGACTCACCCAATTTGAGGATGAGCCAGTTTGGGTACACTCTTTGATGAGCTCTTATACTCCCAAGAGGGGGTATCTTCATATAAATATGGATGGTGTTGTAGTTGAAGGGAAATGGTGGTGGAAATGTGTTTGGAAGGTAAAGTGTTCGACAAAGTCTCGTCTCTTCATGTGGTGCCTCCTTACTAAAAAATTCCCACTTGGAATATTTTGTAGAGGCATCATAAGATGAGCCTTGGCTAGTAATCCCTTTGCAAGTCATATGGTGAATCAATTGAGCACTTGTTTGCTAATTTCCTTTTACTTATAAAATCTAGAGTATTCGCAACACTATTTTTAGCCATGACTGTTTATGGAAAGGTCACTTTTTTGAGGAGAGGTGAGGATATTGGGTTCAAAACATAAATACAAAACCTTTTATGGACTTTACTCCTCTCATTTTTTGAGGTACTTGGTTAGCAACAAATAGAGGAATTGTTCAAAACATGTCATCATTTCCGGATTAGGTGGTTGTTGAAGGCTTGGCCATTATTGAACATTTTCCTCAACATTTCTCTACACCTAGGACTAGAAATATTATCCCAGAGGAGCTTAATATATTGTATCCTTGGGGGTTTTGATGGGGCTAAGCAAGGGGATGACATCACTTGTGGAGAAGGTTTTATTTTATATTTGTCTGAGAAATACCTTTTCAAAGTAAGCATGGGTATAGGGAGGGGGAAAACAACCTAGCTGAAGTGATTGTAGATTGTTGTTTATTGGCATTTGCTAGTGAAAAGGGTTGTGATCAATTACAACTTTTTGGTGATTCTTTGTTGGTCATCAACTGGGTCAATGAGATTCAACTATGTCGCAACTTGCACCTTTTACACATTCTGGAGGACTTTCTAAGTATAAAACTCACTTATGTATATTTTTCTTTCTCTCAAATTATAAGGATTGAAACGAGGAGGCAGATTGAATTTCTAGGGAAGGCCTTCACCTTGCTTCAAGGTTATGGCTTGTTGAAGAAATTTTGAATGGTGATCACTTCTAGTTCTACCATCATCCATTTTTGGACAATCCTCATGCTGTGATATAGTTTTGGGTTATATTATTATTATCTCTGTATTGTAAATTTTGCTAGTCCTTGTTTTACAATGTACTACAAGACTTAAAGGCTAAACATTCTTATAACTTTGTTTGTATATTCTAGCAGTTATCTCTTATGATGTTATTAATACTAAATTCGACCCTCATTAGAATTGGGTCATCTATGTGAGTCTCGCCTTGCTTTTCCTTCATCATATGACTTCCTCTCATATTCCTATGATCAAAATTGCATGCTTGAATCTGCATACCAGAATCTTAATGTCCTCCCTACATTAAAATTATTATTCTAATGTTCATTATAACTCGTAAAAATCATTACGGTATTAAATGAACATTTTGAAATCTTAATCTTAAATTTAAAAAAAAAAAACTTTATAATTATAAATTATTATTATTATTATTATAATAATTTAAAAAATAAAAATTAAAAAACAAATTAAAAAAAATATAAAATTTAAATTATTAAAATAATTATAAAAAAATATAAATATAAATATAAATCAAACATATTATATTATATATATATATATATATATATATATATATATATATATATATATATATTAAATAAATTAAAAAAAAGAAAGATAAGCAAAGAAATATGAATAAAATATATAAAACCCCCAAGTAAAAAGAAACGGAGCTGTCTACCGAGCCCGCGTTTTGGCCCCGACGGCAGAAATCCGTCAGAATCCAGTCAACTAAATTTGCAAAAATCAGGTAGTTGCAGTGCTTGGAATCCATTTTTGATAGTGGAAATGGATTCATCACTATCAAAAACCCCTGGAGCACTGAAAATATTAATGTTTAACAAGTATAAACAAGTTTCTGGGCAAATCTTTGCCAGATTTTCTGAAAATCGTTCCCAGATTTTGGGTCAAAACGCAGGCTCTTTAGACTACGCTAAAAGAAACAACGATCTTTCATTACATCGAACTTATTCTTACCCGATACGAATGTCCACCGTCCATCATAAACCTTTCAATTGTTACAATTTGTCGGATTTTATTTGAACTGCCTTTCCTCTCTCCTTCCACGGACCCCAAAGGGTTTTAATTTCGTTTTAGAATTCTTTAATTAAAAACATTAAGCCTAGCGTTTCGTCTTCATATGTGAAAATTCAGATCGACCTACATGCACTCCCAGGTTTGGGTTTTTTTGTTTAATTTGAAAGGATTTATTTTAATTTGTTGCAGCGGTTAGAACCACGAAGGCATGCAAACGGCTATGCAGGAAGGTCATTGGAGTCAGGTATGAAATACATTCACAGCGTTTGTATATTTTACCTTTGGGGTTAATTTTTTGTTTACATAATGTAGGGAAATGAACGGAGAATCAGTTGTAAATTTGGAAAAAAAATAATTACGAGAAGATTAAAACTTGAGCAAACTAATTCGATCAAGAAATTATGAGGAAATCATTTCAGCCGTTAAAACCTTAAGAATCTACGAGACCAAGTAAAAGAAAAGAAAATTAAAGTTTTTTACTTGCATGCAAGATGGAAACATTCTTCAAGGAGGACTTTTGAAATTAAATTTTCATTTAATTAAGTAATTAAGAGATATTTACTCAAATCATTATCAAATTTTCTGTATAAAAAACTCTTGAATTCATTTAACAAATGGAGGGTGTTTTTACTTTAGAGGTTACGAGGCTTATGTTTTAGGGTCTTACTACACCTACTATATGGGGAGATCTAGAGTTAGGATGTTTTGTAATGTGCATTTTTGGGTAAATTTATATTACTATCTTTATTTTTTATTTTATTTTTTGTGATGTGTGCCGATTTAAATTTGTGTGTTGTTTATTGACTTGATCAATTTGCATTTTGCTGAATGTTTATTTGATTCATAATTGTTATTGATATACATATAATCTGGAATGTACTTAATTTAATGGATGGTTAATTGGATATGTTAATGCTGGAAGCTTTTTGTTTAATTTCAATTATTCTGTAAGTATTATATACTATGAGTATATTTTTATTTTATTTTATTTTTGTTTTCATTGGTCATCAATATTAGTTTATTTTAAGAAAATTAACAAACTAGTAATTGACCTTAGTATTATTGGTTTGTTATAACAATATATACACTATTTTCAGCTTGTGTGATTTATGTTATTTGTTTATGCATTCTTGAGAAGCAATAAAATACATGATGTTGGATTTTTCCTCATGGGTATTATAGGAATAGTAAAATACTCTAATTATTGGGATATTTTATGTCAGTTTTTATTTCTTTAGTTTTAATATTTATTTCTATTTGTTGAAGAGCTTTGGGGATTATCCAAAGTGTTATAGAACATTGGTTTAAGTTTCTGCATCTTGTCATGAAAATGGATCTCCGTTGGGATTCAAAACATGGACCAATGTTCGAGAAATCTCTTCAACAAACGATAACCACAAAAATTTGAAAACCATATTTATTTATGTTTTATGTCATATTTTTTGGAATTGTTAATTACCACAAGAGTTTGAAAACTTTATGGAATTATTAATTACTCAACTTGCTTATTAAAATCTTTCTATTAAATCTTAAATCTTAAGTCGTTTGTTATTATAAATTTCATTTCCATCTAAAGCTTAATCATTTATTTTTAAATCACTCTCATACCATTAATATGGCCTTATTTATTTGATAAAATAGAAAATATATATAATTATATATTTGAAACATAGAATACCCCCTGATATGAATAGAGGTCATCTCTTTGCTTGAAGCAGAGGGTTTTAAGCGCTTAGTTGAATGCTTTTCTAGGTTCTTCTTCATTGCCTGGACAATCTGGAGACCAATAGATAGTCTACATGGAGACCCTTATGGGTGAATTTTATATATGGTGATCTTTACCAATGAAGTATTTTTATTAATGTATTTCCACTAACTAGATAGGAAGATCTATTTGAATACACATGGATATGTATATAGAAAATGTGATTTCGCTTACTCTATAAATAAAATTATTTGAAAAACATAAAATAGATTAAAAAATAAAAATACAATATTAATGATTTTTTAAATATAAGAAATATATTTGGTTTTGATGTTCAATGTTTTTTTTTTTAAAATTATATAACTTTGAAGTAACACCTACCTAATAAATGACTTCCACACATGAAGTGTCTTAACATTATAAGTATCACAATCTATTTTCACTTTTTATTCTATACCTCATAATTAAAAACATTAATATTCAATATTAATTTATCATCTAATTTGTAAATAGTAACCAAAATTTTTAAAGTTAATTACAATTATAACTAAAAATTATATCCTACATTCATATTTTTCGTAAACTCTTGCTTCAAAATCTTCATAGTGGGAGGATCTATCATTAAAAATAGGTTTTTGCACTTAAAAAATTAAATAGATTTCATTATTTAAGAAATATAATTTGTATATAGTCTTTTTAAATAGATTTCATGATTTATGAAATATAATTTGTATATAGTCTCTTTTTCTTTAGGGGAATTTTATTATATGATTAATCAACATTAAAGGAATTATTTAATGAAATATAAAATATATTTGTTACATTGACTCTTACACTTTTTATATGTACTAAAGTCATTGTAAATCGATTTATCTTTGCAAATTTTTAATTAAATATTTAATACTTATTTATCTTTAAATCTTATTATTTATAAAATTTTAATGATTTTAATTTATGGAGCTAGATAAGATTTTTCTTTGGATATAAAATCACCAAAATTAATTACAAAATTTAACTAATTCTCAAAGTATGGTTCATTATAAAATTATTATAGACTCTTAACATGATATGAGATCTCCACTGTGTATTGTCATAATATAATTCTATGATAAAATTAGAGGAAAAAACTAATCATAATGATTTAATTAGTTGTGACTGTGATTATCAAATTAGTCATTATGTATAAAGAATATCAATATTTAGAGGATGTTATGAAACCACACAATGATTTATGAATGCTTGTTAAATTATATAATATATGAAATTTCAGAGGATATGAACGTATGAATATGTAATATTGGATAATATATAATATTTATAGTTACTTAATATGAAACATTTTAGAAATTAATATTTATTTTAATTAGTTAATGAAAAGATTAAAATATTTATTCATTGGAAGCATTACAATATAGGAATAATAAATATAGATTTCCACAGTATATATAGGATTTATTTCAAAAACTTTTAAATAAGAGAAATTATATCAACTCAAACTCACACTTACGTTCTCATTTAATTTATTTAACCGTTCATAATGTAACATTTAGTTATTTCAAGCAATCAATTAATGTTAATCCATGAATCAAAACTAGATTACAATCTCTAAATTATTAAGTAGAATGATATTATAATGCGTATACACCCATAGGATAAAATGATGTCACAAACCCATAGATACACTTATAATACCCCCAAAAAATAGCGAACGAAAAAAATCCCTTGGCATAGCCCTTAACCCTACAAAAATGTGCTAGGTTGTATAGTGTATACTTACTCACAATGCAACACATCAAAAACTCTCCTACTTATTGAATGATTTTCAATGGGAGTTACATAATCATAAGATCAACTACTTGTAGTATCAAAATACATTCATTCCCAATACTAAGAAAGTTTTCAGTACACATAGAGTTGTAGAAATTTATAAACACAATAATGTATTTCCGGATTCTCCTGATCTAACAAATTAATCTTATGCTAAATACATAATACTTCCACTTAATTCTTTGCGGAAATTAAATCGTCGATTGCAAAACACATATGAAGAAAAATCAATCGCACATAACAAGATGTTTTACCAGGAAAGCTTAAAGCTAAAAACCCCAACTATCATATATTATGTTTATCAATGGATCATGTAACAATCTCATACAAAGATCAACTCATAGAGCTCTCAGTACAATCAACAATCGTCACACACTGTCATGCAAAAATTTTCATATCTATGCACCAATTTCTTGCCTCCTGACAGCCTGCCTCCACTGCGCAATCCCCACTGAAGAAGCTCCCTGAATGAATTTAACCTTATCTTACTTGCACTGCGCAATACTCATAAGAATCTCCAATGTGTGTGTAGATGCATTGAATGCATCACTATAGTCACAACTAATAGTCCATCTCACCCTTTCACCTATCTCTCCACTGGGTCTCCACTGGGTCTGACATGCAAGTAATTAACTGTTGTATTTGTTCAGTTGCAAGTAAGACACTACTTGTGAATTAATTAAATAATTAATTCACTTATCTACCACAAGTGTATTTTTAGTTACAACTAGCACAACTGAGTTTAAATCACTGAACTGAGTTAAACTAAATAACAACTCACATAACTACTCTTCCAACTCTGTTACAACTTGCCACTGTTAGTTATAACTAAGTCCTCCATGCATGAGTCACTAACCACCCTAGGAATTGCGTAATTCCTTCAGCCCACTGATGTGCCACATTTGTTCACTAAAATAAAGTGCTTCAACAGAATAAGTTACTATTTATTGTTTGATTATTATTAAGGGCTAATAATAATCGACATGCATTCTAATTTTAGACAAGCGATCTATAAATAGACTTCACCCAAGCATCTAAAAATAGATTTTTCTCAATCATCTAGAATCAGCCTCCTACTAATTTTATATTTTTCTCAACATGTCTAAAAATAGACATACACCTAAAAATAGCATGTGTGGGCCCCACCTAATTTAGGTGCTTTCACTAGGATCAAGGATGATGTTTTCGGATGCCACTTTCACTCTTTCTTGTTGCAGTCTTCAACAAGATTTTGTTAATGAATTTGAAATATTTTTTATACTATGAATATTCTCTAAGAGAACCTTCTTATATTCAACCATGTTTTTGATAAAATTTTATAAAAAAATAATATGCTTCATGTTAGTAGGATAATGAGGGTTGTTTTCCAAAAAAATACACATTTACTTTCACAATATATCCTTACTACTTTCTATAGGAAACAAATTCCTAAACACTTTATTTGAAACCATACAACCTCCTTGTTGGTATGAGTCACTAACATGTACCCACTTCTACATTTGAGAGAAAAACTATAACCTACCTCTCATTCACCTAACCAATTTCTCTCCCAAATAGGATAAACATATAGCTACTTCGAAATCTTCTATGATAAATGTATGTATCCTAGTTTGTAGTAACAAAACCCTACAAATATATTATTCTATTTTTTCCACACCATACTTGGTATTATATTTCATAATATAAAGTGCCATGGAAATATTTGAGTACCATATTTATAGTTTCCCAATATCCCTTCCTTTGATCTAACACAGATCTCTTCAAAAATCCCAATACATAGACATTTTCTAGCTTAGTATAGGATGATCATACATCAAACTTCTAGAATCACTAGGGAACATAAGAAATGTTCTTTATCTCTTGTTATGCTTATGGACATAATTTTATAGATAAATTTCCACCGATGGAAATGGGAGAATTTACAAGTCCATATTCATGCATGGTAAAGAAATACAATATTCTTTCTACTAATTTCCTTTGATTCAACAAGAGATATATTTTCACATTATATCTTTTAATTCCCATTCCCAAAATAAAATTTTCAACATAAATATCCTTTATATAAAACTTATAGGATAATTAAAATTTAATGTCCTCGATGATTTCCTTGCTTCCAATTACCAACATATCATCAACATATAGTGCTACATAAACAAAATCATCACCATCCTGCTTGAAATTTTCTATAATAATTATTATTGTTTCTTGAAAATTTCCCATTATAAAAGTATCAATATCTTGATACCACACTCTTAGAGATTACTTTAATCCGTAGAAGGACTTTTCATCTTACAAACGCATTCATTGTTTACATCATAGTAATTTTTTTTTTTTGTTTCTTGTATATTTATTCTCCAAGATCTCGTTATAGGAATGTTGTCTTCACATCCACTTATTCTAATTCAAGATTAAATGAAACAATCATAAGTGGAATAAATTTCACTACTAGGAAAATATCCTCTCACGGAGGTTTTTGTGGAAGCCCTTATAAAAATAGCCCAAAAATCCGTTTGTAGCAGAGGCCACTAGAGGAGTTGGGCGGGCAGATGTTTTTTAATGGTGCATTTATAATACACTAATTCACCAGTGCGTTACTATAACTAGACAAACCAACACTTAATAGCATATGGTGCACTGTCATAGAGTTATTTTTTATAAAAATAAAAAAATAATTGTGTGCTTAGTACATAAGGTGCACCTGTGCATATACTACTTGGTAGCACTGGAAAAGGGTTAAGTTTAATAAAAATGTCAGTCGTAAAATTCATTTTTCCAGTCAGGTGCTATATTCTCATGATGCCCATGTGTTAAACCTGTATGAAAACATCGTAGTACATAAACAATATGGTGCACCATTATGGGGTTTTTACTTTAAAAATAGTGGTGCACTTCATATATTGTACACACAAGCGTCGTTAATTGAACTAAAGGCCCAGATTCTTAATATAAAATGGTGCACCATTGCAATGTTATTTTCTATATAAATAAAAACAATGGAGCACCATGTATATAAGGTACACAATGCGTATACTATTCAATAACACCAGAAAAGGGTTAAATTTTAAAAATATGTTGGTCATAAAACTCATTTTCACCATTTCGGTGCTATACTCACATAAAATACCTGTGCTTTCCAATTTTATGAAAGCCCTGGTGTGTAAATACATGGTGCACTATGGCAAGGTTTTTAATTCAAAAAACATCGGTGTGTTACTCATATAATAAGAACTGGTGCCATTAATAGAACTATACGTCACAATTCTTAATAGACAACGATGCACTGTTTGAGGGTAATTTTTTTAAAATAAAAAATAATGGTAGGCTAATTAAATTTGGAGCACCAATGTGTATACTATTTGATAGCATCAGAATAATGTTAAATTTAAAAAAAAATGTCGATCGTAAAAAAATATTTTCACTATTTCGATGCTATACTCCCACGAAGCCGTGGTGCTATGACCTTTTCTAAACGTCCTGTTGCATATACAACATGGTGCACCATTGCATGGTTTTTAATTTAAAAATAGTGGTGTGCTAGGTGAATCTAAAGCACAAGTGCACATACTACTCAATAGCACCGAGAAAATGTTAAATTAAAAAATATCGAGTTGTAAAATTCATTTTCACCATTTCAGATCTATACTCCCACAAATCACCAGTGTTATTCCTGTTTTGAAATGCCTTGGTGTATCAATAACTTGATGCATTGCGAAAGTTTTTTTAATTTTATAAAATGAGGGTGTGCTTCATACATAATCTGCACCGGTGCATCAGGTACTTGAGTGCATTGGAACAGAGTTAAATACGAAATAAATTACCCATCGTAAAATTAATTTTTAGCATTCGCAGTGTTGTATATATCTCAAGCACTGGTGCTATTTTTTCCTTTGTGAAGCACCCTGCCATAGGTGCTTCACTTGCTTTCCATCCTTTCGTCTGTTGCTCACTACGTGCCTTTTGAATTTTGTCAAATGGTGGTCAAATTTGATTTTTTCAATTACGGGGAAACAATGCCTCCCTGACAAGAAAATCTCCAAGTAATGTATATGTTTCTTAATAACTTAAATTTTTAGTGGAGTAGAATTGAAATTTAAGTAAGAAAAATAAGTGTTTTTTTTCTTTGCGATGCATTCGATAGGTTTAGCTCACATTGTACATGGTGCACCATGTAAATTTATAGGGTGCACCACAAATCGATGCGTAAAACACACCTTAATTTTTAATATTAAAGAGTGCATTTGGTAAATGGAAACACACCAAGCCATGAAGTTCCATGATGCAGTGCCTTAAAAAAATTAATTTTTATGACAGTGTGTTCGGTAACGGATTGAAAGCATTGCTAATCGGTGCGTAAGATCAACACACTGGGAAGTTATGTTCTAGGACACACCGCCATAATTTTTTATTTTGGGTAGTGCGTCTGTTAAAAGTACTTTCATGGTGTGTTTATTTTTACCAAATAGACCACATAATATTAAAATTAATGTTCTGGTGGAGTGCATTGATGTAAAATTAACGCACTGGTACGAAATTTTATATCAACGCACAACATTGAAAAATAAAAATAGCTAATTTTATTTATGTATGCACACTTAAAGCGGTGCGTCAAGTCTATGCATGCGCCATGTTTGGTGCATTCTTATTTTTTTGGCGCACTGAGGTTGAATTTTTTATTTTTAATTGAAAGTTATATATCCATTTTTATAAACACATTTTTCATTTAATAAAAAAAAATTGTGTTTTATATATGAGGCTAATGTATTTTATATGTTAATCATGCAGATACATCAACGAAGGGAGGAGAGACAATAGCAGGAGAAAAGGGAAACAATAAAATGTGGTAGGATAGTGGGAAGCATGAGAGTGAAAGAGAGATTTGATTATGGCAGTGACCCAACACCTCTTGAGAAATGTAGGCCTCCTTAAGTAATATGAGGAGGCTACATCCCTGAAGGGGCACTCTAGGTTTTCGGTACAACCACTCCATTGGTGGGATATCCATCGGCACACTTTTCGTGTCGGTCCTGACATGTGGTATAAACCCACTGAAGAGGACATATATTTTATCTCTAGCCTATTTAGGAGAGCGAAGGATTTTCCCCAGCTCCTTGATGTCCCCCATGGTGTTACAAAAGAGATTCAACTTATCTACTCCTAGAGATATGGTGTGGATCACGTTGTTTATCCAACGTATTTACAGGTGTCTAGTAGAAATCTATATATCTTTTCTTTGGTGCAAAGGAGGTTAGGTTTCTCTCCCTATTAGCAACTACCATTTCACACTCTACTAGTGATGGGTAGCACATTAGTTTCCCTCCTTTGTTTTATGTTTATTCTTTGGTTCATAGGCCATGATGTATCACATGGTTTTCCATTTTTTTTGCAGCAGTTTTGTATAGCTTTAGATAGATGTCTTGGTATAATACACGGGAGGATGAAATTCCATTTTGCTTCAGAGTTTTTTTTTTGATAGGTTTCTCAATAAAAAGCCTACTTTTGGCCGTCACCCTCCTAGGCCAATGAATAAGGTATGTATGCACCTGTGGGGTGAGATAATTCCCAAGAGGGGTCAACTAGAGTATCCAACTAGGATTTCCATCGACGCATTGGGGCTACTAACCAATGACGTCGACCACATTTTATTCATGGTGTCATTTTCTTATGCAGGGATGGATTGGTGATAATGTCCCAACAACCTCTTCACACAGGATGAGACAAAAAATGATAGAGTTAATATTATTGTTTTCTTTAAATTATTATAGTTTTATTTTATTGTCTTAATTAATTTGAATAAAATTTATTCTATCGCATTATTTAACTTGTTTTATTAGATTATTTAATGAAATTTTCTAATTATTGTTGTGTACTATATATTTTGTAGATATTGTCACATTCATTGGGGACATGCCTCCTCCCTCACCAAATGAAAATGTGGAGATGGTTTGAGGTTCTGTCGGGTGAGGAACATCCTCAAATGCAGATACCCATG
Source organism: Pinus albicaulis (assembly GCA_034641835.2). Classification (NCBI taxonomy): domain Eukaryota; kingdom Viridiplantae; phylum Streptophyta; class Pinopsida; order Pinales; family Pinaceae; genus Pinus; species Pinus albicaulis. Next base: position 499,736,885 of record CM076571.1, on the reverse strand, counting down.
GGCATGTGGCTGATTAGGCCTGATATTAGATTCATGATGCAGTTAGGCGAGTGGATCTTTATACTTTTAGTTGAGGAGGGAGTCCTCCCCGCGACGGCTCAAGACATCAGGGAAGATCTTAGGCTCTTGGTTCTCTAGAGGGACTTGTCACATGAAATGATGAGTCTTATGCGTCATATTGTTGGAGCTACCAGACCAATAACAGTGAGGAGGTATGGCTATGTATCAGATATACAATCTTCACCTAGTACTACCCCATAAGATGATTATCCCTCTGGTAGTACTCCACCGCCTCTTCCTTCACCTCATAACCCACTCCTTGTTTATCCTTAAAGAGAATACCAACCACCTCCACCTCCATCTCCTACTTCCACTCTTGAGGCAGTAGACAATCAATCATTTTTTGCTACACACCAAGCCTCCACTAGTACTATTGTACCAAATATTTATAGTAGTTATTTGACTAGATGCAATTATTTGACTTGATTTTATATATATATGGTGCATTTTTTCGGTTTATGTTGATGTTCTTAATTTATATGTTGGTGTTTATGCGTATATCTTTAGGTCATGTTAGATATGTTCATTTAATGTGCTTGTAGATAGATGTGTATGTTATAGTAGTTATTTGACACGAGATATATATTTGAGGATGTGTGTGATTATGATGTTAAACAATGCTTTTTTTTGCTAGACGTGATCACGATGATGATGCCATGTTAGATTATTAGATATGTTTTCTATCTAATGACATTGATATGTTCTAGAGGTGTATATAATTAGATGATGTTAGTGAATTTTAATGTGTATTTTAGATTATGTTTATGTTTGTTAGATGGTTATCATCATTATGCTTATTTTTATGAAATCATATTTATTATAGATTATGTATTGGTGAAATTTTATAAAAATTGTATATATGAAATTACATGCAAAACGACTTAGTTTAAATAAAAATTTCAAAGATATTTTTATAAATTACAAAGTTTAATATGGTTGAAAATATAGTGGTAAAATTACCATAAATAGTTTTCTATTGCATAGATAGTTCATACACATTTGTTCCAACTAAATTCTTATTCAAACAAGGATTGTGAGCACCATAGTCCCTGCCTATAGAGAACATGAAATGAAAAACAAAAAAGACGTTTATAAAACATGTCTAAAAATTAGTCACTACAAAACAAAATCAATTTTACACAATTAAATTGTACATACCTCTAAACAAAACTACCGTTCTAGTCATAGTCAAGCATATGAATGAGAAAGTTGCCACCTATACTTATAATACATGAGTTATACAATATCCAATTAATCTTTGAAAATAATTTTCAAAACTTATATTGCAACATGCAATCATTAAATAAAATTTCAAGATATTTATAATAAAATTAAAATGTATAACTGATTGGTCTATAAAATCAATTATAATTAAAAAAATTTCTCATAAAATATTGGATTTTAAAAATAATATTTCAATTAATTTGATTTTATAAATTTAGTAAATTAAAGTTTGTTTCTTAATATAATTAGGAATGAAGAATCATTAAAACTCTTTATTATTATTTAAAATATATTTTTTAAATTAATATGTATTTATAAATTATAATTATAACTTTAAAAAAAAAATTATAATGTTTAAATTAATAAATGTGAAAACACAATCAATAGACTATTATCAATAATATTTATTTAAAAAATATAAAATAAACTTATTTAAAAATTATAAAATAAACTTTTAAGTTTATTTATAAAATTTAATCTATTGTTAAATTTAAAAAACTCAAGTAATTTTTTTAATGATTAATTTAGTTTTAATATGATTTAAAAAAATTCTATTTTAGTAAAATTTAATTTATCACTAAAGTTATGAGAGTTTCAAGCAATTTAAATTTAATATTTATATAAACTTTTACCAATTTAAATTTAAATTTAATATCTTACTAATTATATAAAATCACAAGTCGTTGGATAAAAAATAATATAATTAGCATGGGATCTACTAGCATGAGATATTGTTATATGTAATCGCGATGATGACGTCGTGTTAAATTATTAGATTTGTGTGCTAGCTAATGATGTTTATGTGTGCTAGAGGTGTATATAATTAGATGATGCTAGTGAATTTGAATGTGTATTTCAGATTATGTTTATCTTTGTTAAATGGTTATCATCATGATGCTTATTTTTATGAAATGATATATATTTATTATAAATTATATATTGGTGAAATTATGTCAAAATTTCATATATGAAATTACATGAAAAAATACTTTAAATAAAAAATGAAAAAATATATTTATAAATTACAAAGTTTAATATGGTTGAAACTATAATTTTAAAATCACCATAAATAATTTTATATTGTATATATAGTTCATACATATTCATTATAACTAAATTATTTTTCAAAAAGAAATTACATATGAATAAATGTTATTTTCCATTCAAGTAGTATTTACTCTTTTTGAATGTACTCTTGTACCCTTAAAAATGTTGTTATAAAAAAAATTATGATCTCCAATCATAAACATTCTATTGGCCCTGAACTTTTATGGATGCAAATCTTCCTATATTTCTATCAAAATTTTAAATTACTCCATTAATTATGGTTTTAGTCAACATTGGTGGCATAATTTAAATATTTATAAAAGAAATGACAAAAGTATGTAAACTAGCAAACAACTAAGTTGAAAACCAAATTATCACAAAATCCAAATTAAACTTATCACGAACTTAGAATTAAACAAATATGTTAAAACTATAAATTATAAATTATAAATTATAAATTATAAATTATAAATTACACAATTGGAAATATTTTGTTTTAAGTGTAAAAATGTTTCCACTAGAAAAAAGTGTAAAAACATTTGTGAATCTTACTAATTATATAAAATTCCAACAAGATGAATAAAAAACAATATAGTTAGTGAAATAAAGAAAACAAAAAATATAACAATAATATAGATGATGAAATAACACAAGTAAATATCACTCAACGTTGTCATCACCCTACATATCTTCCACACTTGGCATGACAACACTATTGTTCTAAGAAATATGTTTTTATCTATGGCAGTGTCTTAATACGAACCAACAATCCCTCGGTAACATATATGGGTAAAAAACACTTGGTTTCAGTGTTTGGGGAAAACATAAGGCTCCCAAGGTTCATGCCACATATTTATAGAGTTGATGCATATCAACCCACTATCGTGATCTTCCTTTATATTATTCCGATCAAAGGTGTCTCACCACTTCACCTAAAACTAACACATTGAAACGAAGATAAGTCCACTTCAAATATCTCTTGTATCTTTGTGACGTAACCTAATGTCCCTTGTATTAGGTTTTGATCGTTGTGGCTAGCGCGACTAGACTGGTCGAACTTGACTTCCACTCCACAGTATTGTGCCATGCATCCATCAATGACATCCTTCGTGCGAAAATGTTGTCCATATGCCCACATAGATGGGAACAAATGCACTTATAAAAAGTGAAAAAGTCACAGTGTCAACCCAAACATAAATAAAATATAAAATATAGATGTTACAATTCAAATTTTCATTTAGAAGTTAAAAATGTGCAAAAATATATTATTACCAAGTTGTTGCACCCAATCCATATGTTTAGCATATCCTCTTTAGCACCCGGGTAACGACAAGATGCAGCGTATTTCTCTCTAAGTTGGTCAACAACCCAACCATTGGGGCATATCATTGGAATATTTTATTTTAAATGACCAGGACAAGGCATACTTCTACCATTCAATCATAAAAATGATTTCCTATCACTTTCCCATTTCCTCCTCTTATGTTCATACAATGTGACCCATGGTTGTGTTGCTTCTGATTTATAAAGAAATAATTTTTTGATGGCTACAATCTCTAAATTTGTTGATGAAATAAAATCGACATATATAGTATGTATGATATCAAAATATACAGTATGAAGTTCAGTGTGAATAGTTACTATCAATAAATTTGACAAATGAGAAGTCACTTACTCTTTGTCACGTGCCTTTTTCCATTCATTGGGAGAATCTCCCCTTCTCTTTTGTCTCCATCCCTTTCGTCATCCCAAATCACTGCACCTCGATGTTTTGATCTTCTTGATGTACTCAGTGGCATAATATAAAGACTTATATGATATGTTCCCCTCTACCATAGGCCCCTCGAGTTTTTCCCTTTGCCGAACAAAACCTTTCAATTTATTCATGTACATATCTAAGAAGAAATTCCAATGAAAAGAAACCACTCCAACTAATTGAACCTCATCTACTAGGTGAATATAAGATGAACTTGCAAGTGCATGAATTTTGTCCACAATTCCTTCTCAAACATACAAAAAAGTTTAGCTATCTCTTGACACCACCATGGAATGCAAGCCATATAAATTCCTTTGATGTGATCCAACATACAAATTAAGATAATTTACATATGGTACATGGTAGGTGTTGGGGGAAGTCATCGTTCTCACACCCATGCACGAGAAAAGGATAATGAAACTGCAGAGTAAAAATAATAACGAATAATAAAATCATGTTTTTGACATACGTACTCTTCGAAGGTTCAAATGGTCATGCGATTTCAACCATGAAAAATGGTCTTCAACAATGAAGTGACATTGTAGTGAATACCCATATAAAGAAGGCGCCCTCACACCCATTATGACCCCATTTTCCAAAGGAAGATTATCTTTATTTGAAATACATGGGTGATCGAAGTATGAATGTTAGTTTTGTTGTGCTAATTTCATTTTCATATTTAAATTTTTTTTGTTGATATTATGCCTGTTGTACATAAGTTTCCTTGTTTCTTATGTGTGTCAAACAATTAATTTAACTGAGTTTTATAAGTGAATTCAAGAGCATAAAGTATGAAATTAAAATTCTGAAGAGTAAAAACAAAATAAACAACAAACCATCGCAATTGATCCATCAACACAAAGTTTTGATGAAGGAGTTCACCCCTCCTGGGTTACATCTCCTTGGTCTAGCTTCCATGGCTTGGGCCTCTATATTAGCTCAAAAGTGAAAAAAAATGTTGTTTACATCCATCAAATTATCTTGAGAGATACGCCAATGAGTCCATAATGTCAAAATATATCAGAAATGACTATTCATTCTCTCAATTTGGCCTTCAGTTGATCTAGGCATGGCCTTCCCTCTTACTGGCCCTGAGCTTCCTTTTTCTTAAAAGTGACAAAAAAACCTGTATAATTTCTCCACTACCTCTAAAATTTGTGCCAATGTGTTTAGAACATGCCAAACTGCTAGGAATGACTCTTCCTGAGCCAAACATTACTCGAAATGTTCTCAAGATATGGCTCATTCAATTTTCCTAGTAAATCTCCTTCAAAACTGGAGAAGACTCCAAATAAGTCCGCCAATTTTGGAATTCTCTCCGAACTTGGTGGTGCCCTTCAAAAACCTCCAAGTTAAGCTCTGAGTTTAAATTAATTCTAATCTGGATTAGGGGTGGATAAAGATGAATTAAGGCGCATTAAGCTCGTTTATGCAAATAATTGTTTAACATTTGTTTTAGCACATAAACGCGGTTTAGGGGAATAATTAACCTTGGATTAACCCATTAATCCCGCGCATATAAAACTCTCCATGTCGTTGGTTGCATGTGGTCTGGTCATATGGGAGGGGGTTGGCCCCCTCCATTCCCACCGTTGGAGGATTGTTGAAGTTCAAATAAATGTGGCTGCCCATCCTTTACAAGGACTACATGGTTGCTTGGAAGGAAGAGGTTTGGTTGGTGTGGGGGTAGTCGTGGGTTCGACCCCGACCCGCACACATATATTTTGTTTGATATAATGTTCCAACTCCAAAGTCTAAGAAATTTAGTTATATATTAAAATTGCGTTCCAACATAGAACTTTGCATAACCCAATGTTTTAAATGAAATGTGCCATGTCATATTTTATATCTGCCACCAATGTTCGGACTTTTCATAAATAAATATGCCACCAATTATACCATTGTCAGATTTGCAATATGACAATGGATATATAGTTTCGGACTATAGCTAATAGCATTAGGCTTAACAACCTGCTCCCTTGTATATAGTTTCAAACCTTCAGACCTTAATATAAAATGAAATGCAGACCTTTGACCATATCATAAATTTGAAATTTGAACCTTGGAGTTGGAGAGTGTCCACCACAGGGGACACATGGCGGCCCCTGGTTGCACCACGTGTTAGCCTCTGGTTGGGCTGTCCCTCATATAAAAAAAATACGAATTCAACCTTAGGAGCAGATCCTTAAAAAATTTCACTTTCAACCAAACTGGTGAATCCTGTTGTGACACTTGTCATAGTGCCACTGGGCAAAAACTAAATAATATTCCTTGCATGCTGACTGGGTTGCCATGTCATCAACCTCTTATTGTTCTGAAATTTATTTTTTAAATTTGCTTGTTTTGAACGATGGCCAACAGGCTATAACTTCTTTGTCTAGATTCGAGTTTTGAAAAAACAAAGTGCGTCGGATTCCTGGCGATGGGTTGGTCAAGGTCGTTCCGTTTCTAATCAATTCTGAGCACTTTCATTTTTGAGATTTTAAACTAAGAACCTAAGCATTCCTCCCCACTAGAAGCCTTTCGGACCCCAAAATCTCTTTTATTACTGATGTAGTGGATGAGGGTATTTTTCCCTCACCCTTCTAGTCTCTATCCACTGAAATTTTCCCATTTTCATCAAATGGAGCTTTTCACAAAAAGTTAAATTTTCCTTTATTATTGTGATGTTATCTTGCTGTTATTGACACCGTCATGCTACAATTTTTATAAATTTGTAGAGAAGAAATCTATTCTTTTAGAAACTATATTCTTCCTACCTTGGTCATTAATCAAAGGAAACTTAAAAAATTGTCTCACCTTGCACACTGTCATCATGGCGATTCTTAACTAATCTTGTTTTGTACTTGCATCGACTCTTCACCTAGCATCTTTGCCATTGCCATGTACCTTTTGGAAACCAAAAACAAGAATTTGTGGAACCCATGCCTTCTTTTTCAAGCTTCTTTTTAAGTTTATATTTGGCCTTTGCACTCTCTTGCACCAACATCTTATTTCCAACACTATTAAACACTGATGTTGACTGCTGCAAAAGTTTTACATCTTTTTTTCCTCCTTTAAAATGAAACATGTTAGAATCCCAAAAAATCTCATTACAAGCATAAGCATATTTGTGAAAGGTTTGATTCAAAACATCTCTTTTTTTATCATTAATAATGTCAAATTCTAACTTTCATTCACTATCCTCTTCATTTCTCCTGCATGTATAAGAGAAAAAGATGTCTTCTTCTTATGCGCTATAATTATGTACTCAATACCATGTTTAAACAAGTGATACTTATTTTCATGGCATTGAAATAATGCTTTCCTATCATACAGATAAGGACTTCCCAATACAATACCTGATATCTCAAGCGGTACCACATCAAGTTCAACTTCATAAAGAATGTTTGAATTGATGGCAAATCTTAGTATGCACTTCCTTGTAACCTGCAAATTTTCATTCTTCCATATCCACCCTAAATGATAAAGTCTTGGATTTCTAACAGTTTCAAGGTCTATCTACTTAACCAAGTCTTCTCAAATCAAGTTACCTTGTGACCCACTATAAAAGAGTGTATCAATCTTGGTATGTTTAGAGACAATTTTAATATGGAAAAGTTCTATTCTTTTATCTTCATCTTGAGTGAAATTTGAAAAATTTGAAGAACTAGTGCTTGCTATGTTCTTACCTTTCAAACCCATGGCTGTAATATTTGTCTCATCTCCTAAATCTAACCCTAAGCCATGTTCAACTATAGCAACAATTTTCCCCTTTTCTTTGGCTTTCAATTTGTTTGGCTTCAAGTCTGGATGAAGTTGCCAATAGTGGTCTTCATCATGGCCAGTCCTTGAACAATTTTTTCATCTAAGTCTTTCTTTCTCTCTTTTTACAAAGCTATTTATTTTTCCTCTTCCATAAAACTTTCCCTTTCCTTTACCCTCACTTTCACTTTTCTCATCTATGTTCGGTTTCCCTCTTGCATCTAAGTGTGTGGATTGAACACAAACCTAAGCGATGTTTGTGGGATTAAACATGATAATAGTGTGCCTAAGCTAACTGTGTAAACCCCCAACATACTTTAACAAAGTTTCTTGAGAATATAAATTAATACCCAAAATAAGAGTTTTTCTCCTAAATTCATGAGTATAATCTTGCACACTTTTCCCTTTCAATTGTCTAAAATTTTTCCAATCCATAATGGCCCTTTAAATGTAAGCTAAGGGATAGAATTTCCTTTTAATGGAATAAATTAAACTTGACCAAGGCATATAGATATTACCATATTTTTTAATATCTTCTTGATTCCTTGCTTCCCACCATACAAGTCCAGATCCTTCCATCCTCAAAGAAGCCAATTGAATCTTTATGACATCTTCATGAAGGTTCTGAATTATGCAATACACATCCAATTGACGTATCCAATTGTCCAATATTTATGCATTCATCTTGCCATTATAAATTGGAAGCTCAAATTTTACATCAAGTTTGAGTAAGGGTGTCTTTCCTTTTGTGGTCTTTGAGTAAGTATGAATCGTTTTTGTGGTGGAAGTGGAAGATGATGTTGATGGAGAAGATGAGGATGGTGAAGATGGTGGATATGGAGCTGGATTTCCTGCACTACCCTTTGAAATCTTCTCTTCATCCTTCTTATCATCTGAAGTTTGTTCTCCATGTGGAGGCTTAGAACATTCTCCTACCATCCCAAAAGTAAATGCATCAAACATAATTTTAACCATCCTCTTTATGTCATTGAGGTATCTCTTAACATCATACTCTTCTGAATGACCTTGAGTCTCTCCAACACCTGACATGATGGCTATGGATTCAAGCTCAGCTTCTGATTCTTGTACCTCTTCAATCAACTCAACTTCTTATACAACTTGTACCTCTTCAATCTCAGCTTCTTGAGACAAAACTTGATTTGCTTCAAATGCATGAGTGGAAATTTTTGTGAAGATGGTGCTCTTATAGCTCTCTTTCTTCTAGTCCTAATCTCAAGACTTGCAACCTACAATTTCCCTTCACCTTTCTGCGTCTTTAACCTTCTCAACATCACAAATTTGCAGCCATTAAAATTGCACAAAACTCAAGCAACTATCAAGGAAATAACCTTGCCTTTCAACCAAGAACTGATACCAACTTGATCCAAGAATGAATGTTAGTTTCGTTGTGATAATTTCAATTTTAGATGTAAAATTTATGTGTTGATCTTATGCTTGTTGTGCATAGGTTTCCTTGTTGCTTATGTGTGTCAAATAGGTAATTTAACTTAGCTTTATGAGTGAATTTAAGACCATAAAGTATGAAATTAAAATTTTGAACATGAGAAACATAAAAACAACAATCCATCACAATTGATCCATCAACATAGAGTTTTTATGAAGGAGTTCACCCCTCCTTAGCTACATCTCCTTGGTCCAACTTCCATGGCTTGGGCCTCTATATTAGCTTAAAAGTGAAAAAATGTTGTTTACATGCATCAAATGCTCCTGAAACATACTCCAATGAGTCAAGAATGTCAAAATCTATTAGAAATGATTATTAATTCGCTCAATTTGGCCTTCAACTGATATAGGCATGGTCTTCCCTCCTGGTGGCCCTCGGCTTCATTTTTCTTCAAAGTAACAAAATCACCTATAGAATTACTCTTTTTCCTCAAAAACCTATTCCAATGAATTCAGACCATGCCAATATGCTATGAATGACTCTTCTTGAGTGAAACTTGGTCGAAAATTGGTCAAGATATGGCTCATTCAATTTTCCTGGGAAATCTCCTCCAAATCTAGAGAAGACTCAAGATAAGTCTGCCAACATTGGAAGTCCTGCCGAAATTGGTGGCGCCCCTAAAAATACGCCAAGTTAAACTCTCTGTAAGGTCCCACCTTACCCACCATAAAAAAAATATAGAGAAGTAGAGGTCACATTAATCACTAATACTCTTTTGCACAAAATCTTAAAAAATTAGTCACTATAAAATTGTTTCCAACAATAAGTCTTTTTTTATGAAAGTTTTAGATAATACAAGAAACAAATGTCTTATTCTCTATTCATACTTCAGAAAATTATTAAATTCATTTTCACATTCATACCAAAAACTTTCAGACATAGGAAGCTACACCCATTAAATAGTTTATTTATAATTTATAATAACATAAAAACAATAGCAACTAAGACTTTTATACTAACAATTTATATGCACAAAAGCTATAACCATTCAAGACTTTTGACAAACACTTTGTAGACATGAACTCTACAGTCATTGAGCCCTTATGAAAAACAGTTTGCAAGCATGCAATTGAAAGTCATTGAGGCATTTTGTCAAACATTTGGCAACAATGAATTTAAGATTATTCTTCAACATATTTATCTCATAAAATTCAAAAATTGAAACTTTAAATGTTTCCATCTTAAAACAGGGACTAAATAATCTTAGTCTTTCATCAAAGACTCAACAAAAAGCGCACATAACTCACAGCAGCAATCTATAAAATTTCCCCAATTTCCGATCTGGGTTTTGAAAAGTATGTTTTTGGAATCAAATCAAGGGTTACATGTTCTTTAGGCACGAATACCCCCTAATGTTGTGCTGAATCAAATTATAAACGCCTAGGAATGTGATTGTTGAAAACAACAAAAATTTATAGCTTTAATGTTTCATTTATGACTTTTGTCAAACATATGGAATGAAAACTTACAACTATAGCTCTACATGAGGAAAAACAACCTAGAGTTATTCTACTAAGATATGCTCATTTAATTCACACATTTCTAAATCCACCATATGAGTCCTTGAAAAATTTTACCACCTACAAGCTAATTCATTTGACATGATTTGACAAGCTTTTTGCACCAATTGCTACAATTTGACAAGCACATGGCAGCCCTGAATGCTATAGCCATTAAGGGTTTCTCTCAAAATTCTGATAGTACTATTACAACAACTTGAATTACAAAACATTGAATTATTGATAAGAATATGAAACATAATCCATAACTGAAATTTATCACCAACTTACCTCAAGCATTTGATTTTCCAAACCATATTTTAGTTGCCATTATTTTTGCATTTTCTTTTAAGGGTTGGTTCTATAATTCCTCCAGGTATATTTTGGGTACATGCCCATTTTTTTACTTTTGATGTAAGATGAAAATTAGCACTTATTCATGCATAAATAAATTGATAACATTACTCATTCACGGATTTTGTCAAGCACTTTGCAAACTATCCTAAAACCATTTCTAAAACATGCATCTAATTACTTGAAGCAAAACCATAAATCGTGAAATACTTACCCAAGTCCTTTGGAATTTATATATTGTAATTACCTTCAACAATATTTGTCTTTCCTTTCTCAAATGCTACAATACCAAGATTAGTACCATAAACTACACCAATAATAACTCCAATATTGAGATCTAAACATCCATACATATAGATTGATATATTCTTTGTTTTAACTGATCAATAATATTATAGATAACATAAGCCTAAACCAAAATTAGATTCTTACAAAAATTTAAATGTCTACTTTTTATTTTATGCTAAAGTTGTACTATAAATTTAGGACAATGGAAATTATACCTGAAGAGATATTCAGCTCCAATCGTTGAGAATATGATCCACCTTTGATCCCTTAACCAAATCATTTGAACCATCCAGTTTTCCACCCAACCATATCTAGGGAGAACTCCTGCCCCTAAAATCCCCGAGTTGTAAAAGCTCACAAACAGTACCAAAATATAGCAGTAGAGAGAAAGCCAAGGCAAGTTGAGGAAGATAAGTTTCAATTCCTCCAAATACCACTCATGGTCAGCTACACTGTGTATAGCTACTTAGTAATTTAGTTTATGGATTTCAAATTCATTTCAAAAGAAATTGGCTACTCTCCAAGCCCCTCCTCTCATAATTTTTTTTCAAATCTCTCCAACTCTTTGTATCACCATGTACCCCCCTAAGTGAGAATACATGAGATGCATATATAAGAGGAGCTAAAAATTATTGTCATAAAAGAGGAGTAATATGCATGTTTTGTATTTCATTTAGAGAGTGTAACTCATGCCATTAAGGAGAGGTGTGCATGCCTTATTTAAGGAGAGCGTAACATATGCATTAAAGAGAGTTGAAGAGGAATATTTTATGACATGTCTTTAATGAGTGTAAGAGGAATATGCCTTTCTTTTATGAGTGCATAAAAGAGAGTGTAATGTATTATTAAAAGAGAGAGAGAGAATTACATAGAACCATGAGAATCATCAAGGAGAGAGGTGTGAAGTGATTGAGGAGATATAATTCCCTTTTAATAATAATATCATAGTCTCATAAAATATAATAATAATATTAATAATATTGAGGATTAGGTCGAGATTGAACTATTATGATTGATTAATCATAATTTAAGTTATTTTCCTTCAAGTATACTTGTTTACCCATTGATTGGAGGTGATTTACTATTTTTGGAAAGTCATACTTGAAATGGTAGAAATGATTTTCTATTTTTAGAAAGTCACTCCAAGATTATTAGGAATGAGATTTTATTAAAGGAATTTTATCCATCAGTGGTATTTTTCTTTCGGAGAATAGGGATTCCGCACCCCTATTTCATGCATCTCCGTGCCTTAGTAGATTGAGGACTACGCGCCCTTATCTACTCTAAAGATCTAAGATTCCATAACTTGATATTTTTAAATATTTAGGACTCTGTGCCCTAAATAGACAAGACTCCATGTATTTATATTTATTTGATTTAGGACTCCATGCCCTAATTTCCATGCTTTTTCATCTACTGTGCTTTGAAACTCCGCGTTTCTCCTTATGGTACTGATTGTGAGCTCATACCCGTCTGATGGTTCGTTGGTAAGGTCTTCTTCCAAGACCTACACAAATCACAATCTCATTGATCAAATAAATCAAATGTATTTCATAATTAACTTATTCCCATTTTACCAAATATTGTGCATGATTTCCACAGTCATTTTGGTTTTGGAGAAATGACTTCTGCAGTCATTTATAACTTGAGCATCCTTGTTGGCAATGACCAAGTCCCCTGCCACATCATGCTTAGTATGAGATTATGCACATATAATCATACAAATCATGTATCATCCATAAATCATACTTAACCATATGTTCCACGTAACCATGATCATCCATGGATCTGTGTCCCAATCCTGAATCACCATTCATGTCATACACCTATGTCCAAAATAGGATACCAAAAGAGAAAACATCGATAATATGCTCTTAACCAAAATCAATTCTTATACACGCAACCATATATATTATCATAATCACACAACAACCAAGTGAACCAAACTAGGTCATAGCATATAAGCATGTACATAAGTCTTTCATACATAATATTATATCATTATATCAAAATCACCATCTCTAAGTGTCATCAAAGCTAACTCACCAAGAAGGGACACTACACTTTGAGTTTAAATTAATGCTAATTCGCATTAAGGGAGGATAAGGATGGATTAAAGTGCATTAAGCGTGTTTATGCAAATCATTGTTTAACATTTGTCTTAGCCCATAAATGTGGTTAAGGGCATAATTAAATCCATATTAACACATTAATCCTGCATATGTAAAACTCTTTGCGTCGTTGGTCACATGTGGTTTGGTCGTATGGGAGGAGGTTGGCCCCCTCCATTCCCGTTGTCAGAGGACTGTTGAAGTTCAAATAAATGTGGCCGACCATCCTTTACAAGGACTACATGGTGGCTTGGCAGTAAGAGGTTTGGTTGATGCAGGGGTGGTCATGGGTTCGACCCCGACCCCTACACATATACTTTGTTCGACATAATGTGCCAACTTCAAAGTTGGAGAAATTTGGTTATATATTAAAATTGCGTGCCACCATAGAACTTTGCATAACCCAAGGTTTTAAATGAACTGTGCCATGTCATATATTATATCCACCACCAATGTTTGGACTTTGCATAATTAAATATGCCACGAATTATACCATAGTCAAATTTAGAATATTCTAGTTGATATATAGTTTCATACTATAGTTAAAAAACTTAGGTTTAATAACATGCGCCCCTGTATATAGTTTCAAACCTTTGGACCTTAATATAAAATGTAATGTGAACCTTTTGCCATAGCATAAATTTGAAATTCGAACCTTGGAGTTGGAGAGGGTCCACCAGAGGGGACACATGGCAGCCCTTGGCTGCACCACATGTTAGCCTCTGGTTGGGTTGTCCCTCATATAAAAAAAATTGAATTCAACCTTAGGAGCATATCCTTAAATAAAATCACTTTTAACCAAACTGGTGAATCCCATTGTGACACTTGTCACAATTCCACTAGGAAAAAACTGAAGAATATTCCCTGCATGCTGACTGGGTTGCCATGTCATCAACCTGTCACTATTTTGCAATATTTTTTTAAAAATCGTCTGTTCTAAACGACGGTCATCAGGCTATAAATTCTTCATCTCAAGTCATATTTCGATGAAATGAAGTGCGTCGGATTCCTGGCGACATGCCGGTCGCGGTCGTTAAGTTTCTAGTCAGTTCTTAGTGTTAGCCACCTATAAATTTTGTCATACCCAATGGTGGATAATTTTGTCTTTAAGACTTCAAGATATCGTTTCCTTTGAAAACTTATCACCTCTTAAAGTCTTATGATGACAATTACCCTTTAAGTTAATCTTCACTGCTGTTTCACTATTAATCCTAAAGTACCTGCTGTTTGCCAAAAAGAAACTACTTATAAGGCTCCTTTCTCCATTTTCTCACTTCACCATTTCACTCTTAAAAAACTCCATTTTCCCCCTTATTTCCTTCACTTAACCTCTAAATCACCAAAACCCTCTTTTTTAAACCTTATATCTCCCTTTGATTTGGTTTAAATCCCTTCATTTTACCTACTGAAACCCTCATTTGGCCTTAAAATCCCTATCTTTGGCCTAAAAACAAGTCTTCCGCTCTATAAAGGGATTAAGCCCCAGAGGGCTTAAGTCACCCACTAGACCCGGTTCTTTCCCTCCATGGGACCACACCTAAGCGCTTCTCCCTAAGCCCTCCTCTCCTCATATTTCTCCGTGAATGCACCTTTTTCTTTGTAAATCTTTCACGCAACGTTTATTCCCCGATTGTAATCTCCACCGTTGATCTAATAGAGATCAACAGTCATCGGGCTTTTCCCCCATCCGCCTTTCCATATTTATTCCGCTTCATCTTTTAAATCTCCACCGTTCATTTCGGAGATCGAACGGTTTACACTAAACCCGCCGTTCACCCCGAAACAAAGAAGGTCATGTCTCTTCCCTGGCACACAGCCTTTTCTGCCCGCACACATTGCTACCCGTCATGCGTGATCCGCACCGTCGGATCTGCCGCCCATCATTCGATGGCTGACACTCCATATCGCGAAATTTTTGCGCCCAAGAGTTAACATTTCAAAATTGCGGGAAATGGGCGGTTTTAAGAAATCCACGTGGAGATCAGTGTATGGAATCATGTTTTTTTGGGCAATACCGCCTCCCCCCATTTTATTTTGCGAAAACCATCCCCGGTTTTCCGCCTTACCACTACTCTCTGCAATGTGCCTTCGCTTTTAATCCCAGCCGTCGATCTCTGAGATCGAACGACTCTTATTATATCGCAACCCCATTCACTTGCTTTTCATCTATTCTCCCAAACAAATTCATCAAAATATCTCCACCATAGATATTCCTGATCTAACGGTCCACATCTCTTGTCGCACCCAAACCCCCACTTGACCTGGTTAGTTACTTTGCCAGGGTTTTCCTTCCATTTTTCTGCTGCATTCACTCATCCTCACAACTCTGATTGCTTCCATAAACCTCCAAATCAGTTTTAAACTAGATCTTCGCAGGATTTAAATTAACTTTTGTTTTTTTATGCAAGTTTAATGAAGTTAAATTTAAACCCTCCTGCAGATTATTACACTGTTATTGGCCAAGGAAGATGATCCTTACGGCCTTTGATACATATTAAAGGGTTTCAAAGTGATAATTAAACATTTTTAGGGAATCAATAAGTCATGATTATCGGTTTTCTAAACAAAGACTCCAACAAACCCTCTGCGCACCTGCAACCAATAGAAGGATCAAAGCATAATCCAAATATTAAAGGCTTTAAATAGAGTTTTAAGAAATCGACGATCTAATCCACGAATGAAGAAAGATCTCTAGAAAAGCCTTGAATGCCACATCACAGGGGCTAATTGAATCCCCTGCCTACCAAAAATGCCACCTTGCAGTCTTCTGCCTCAAAGAAATACCCAGATCAAATCTTAGTCAGTAAAATTAAGGCCAAAGACAACTGAACAATTATTACAAACAAAATAATTTATTTTAAATTGTGAGTAAAGTTATTGTAAAAGATAAAAGAGCCTAAAAATCAATCTTTTCACCCACTGAGCATAAAAGGTAGTAAACAGAGTTATGAGACAGAGTTATAAATTGGATGCTTTCTTGCCTTATGCCTTGCATGGTTTTCAAGGCTAGGAGTTGCATTTAGTATAGAATGAATTATACTTCAACACTAGGAACTCTCCCACCTCCTCATTTTCTTATAAAATCTCCTTGAGGAGCACATTGTAAAGGGTTGGTTGGTCACTAGTTGTAATACTGAAACTCTTTGAAATAATACATATTTTGTCTAAAATTGAAGAAGAAATTGAATTCTTGGAAGCTTGATGGTGTTGTGACATGCTTGTTCTTGAGAAGGCTCTATCATTCGATCCCTGAGCTTGGCTGTTGGTGATGTATTCTGAATTGTTTGCTGTTTTTCCTGTTATCATTATGTTTCATAAATTCTTACTACAATAGGATGAAAATTTTAGGCTAAGAAATGACTCCTAGAAGCACCTTAGACCTGTTTATCCTTCACCTTTTTATGCTTTCTTCTGCTAAGGCATTTTAGAGTCTTTAATAATTCTCTTGAACCCTTATTCTTGTTTATTTCTCAAATAGTTCAAATAGTTGGTTCCAGCATGATTTATGGTTTTCCCTGCTTGTCTGCTGCCACTTGAAAACTATTTTTGAAGTCTCCCTTTGAAGTACCATTGTTTACAGTTAGCCAAGGAGGTCTGTTTGATCATACCCTTTGTCCCTGATTGAAAAATTGTTTTAAAGGTCTTTACAGTTGTGATCATAGATGTGTTAGGTGTTCCCTCTTCTATGACTGCAATTATCAGTGAATCTTTCATGTTTTCTAAGTCCTTTGAAATAAAATATTTGAGGAAATAGGATGTGCTCCCGAATCTTAGATTTAATTTTAAAAGTTTTCTTGAAGTCATTATTTTCTTAAGGAGTGGTTTATAGAATTCATGGTTAGCTCTATCTATCAAATGCCTCTTTATGTTCAAGTTATGTTTTTAAGTTCCCTTTGTTGAGAATTCAATTTCTCTTTCCAAATCATTAATGTCCATCTCATTCACAAAACTAAAGGATCCTGTGGCCAAGTTAGATTTGCCCTTTGATATCCCATATCCATTGATAAGTTTGTCATAAACCTCTTCTTGACTCCATTGCCCAATGAATCAGACATTTCTTCTTTCTATCTATACTACCTAGACCTTTTATGTTCTACTGTGCCAATTCAACCAAACAAACAAAACAAACAAACACCTGCACTTAATAACTAGTCTAAAACCAATACTTAAAAGCAGATAAGATAAACCTTTGCAAACAAGTGAATTTGAGAGATCCATTTCTGAGAATAGGAGGACTAGATCCTGGAACTCTAAATACTGGTTCTAATGTTGTCTTGTGTTTTGGTTAGCCAATCTATCAAAACTTAGGAACCATAACATAATGGCGAGCACGGTGGGACCTTATAAAACTAAACACACTTAAACATCCCTTAGAAGACCCACATATCCTTAAAATTGATACTATCTGATGATATTAGCTTAACAAAGAACACCCTGTGGACTTATCCCACCACTCACACCAACATAATGGCGATCACGGTGGGACATAGTGAATCTATGATAACCTAGAAAACTATTATAAACTCTGTAGTCCTACAAATCTCTAAGAAAATCGGTTAGTGAGCCATAGAGTAGACTCTGTTGTTTTTAGCACCTTAGATAAGTGTTGAAATCAGATATAGGATACTCTCATAACCATATAAATATAAAAAATCCAAAAATATTTCAGATTGGCTTCATAATAAATATGGTGGTGGAACCATAAAACATTTTACCTTCACAAAAAGCTAAAAATTTTCCACCTGGTGACTCCACTAGCCCTAGTAGGCCTATTACCCATCTAGATCTCCAGATTTCCTTAATATTGTGTTAACCAACCTTGAGGAAGTTTAGAAGTCTAGTCCCATACTAGATAAGACATTGTGAGAGGCAATACTTTGAAAACAATCCTAAAAACTTCAACCTCTCTCATTTTTGAAAAAACAGTCTGGCTTCACATAGGATCAACACTAGATCTCATCTAGATCCTAATCCTTTTTCAATAGTTGACAATCCAGAGAGAATTTTGTGGTAGACTTCTAAGTCTGGAAAAACAGCTGATGATAGGAACCTCCTAAGAACAAAATCTATCCCTGAAAACCTTGTCGTCTTGGAGGATTTACACTTTGAATTACATCATTCAAAGAATATCTTTAGAACTAGATCTCAAAGTGATTTAAACCAAGCTGATTTTGAAACTATAGATTTGCAACAGATCTTTAGTAGAGAAGCCTCTCCTTCTACTCCTCTTGATTCCCAGCTTCATTACCACTTTAGCCTTTTCCATAACAAATCTGCTCAAAACCAGTTTGCTGGCCCAAGTGCTTCTTCCATTCCAATCCATACTACCACTGTTCGAAACACTCCATTTCAGCCCACTTTCCCTCTTTTAAATCCACCCCTTGCAGGTCCACTTTTCCTTCCAGCCATGGAAGCATGGTATGCCCCACTAGTGTTACCACAACCTGTGGTTCCCTTACCAAATGACTATCAATATAAAATTCCCCATTTCATCGGAAAATAATCTACCACTGCTAAAAAACATGTAGATAGGATGGAAGATGCATTTGATTACATGGAAATAGAAGATGAGACCATAAAGATGAGAATCTTTGCCCAAAGTCTAAGAGGAGAAGTAAAGAAGTGGTTTAAAAACTTAACTCCTAACAACATCAATGATCTCCCTTCTCTGCATCAAACATTCATAAACAAATGGGAAATAAAAAAAAACCTCTCCAAATATTAGCAAAGTATAGAAATCTTAAAAGAAATCAAGGGGAGAGTGTTCATGATTACTCCACTAGGTTTAACAGTGTTTACAATGCTCTTCCGCCTCACATGAAACCTCCCCAAGGCATGGCCTTAGTAAAATATCCTGAAGGTTTTGATGTTGAAATGGCCTATCAACTAAGAGAGAGATTACTTGACTCTAGAAGACATGAAAAAGGGGGTTGTAAGTGTAGAGGCAAATTTAATTGAGAAAAGAGCAAGGGTAAGATCAGAAAAGAGGGTAACCTATAACGATGACACTGCACCTTCACCCTCAGCTTCTAACACCAAAATTGACAACCTATTAAAAGTAATGGAGAAAATGCTTGAAAAGATCAACTTAAATGATAGAGTGCCACCAAGAGAAAATCAAAACAACCCCCAAAACAGAAATAGAAATCATAATTTCAGAAGAGAAAATAATCAAGATAGGCAAAGAGACAATGACCAAAAAATTAGACCTCCCTTCCAACAAAACTATGTAGATCAAGAGGAAGAAAGGGAGATTGAAAGGTTGGGAGAAGATCACGTAAACTTGATTGGATCAGACAGTGGGGATGATGTTTTCTTCACTGAAGAAGAACAATGTTTCTTCTCCTAAGATCAAAATTAAAACACCTATGAGGATTCTGATGATTATAGATTGGGGTTTGAAAATGCAATCATGGAGGTGCATAAACAATATGATCTTAGGAGAAAAGGGAACATAGATAATTCAAATGACAAGAACACTAGCACTGCTGTTAGGAAAAATGCAGAAAATCAGCCTAAGAAAATAGCAGAGAAACCCAACATTTTGGCTAAGAAAACAGATTTAAACAAAGAAAAAATCAGCCATCCAAATGTTGAACAAAGCAGCCCTAGCACTTTAGCTAGTGGCCCTAACAAAATTGTCCCAAATAGCAATCCAAAAAAATTTCAACAAATCAGAATTGCTGAAAGGAATTCAATTGAAAAAATAGATATAAATATGACAAAATCAATAGTTCCTTTCAACCTTGAGGGAGAGATTGCAAAGATAAAAATTACCATACCTCTAGCTGAACTAGTAACCCAAGAAGTGTACAAAAACGACGTTTTGAAAGCTTTGAACCTAGGAAGTGACACTAATACATTAAACTTGACAGATGACAAACCTCATTTGTTTTTTGGTCCTGAAGTTGAAGGAAAATACCAAGAAGGAGTTGTCCTTCCCTTCTATGTCAGTTTGAATATACATGAGAAAATCTTACACAATGCCATGTTAGACTCTGGAGCTTCACATAATCTTATGCCCAAAGTAGTAATGGAAAGCTTAGGCTTAGAAATTACTAAACCATACAAGGATCTGTATTCTTTTGATTCAAGCAGAGTCAAATGCTTGGGTTTAATTAAAGATTTATGTGTAAACTTATCTTAGATCCCTGCCAAGAGTCTAGTTATGGACATAGTAGTAGCTGACATTCCCCCAAAGTATGGCATGCTTTTATCAAGTTCATAGGGAGCCAAACTTCAGGGGACCCTTCAAATGGACATGTCTTATGCCACCATCCCAGTTTTTAACCAAAAACGAAGATTATACAGGGAATCCCACATGAAATACATGGTGAGCAACATAGATAAACCAAACAACTCTCCAATATATTCCATTCAATCAAGTTTAGATTCCTTTATCTTGGACAATGAAGACCAAATCACTCAGCAAGAAAAGGAAAACAACGAGGAAGTCATTTTACTAGAACAATCAAAACTTCCCTCAAATCAAATACAAAACATTAGAAATCAACAACAACAAGAAAATGAAAATGAGGCAGAAATACTTTGGACAATAAACTTTGATGGTTCTTGTAATAAAACAATTGCAGGGGCAGGTGTATGGATTCAAAATAAAAATTAGAGTTATTCATATAAACTAGATTTTCCATGCACAAATAACATCGTTGAATATGAAGCACTTTTCCTTGGCTTATAGTTGCTTAAACAAATAGAAGCCCAAAAAATATCAGTCCTAGGATATTTTGAACTTATCATAAGACAAATCAAAGGAGAATATTTAGCTAAAAACCCAAGACTTAGAGAATATTGAAATGTTGACCTCGATTTATTAATGACCTTTGAAAAATATGAACTCATTTTCATTCCAAGAGCACAAAATCATCTAGCAAATGAACTTGCCTTCACTGCCAGCAATTGCCAAGTACCTCAGATAAATGAACATCTTAACATAAAGGTCAAAAACAAGCCTGCAGTGCTTGACAATGAGGACCACTGGCAAGTGTTTGAATCTGACAAACACATAGATGATTTCTTAAAATCAGAGAATGATTTTGCCATGCCAATATCAAAGACCATCCATGAACAAAACTGTGTAGAAAATGAAAAAATTCACAGAAACATAAATGACATATTCTGCTGATATAAATCACTGTCAAAATATTTTTGAAGTAGAATTAATTGACAATGCAAACTAGAAATATTTGGAAGTTTTACAATGAAAAAATGATACAATTCCAAGAGGTCTCACACCTTTAGAACACCTTTTTGATTTTAATAATGTAGCCAAAGAACCAAGAATGGAGCCTATGGAAACAAATATAGAAGAACATAACATAGGCAGCCTAGCACAACCCAAGATGATCAAACTGTCTATCACTCTCCCAACTCATATAAAATTGCAATACATAGAGCTGTTCAAAGAGTTTATAGATGTGTTTGCTTGGGGATAGAAATCTCTGAAATCTTATGACACTAGCATCATTCAGCACAAAATTCCTCTTAAGGAAAATCAGAAACATTTCAAACAAAAACTAAGAAGGATAAACCCTATTTTATTGCCTTTAGTTAAAAAAGAAATTGAAAAGATGTATGATGCTGGGATTATGGTACCCATTAGATATTCACAGTGGGTGTCAAACTTAGTTTCTGTTAGGAAGAAGACAGGGGAAATCAGGCTCTGCATTGACTTTAGAAATATAAATAGAGCCTCACTGAAAGACAACTACCCCTTGACCAAGATGGACTATATACTTCAAAGGGTAGTTGGGTCAAAAATAATATCACTGTTGGATGGGTTCTCAGGTTACAATCAGGTGTTAGTGCTCCCAAGTGATCAACACAAAACTGATTTTACTACACCTTGGGGAACCTTTATGTATGTCAAAATGCCATTTGGTTTGATGAATGCAAGGGCCACCTTCCAAAGGGCCATGGATATAGCCTTCTCTGAAGATATTGGCTATTTTATAATCATTTACCTTGATGACATAACTATTTTCTCTAAAACTAATGAAGAACATTTTATTCACTTAAGAAAAGTTTTTGAGAAATATAGGAAATTCGGCTTATCTTTGAATCCCAAGAATAAACTCTTTGGTCTCCAAGAAGGCAAGCTTCTTGGTCACATAATTTCATAAGAGGGAATCAAATTAGACCCTAAAAGGATTGATGGCATATTGAAAATAAACCATCCAAGAAGCCTCAAAGAATTACAATATTTCATTGGAAAGATTAATTTTTTAAGAAGCTTTATTCCCAACCTTGCTGAGCTATTAAGAAACATTACAAACATGCTTAAGAAAGAGGTAGGTGTGAAATGGACTACACAAGCTAAACAATCATTTGAACTGGTTAAACAAGCTCTCACTCAAACAGCAGTCTTGATTAGTCTAGATTTCACCAAAGACTTTTATATCTTTTCTTTTGCATCTGAACATACAATAGATGCAGTATTACGTCAAAAGAATGACTTGGGGCAAGAAAAACCAATATTCTTTTTTAGTAGGGCATTAAGAGATGCTCCTCTCAAATATAACATCATGGAGAAGCAAGCCTTAGCATTAGTGAAAGCATTAAAGGACTTTAGAGTCTACATTTTACACTCTCACATAATTTTTTTTGTTCCACATACTGTTGTCAGGGATATTCTAAGTCAAGACCCTAATGGTAAAAGGGGAAAATGGATTGCTACTATTCTTGAATATGACTTAGAAAGCAGGCCCACCAAATTGATTAAAGGGCAAGGATTAGAAAAAATCACGGCTGAATCAAACTTCCAAGCACTAGATATGAATATGGTGGATGTGTTGGAAGAAATAGAAGAATTCACTGCTCCTTTCATTAAAGAAACATTTTTGAAATATCCTTGGTATGCTGACATCATTTATGTGCTTTTATATCTAAATGCCCCTCCTTCTTTGTCTAAAACTAAAGCTAGATTTTTTAAACAAAAGGCTTTGAATTATTGCATATTAGATAGGGTATTATATTGGAAAAATGTTGTTGGAATTTTGCTTAAATGTTTACTTGAGGATGATGCAGGAAAAATCATGCATGAGCTACATGAAGGAGAATGCGGAGGACACCTCTACTGGAAGACCACAGCAACCAAAATCCTCAGTTCTGGACACTATTAGTCCATCCTTTTCCCAGACACTCAAAAGTTAGTCATGTCTTTCCATAAGTGTCAAATTTTTGATGGCAAAAGGAAACTTCTTCCCTTACCTTTACATCCTATCAGTGTTGAAGCGCCTTTCCAACAATGGGGCTTGGACTTCATTGGGAAAATTCACCCATCTTCATCAGCCCAGCATAAGTGGATCCTCACTGCCACTGATTATTTTACCAAGTGGATAGAAGCCATACCTTCTAGGAATACTACTGACTCTATCATTATCAAGTTCCTTGAAACAAAAATCCTATCCAGATTTGGTTGTCCTAGAAAAATCATCATAGATAATGCTGCTGATTTCAAGTCTAAAAGAATGGTTGATTTCTGTTACAAATACCACATCACCTTGGGCCATTCTACTGCCTATTATCCCCAAGGGAATGGATTAGCTAAATCATCCAACAAAAGCCTCATCAATATCATCAAAAAGCTGTTGGAGAAGAATCAGAAATCATGGCATAGTAAGCTGGTTCATGCCTTATGTGCTAATAGATTGACCACAAAGAAGTCAATAAATATGTCCCCCTATCAGCTGGTCTATGGCATGGATGCAGTCTTCCCAACATCATTAGGAGTTCTAGTCATGAAAATCCTTCAAGAATTGCAAACTGAAGAAAATGATATGTAGAGAAGAATCAACCAAACAATTCATTTACAAAAATCCAGAGAAGAAGTCTATGAAATAACACAACCAGTCCAAGAAAATATCAAGAAACTATTTGATTAGAGGACTAAGGTAAACAATTTCCAAGTTGGAAATGTGGTTCTCAAATGGGATTCAAGAAGGGAAGAAAAGAGAAAACATGGCAAGTTTGAGAACCTGTGGAAAGGACCCTATGTTATTAATGCTGAGAGGGGTCACAATGCATTTTTCCTGAAGGAATTGAATGGGGAGGATCTATATGGAGGTCCTGTCAATGGAAGAATGCTCAAGCATTATTTCTACCAAGAGTCACGAGTTTCAAAGCTTTTTGATTTCCATTGTAAATATCATTGTTTGAACATTGCTTTTAAAGTTACAAAAACAATAGAAAAGAAAATAGGGTAGAGAAAAACAAGAAAGGTACAGCCCCATACCAAAAAAGAGAGACAAAGTCTAAAAGTGTGCAAGCTCAAATGCCACTACTAAAAACACACTGCTAATTAGTCATACAGCCTAATCATGACTAATTAGCTTTTCAATTTACTGCTGATAGGTTAGTGAATTAGATCAGCCAAATAGCACAATCTTGGCTTATCAGTAAGGTAGATTAGGATAGAGGAAACTAAGGTTCAAACAAATTAAATGTATGAACCTATGAATCTCAAAAGAAGAAGGGCTCTAATTAGATTAAATCTTAAGCCAAAGATAGAAAGCAAACTGGTTCCAATATGCTCAAAACTTGAAACAAATAAGGGAGAAAATACAACTCAAACAAATTAAAAATTAGAGCTGAAGAGATAGTCAAGGATGTTTTAGTTTTCAGATCTTAAGCCTTCATAATTTTGTTTTACTTTTTGCAAATAAATCTATGTGAAACTTTTTTTTATGCTATAGATCTGCAGCAAGTCAAATTGTTTAATCCTAGCTTGGCTGCTTTTAAATTTCCTGTTTTAGAATGTAGAGAATAAAAGTTTGTCAGACAGTCTAATCCTGACAGATAGTAGTTAGGTAGAGAATTTATGAACTCAACTGTTTAAACTGAGTTCATGGAGAAATAAGAGTAGAAATAGATTAGTTTCTTGTTTTCAAAAAAGAATAAATGTTTATGAAGAGAGTTTCCTAGTCCAAATGCACTCTGAAAGAAGAAAAATTGTTAGGATCATTAGGAATGGGTAGGTAGAGATGTTGTTTTGATATAATTCCATTGTTTCAGATTGCTGCAGAGTTTATCAAATCAAAGAAAGGTCAGCTAAAGAAAAAGAAAGTTGATGCCCAATGGATAGAGGCACTCGTTTACTGAAAAGCCAGAGATCAATAGCTGAGGTTCTGGACACCTAAAGAACCAACTGTACTCCCCAAGTGGAGCCACTGTTAGCCACCTATAAATTTTGTCATACCCAATGGTGGCTAATTTTGTCTTTAAGACTTCAAGAGATAGTTTCCTTTGAAAAATTATCACCTTTTAAAGTCTTATGATGATAATTACCCTTTAAGTTAATCTTCATTTCTGTTTCACTATTAATCCTAAAGTACCTGCTGTTTTCCAAAAAGAAACTGCTTATAAGGCTCCTTTCTCCATTTTCTCACTTCACCATTTCACTCTTAAAAAACTCCATTTTCCCCCTTATTTCCTTCACTTAACCTCTAAATCATCAAAACCCTCTTTTTTAAACCTTATATCTCCCTTTGATTTGGTTTAAATCCCTTCATTTTACCTACCGAAACCCTCATTTGGCCTTAAAATCCCTATTTTTGGCCTAAAAACAAGTCTTCCGCTCTATAAAGGGATTAAGCCCCAAGGGCTTAAGTCACCTACTAGCCCCAGTTCTTTCCCTCCATGGGACCACACCCGAGCGCTTCTCCCTAAGCCCTCCTCTCCTCATATTTGTCCGCGAATGTGCCTTTTTCTTTGTAAATCTTTCACCCGACGTTTATCCCCCGATTGTAATCTCCACCGTTGATCTAACAGAGATCAATGGCCATCAGGATTTTCCCCCATCCGCCTTTCCATATATCTTCCGCTTAATATTTTAAATCTCCACCATTCATTCTGGAGATCATATGGTTCACACTAAACCCGCTGTTCACCCCGCGACAAAGAAGGTCACGTCTCTTCCCGGTCCCATAGCCTTTTCTGCCCATACACATTGCTGCCCGTCGTGTGCGATCTGCACAGTCGGATCTGTCACCCATAATTCGATGGCTGACACTCCATATCGCAAAATTTTTGCGCCCAAGAGTTAACTTTTCAAAATTGTGCGAAATGGGCGCTTTTAAGAAATCCACGTGGCGATCAACGTATGTAATCACGTTTTTTTTGGCAATATCGCCTCCCCCCATTTTATTTTGTGAAAACCATCCCCAGTTTTCCACCTTACCATTGCTCTCCGCAACGTGCCTTCGCTTTTAATCCTAACTGTCGATCTCTGAGATCAAACCGCTCTTATTATATCGCAACCCCATTCACTTTCTTTTCATATATTCTCCCAAACGGCTTCATCGAAAGATCGCCACCATAGATCTTCCTGATCTAACGGTCCACATCTCTCGTCGCACCCAAACCCCCACCTAACCTGGTTAGTTTCTCTGCCAGGGTTTTCCTTCCATTTTTCCGCTGCATGCACTCATCCTCACAGCTCTGATTGCTTCTATAAACCTCCAAAGCAGTTTTAAACCAGATCTTCACAGGATTTAAATTAACTTTTGTTTGTTTTATGCAAGTTTAATGAAGTTAAAGTTAAACCCTCCCGCAGATGATTACACTGTTATTGACCAAGGATGACGATCCTTACGGCCTTTGATACATATTAAAGGGTTTCAAAGTGATAATTAAACGTTTTTAGGGAATCGATAAGTCATGATTATCGGTTTTCTGAACAAAGACTCCAACAAACCCTCTGCACGCCTGCAACCAACATAACACAGTGAGCATCAATCAATTGAAGGATCAAAGCATAATCCGAATATTAAAGGATATAAACAGAGTTTTAAGAAATCAACAGTATAATTCACGAATGAAGAAAGATCTCCAGAAAAGCCTCGAATGCCACATCACAGGGGCTAATTGAATCCCCTTCCTACAAAAAATGCCACCTTGCAGCCTTCTGTCTCAAAGAAATACCCGGATCAAATCTTAGTCAGTAACATGAAGGCCAAAGACAACTGAACATTTATTACAAACAAAAGAATATATTTTAAACTGTTAGTAAAGTTATTGTAAAAGATAAAAGAGCCTAAAAGTCAATCTTTTCACCCACTGAGCATAAAAAGCAGTAAACAGAGTTATGAGAGAGAGTTATAAATTGGATGCGTTCTTGCCTTATGCCTTGCATGGTTTTCAAGGCTAGGAGTTGCATTTAGTATAGAATGAATTATACTTCAACCCTAGGAAATCTCCCACCTCCTCATTTTCTTATAAAATCTCCTTGAGGAGCACATTGTAAAGGGTTGGTTGGTCACTAGTTGTAATACTGAAACTCTTTGAAAGAATACATAGTTTGTATGAAGTTGAAGAAGAAATTGAAGTCTTGGAAGCTTGATGGTGTTGTGACATGCTTGTTATTGAGAAGGCTCTATCATTGGATACCTGAGCTTGGATATTGGTGATGTATTCTGAATTGTCTGTTGTTTTTCCTATTATCATTATGTTTCATAAATTCTTACTATAGTAGGATGAAAATTTTAGGCTAAGAAATGACTCCTGGAAGCACCTTAGACCTGTTTATCCTTCACTGTTTTATGTTTTCTTCTGCTAAGGCATTTTAGAGTCTT
The DNA here is from genome assembly GCA_034641835.2 of Pinus albicaulis. Lineage (NCBI taxonomy): Eukaryota > Viridiplantae > Streptophyta > Pinopsida > Pinales > Pinaceae > Pinus > Pinus albicaulis. The sequence goes on along the minus strand of CM076571.1, from coordinate 499,708,749 downwards.
CAAATAGTTGGTTCCAGCATGATTTATGGTTTTCCCTACTTATCTGTTGCCACTCGAAAACTTTTTTTGAAGCCTCCCTTTGAAGTATCGTTGTTTACAATTAGCCAAGGAGGTTTGTTTGATCATACCCTTTGTCCCTGATTGAACAATTGTTTTAAAGGTCTTTACAGTTGTGATCATAGATGTGTTAGGTGTTCCCTCTTCTATGACTGCAATTATCAGTGAATCTTTCATGTTTTCTAAGTCCTTTGAAATAAAATCTTTGAGGAAATAGGATGTGCTCCCGAATCTTAGATTTCATTTTAAAATTTTTCTTGAAGTCATTATTTTCTTAAGGAGTGGTTTATAGAATTCATGGTTAGCTCTGTCTATCAAATGCCTCTTTATGTTCAAGTTATGTTTTTAAGTTCCCTTTGTTGAGAATTCAATTTCTCTTTCCGAATCATTAATGTCCATCTCATTCACAAAACTAAAGGATCCTGTGGCCAAGTTAGATTTTCCCTTTGATATCCCATATCCATTGATAAGTTTGTCATAAACCTCTTCTTGAATCCATTGCCCAATGAATCTGACATTTTTTCTTTCTATCTATACTACCTAGACCTTTCATGTTCTGATGTGCCAATTCAACTAAAAAAACAAAACAAACAAAAACCTGCACTTAATAAATTGTCTAAAACCAATACTTAAAAGCAAATAAGATAAACCTTTGCAAACAAGTAAATTTGAGAGATCCCTCTCTAAGAATAGAAGGACTAGATCCTAGAACTATAAAGATTGGTTATGATGTTGTCTTGTCTTTTGGTTAGCCAATCTATCAAAAATCAAGAGCCATAACACTTAGCACTTTCATTTTTGAGCTTTTACACTGAGCACATGATCAATGCGACATCATGTTGTTTGAAAAAATGAGAGGGACCAACCTCTCCCATTACTTTCTTGTCTTGGCCAATGTTTCTTTTTAGTTTTTGAAGACATAATATCTCTCCTAAAAACCAACGTGTCATATTATTTCGATGATATGTGGCTCCATAAATAATATTAAACATTTTTAAATATATGCATGGGATTTATTAAGTGTGAAATCTTAATATGCTCCTAATATGGGAGCTCATAAAAGACAAATTTTGTCTTCATTGCAATGGAAAATTTCCTCTTCATTGCAATGGTAAATTTTTCAACATAGGTGTTGGATAATTTTGATCATCAAACATAGGCTCTGTTAGGAGTCTGTAATTTTAGCAGATTGGTGAGACTAAAACTGCAGAAACAACATCGTTTCAACCAACTTTGGGATTCTAGGATCTAGCCCTCTTGAATCCGGAGAGGGATCTCTCCAATAAGTGCAAAGATGGATTTGTCTTTGAATTTTGGGGTAATGATATTAGGCTAGTTATGAAGGCCAAGGATTTGTTTTTGTTTTTGGATGGTTGAGCATGATTTTTACTTGAGGGGAAAGTTCTAAGTGCAAAAAGCTTCAAAGGTGAGAAGTTGCAAGCAAATAAAACAGCTTTGGCCAGAAAGATAGATATAACACTGGTTTTTAGTCCATTGGGCTATGGAGTCATATCTAGGCTTTAATTGAGCAACAACATCAAGAGTGATCCAAGGGGCAAGTCATCTATATCACAAGATTATTTGAGATTAGAGTGATGAAATGGAAACGATAAAGTGTTGAAGGGGTGGAAACTGATAATAATTTAAAAAGGGATTTATAGTCAGTCCAAAAAAGAAAAGCCTTTTTAAGTAATTGTTTAAAACCAACCAAGTGCAGGGCTAACCATTGACTTCTTGGGCAAGTCTGTATTAAAGCAGCTTAATTGACAAAAAATCCAGTAATCCACATAATTACTTTCAGAAAGTATGAAAACACATAAGAGAAGACAAAGTGTAACCTAAGATCAGATAAGGTACTTTTAAACCTAGTCTGCTTTCAGTCAACACCAAGGGAAACTTTCAGAATCTGCTTTTGGAGAAAAAACTAGGACCAGGGCACACCATGTCTTCAATAGTCATCTTTAATAAGCATAATAAGGAAAATAAATTTCAAGAACAATGTTTAAGGCAAATGGTAGGACGAGGGAACTCCAACATTCTTAACTGCTTAACCGTATTAAATCATTCTTGAATAAACAATTTGGAGGAAAACATTAAGATAAAGATTTTCAGTCAGAGAAGGTTACTGATATACAGTAGGTCCTAACTCTATAATTGTTGTTCTTTATCAGAGAATAGTGAACAATATGACATACATAGAAGGAAAAAAATAACAAAGAAAGGGGCACTTCACCAGTGATATAGACCAGGATCCCAAGAAACAGATTTTATATTGATGTCAAACCAGTTACAATCTTCAAGTCCAATGTTTCAGTTCAGAAATCATCTTCACTATTCAGCCTAACTAATCTATCACAAGCAGAGCTCCAAGGGCCAGTGAACACTATTTACAATCAGGAGTTTGAGCTCAAATGTATTTCAAAGTTCTGCAACCAACAATCTCTCATATTCTACTAAGGTATTTATAGAAGAATGAGGAGGTGAAATCTAAAAAAAAAAGATCTTTTAAGGCAATTAATACAGATTCAAGACTTCTCGGCCTTTTGAGGGGCTCGATGGAGAAGTTTACAGGTGGACTACTGTACTAACTGTTTTACAATAAATATCAAAGCTCAGTGGGAGCTTTATTTGACTTTGAGGCTCTATGTGTTGTGTGGAGTAACTCTGCAGATATTTCTGTATTTAGTTCGTTGCAGCAGTAACTCCTCGGCTGCGTTGAGGCAAAATATCTGATTTTGTAGTAAGTTCAGCCTATGTTTGAATGCTTCAAGGCAACAGGTGGCTCTCTTGGTAGCTGAGGAATCAATTCGCCTCATTTGAAGCGGTGGAAGCCTTTCTGTCAGTGAAACACTTATGATTTTCTGTTGACTGTGTTTTAATCTAGGGAATTAGGCTTTTGATAATCACTCTTAGCCGTAATTCCCCAGATCCATCTTCAATTCTTCATCTGTTGTGCTTTTTATTCAAGCTTATACTCTCTAACTGTTCTTTTGAATAAAACAGTGTCTTGTCGATGTGCAAGGCCACACAGGCCATTTTACGTGTTTTATCAATGCTCATGAAAAATTGATAAATCATTTAATTTTAAACCTGTGAATGGTTCTTTTTAATAGCTCGAAGGCGCAGGAAACGTCTTTCCCAACCCTCGGCTTTCCTTATGGAAAAAACCATTCAAACCTGTAAAATAAACAAAAGATTAGGAAATCCCGTGTTTTTAGGTTTAAACTGCTTCAGGTGGCGGGGAGGGAGCGTAGCCGTTGGATGAAAGCATCTAACAGTGGAGATCGGCGAAAAAGGCAAAAGGAGAGTGAGGAGAAAAAATAAGGCGGGGTGGTTTTGGACCGTCCGATCTGGACATGTGGACGGTCCAAATTGAATCAGGAGGTCGCAATTGGGGGGTCTTGCGATGCGATTAATCGCATCGCAAATATTTGTGATGGGCATTTTAAATAAAATCGCAATTTGGAACGATTGCGATTTGCGATGGATCGCATCGCATATATTTGTGATGAGCACTTCAAATAAAACCGCGATTTGGAAGGGTTGCGATTGCAATTTGCAATGGATAACATCGCAGATATTTGCGATGAGCACTTTAAATAAAATCACAATTTGGAACGATTGTGATTTGCGATGGGTCGCACGCAAATATTTGCGATGAGCACTTTAAATAAAATCGCAATTTGGAACGATTGTGATTCAGCGTCGTGAGGGGCTTAGCACATGGTTTCGGGGTGAAGGCATGTGGGGGGAAGTGGTTAGGACTTAGGCCAAAGGGGATTAAGTCCATAGTAAAGACTTGTATTTTTTATACATTTTTCATGGTTTTCAATGGATTTTGGAGGCTTCAGAAAAGCTAAAGAATGGGTCTTTAACCTTATAAAAGTGTTTTTCATGAGGGGAAGAAAATAAATCATGAAAACAAAGGGGATTTTATGGAGAAAAATGGGAGCATATGAAGGTTAGTTTTGAGTGAGAGAAGGGGGGAAAATGATGGTTTCTCAGCAATATTTTCTATGAAATCAGCAGAATTTCTGAGTATAAAAATGGGAATAGTAAATGAAGATTTCAGACAGAAGCATGAGGCCTTCAAGGAGTCTTCAAGAGCCAACAATTTTTAGTGATAAAATTTTTTCCTTGGAGGCTCAAAAAGTCTTAGCCACCTTTTGGTATAACAAAATATTATAGGTGGCTAACAGTGGCTCCACTTGGGGATGATGCCTTCTTGAAGGCATCAAGAACTTCAAACTTGCATTTTCTAGGATGCTGATCAGATTGCCTCATCTATTATGTTCTCTGGGAGGCTGACCTATGCCTGATCCATTGGGCTGCTTTCTTTTGCTGGGATGATTTTGCTCTGAAAACATTATAACAGTCATAAAAACAATGGATTTTCATCTACAAGCTTTCTACCTACCCAATCCGACTGATCTAACATTTTTTCTTCCTTAGAGTGCACTTGGATTGGTAAACTATTTTCACAACATTTTATTCTTTTGAAAGCAGAAAATCTAATCTATTTCTACTCCTTATTTCTCCCTGAACTCAGATTAAACAGTTGAGTTCAGATGCTTCTCTACCTAATCTACTATCTGTTGGGATTAAACTGTCCAATAGATTTTCATTCTCTAATTTCTAAAACAGAAATTCAAAAGCATTCAAGTCAGGATTGAACAATCTAACTTGATGTTGGTCTATGGCATAACAAACAAGCTGCACATAGACATTATTTTGCAGAAAATTAAATAAAAAATGGAAGGCTTAAGATCTGAAAATTCAAAGCACTTCCTTCATCTTTTTAACAGCTCTGTTTTGACTTTGGTTTGAGCTGTTCTTTCTTTGTTGGACTGGTTCATATTTTAAGTGATTAGAACCAGATTTTTACATCTTTTGACTCAGAATTTGAAGCAGATTTGAGTCATTTTTCTTTTGAAATCTTAGGTTCAGATTTTGAACATGTTTGAACCTTTAATTTCTATCCTAAAATATCTACTAATAAGCCAAGATTTAAACAGTTTGGAAAATCAAATTCACTACCCTATTAGCAGAAAATTTAAAACTAATTAGTCAAGATTAGGCAGTTTGACTAACTAGAAGTGTGTTTTTCAGGAGTGGCATTTGAGCTTGCACACTTTCAGATTTTGTTTCTCTTTTTTGGTATGGGGCTATACCTTTCTTGTTTTGTCAATCTGCCCTATTTTCTCTTTTTCATTGTTTTTGTATTTTTGATCTTTCTAACATTGAATGCAATGGTGGATGAGATATTTATAATGGAAAAAAGATAAAAAGGCTTCTAAACATAGCATTTGATCAAGAGAAGTAATGCTTGAGCATCTTTCCATTGACAGGACCCCCAAACAATTCTGCTCCATCCAACTCCTGTAAGAAAAATGCATTGTTACCAGCAGTTGAATGAATAGAGTAAGGGCCAAGCCATAAGTTGTCAAACTTTCCATGTTTTCCCTTGTCTTCCCTTCTTGAGTCCCATTTTAAAACTTTGTCCCCAATCTTGAAATTGCTGGCCTTTGTTCTTCTGTCAAAAAGCTTTTTAATGCTCTCCTGTTTCTGCAATGCTTTGTTATACACTTCCTCTCTGGTTTGCTGAAGATGAATGGTCTGATTTATTCTTCTAATCATGTCATTTTATTCAGTTTTCAGCACTTGAATTAACTTCATCACTGGTACACCAAGGGTGTTTGGAAAAATTGCATCAGTACCATACACAAGCTGGAAAGGTGACACACCAATGGATTTCTTCAAAGTCAATATGTCAGCCCAAAGTGCATGAATTAGCTTTGTGTGCCAAGACTTATTTTTGTCCTCCAAAAGTTTCTTGATTATGTTCACTAAGCTTTTGTTTGAGGATTCTGCAAGTCCATTACCTTGAGGGTCATAGGCCATGGAATGCCCCAATGTTATCTGATATCTAAGACAGAACTCAACCATCTTCTTTGATCCAAATGCTGCTGCATTATCAGTGATGATCTTGGTAGGACAACCAAACCTGGAGAGAATATTGGTCTCAATGAATTTTATAATAACAGAGTCATTGGCTTGCCTACAAGGTATGGCTTCTATCCACTTAGTGAAATAGTCTGTGGCAGTAAGAATCCACCTATGCTGGGCAGAAGATGGGGGGTGAATTTCTCCTATAAAGTCAAGTCCCCACTGTTGAAAAGGAGCTTCAACAGTGATTGGATGCAGAGGAAGGGGTAACAATTTTATTTTGCCTTCAAAGAGTTGGCACTTATGACAGGCAATGATCATCTTATGTATATCAGGAAAAAGAGCTGGCCAATAGAAACCAACCCTCAAAATTTTGTTGGTTGTTGTCTTCCAGTACAAATGACCTCCAGACTCTCCTTCATGGAATTCATGCATAACCTTCTCTGCATCAAACTCAGGAAAACATTTAAGCAATAGACCACTTTCATTTTTCCAATAAATACATTTATCTATAATGCAATAGTTTACAACTTTCAATTTCAGGAATCTTGCCTTTGTTTTTGTTAGACCAGGAGGTGTATTCAATTTAAGCAAAACATAAACAATATCAGCATACCAAGGAGAGTTCATAAAATGATCTTCAACTATAGGAGTTGAGAATTCTTCTTGGTCATCTAAAGCATTAATCATATTAATATCAAGAACTTCAAAATTTGATTCAGCCATTAATCTAGCTAGACCTTGGCCTTTGATTAGTTTAGTGGGTTATATCTCTAAATCATATTCAAGAATAATAGAAATCCACTTACCTCTCTTACCATCTGGGTCCTGAGTTAGAATGTATTTAACAACTGAATTTGGGACAAAGGCAATAGTGTGTGAATGAGGGATGTACACTCTGAAGTCTTTCAAAGCTTTAACCAAAGCAAAATCTTGCTTCTCCATAATGTTATACTTCAAAGGGGCATCCCTCAATGCCTTGCTAAAGAATGCAATAGGCTGCTCTTGTCCTTGTGGATTTTTCTGTAAAAGGATAGCAGCTATGGTATGTTCTGATGCAAATGAAAAGATATAAAAATCTTTTGAAAAATCAGGACTTATCAGAACCAGTGTTTTGGTTAACGCTTGTTTCACCAGCTCAAAAGACTTCCTTGCTTCCAAGGTCCATTTTACCCCTTGCTTCTTCTTTAACATGTTTGTGATATTCCTAAGGAGCTCAGCCAAATTGGGGATGAACCTTCTTAAAAATTTGATCTTTCCAATGAAAGATTGCAACTCTTTGATGTTTCGAGGATGAGAGATTTGCAATATGGCCTCAATCCTCTTTGGATCTATCTTTATACCCTCCTCTGAAATAATGTGCCCAAGAAGTTTACCTTCTTGGAGACCAAATAGTGTCTTCTTAGGGTTTAAAGATATCCCAAACCTTCTGCACTTGTTGAAAACCTTTCTCAAATTTTCTAAGTGCTCTTCATCTATTTTTGAAAACACAGTAACATCATCTAGATATATAATGATGAAGTAACCTAGTTATTCCGAGAATGCTATGTCCATGGCTCTTTGAAAGGTTGCTCCAGCATTGATTAGACCAAAAGGAATTTTCACATACATGAAGGTGCCCCATGGTGTAGTAACGGCTGTATTTAATTGATCAGTATGGTAAACCAAGATCTGATTGTACCCCGAATAGCCATCCAGCAAAGAAATTCTTCTAGACCCTACCACCCTTTGTAGAATGTGATCCATCTTTGGTAAAGGGTAGTTGTCTTTTAATGAAGCTTTGTTTAAGTCTCTAAAGTCTTTACAAAGCCTGATTTCTCCAGTTTTCTTCCTAACAGACACCAGATTAGATACCCATTCAGAATATCTAACAGGGACAATAATACCAGCATCATACATTTTCATGATCTCCTTCTGAACCAACGACAACTGGACAGGGTTTATTCTGCGAAGTTTCTGTTTGAATGGTTTTTGGTTTTATTTGAGGGGGATTTTGTGTTGTATTATTTTAGTGTCGTAGGATTTAATATCTTTGTAACTCCACGCAAAAACATCAGAAAACTCTTTAAATAGCTCTATTAATTTGAGTTTAATGTGAGCTGGTAAAGTCTTAGACGGTTTAATCATCTTCGGTTTTTCCTCACTGCCTATATTACACTCTTCCACTTCAGTCTCTACAGGTTTTAGTTTTGGCTTATTTGCCACATCGTCAAAATCGAACAACTCTTCTAAAGGGGTCATACCCTTAGGCAAACTTTCACCTTTGGAGTGCAGAGTTTCTAACTCCTTTGTTTCAAACTCTGTATTCATTTCTGTTTCACCTTCAATTTTTCCAGATAATAGGTTTATATTAGCAAGTTCAGGGGACGTTTCTTCCTTATCAAGAAAATTCTCTTCGCTGCAGTCTGTATCATGATCTAAGTCCGAACTGTGTAATTCAAATTCATTTCTAAATTGCATGAAGTATTCTATTTGTTTTTCATTTTCAAACACCTACCAATATTTTTCGTTATCAGGCACGACTGGTCTGAATTTAATCTGAGTTGTGTCATCATATGGCATTATACATGTTCTAGTGGCAGAGGCTAGATTATGGGCTGTAATATTTTCCTTTCTCGGGACGAAAATTAATTGGGACTCATAGAAAGCTTCTAAAAGATCCACGACATCATTCCGATAGGCCCTAAGTCTGGGGTGATGAGAGATATACTCCCCATTGACTTGTCTTATGATTAATTCCGAATCCTCGTGAATTTTAATTCTCTTGGCTCCTAACTATTTCAACAAATGTAAACCTAAGAGAAGGGACTCGTATTCCACTACGTTTTTGGAACACTGGAAGTTTAACTTACAGGAAATGCATTCGGTGTGGTTGCTTACAGTGTTGCGAATACAAACACTTGCACCATCGTTATTTCTAGTGCACGACCCATCGAAATGCATACTCCATAGAGGATTGTTTTCAGTTTCATTTGTTTGGTGAATGTCCTCTTTAACTAACGTGCTTTCTGATCATTGTTGAATGTCTGCACTTAGTTGTAGATGTTTTGATTCCCCCTGATTTTCAGTTACTTGGGGAATACTTTCCTGACTCTCAATGTTTAGAAGCGAGGGACACATGACTTGTAGTTCAAGACACACATTTGGTTTTCTGTTGTTTAAAGGTTCACCAAATTGTTTCGACAACTCTGTGGTATTTACCTTCCCCTCTCTATCGGCCATTAATTCTATTAAAGTTACTTGTTCATCTGAAGCCTCTTCATTAAAAAGGATAAAAGAATCAAGGCCTGTATTCACAGAATAAAGGGGAGGTTTTTGTGGTCTGTCTTGACTTGTAACTGTGTATTGCATATGAGACTCCCTGTAAAGTCTTCTGGTTTGATTGAAAATAGGGATAGTCGCATAGGTCATGTCCATCTGCATAGTCCCCTGTAACTTAGCCCCCCAAGATCTAGATAACAAAATTCCATACTTTTGGGGCACATCAACCACCACAATGTCCATGAGTAAGCATTTGGCTAGAATCTGGGCTAAGTTAACATAGAGGTCTTTGATTAATCCTAAACATTTTACTCTGCTGGAATCAAAGGAGTGTAGGTCTTTGTAAGGTCTGGTGATTTCAAGACCAAGGCTCTCCATCACAGCTTTAGGCATTAAATTATGAGAAGCCCCAGAATCATGCATAGCATTGTGAAAAATTTTGTCATGAACATTTAAACTCACGTAGAAAGGAGGGACAGGTCCCTCTTGGTACCTACCTTCGATCTTTGGACCGAAAATAAGCTCTGGCTGGTCATCACTAAGATTGATTGTATCTCCATTTTCCTCTATATTTAAAGCCTTCAAAATTTGGGTTCTATATACATGTTGGGCAGCTAACTCAGTCAAGGGAACAGAGATTTTAATCTTGGAAATTTCTTGTTCAAGGTTGAAAGGAAAATGGTTCTTTGAAGTGTTGGTTCAGCCTTATTAGCTGCCACTCTACCAGCAATATCAGCTTGCTGATTTGTTTTATTTACACTTGATAAAATTGATTTCACAGGAGTACTAGCTGAAGTGTCAGTACTACTAAGGTCTGCACTCTGTTTTTCTTTATTTTGAGTGCCTTTCTCTTTTCCCTTATCAGAATTCACTGCCACTGTCTTATCCTTTTGTTTGACAACTTTAGGTTTGTTTGTAGTGCTGTTTTGTGAAGATTTGTCAGAGGTTATGGTGTTGGAGGGCTGTTGACTGGTTTTGCTTCTAAGGTCATATTCCCTTTGAGGTTCTATGATGACATTTTCCATGTCTTGATAATAATTTTCATTATCATCTCTTTTGTCATCATAAGGTGTATAAAGACCCTGTTTTTTATCGTAATGAACTTCAAATTCATCATGCTCTACCCCAAACATGTTGATCTCCTCCTCCGTTATTTCATCTGTTTCCTCAACCTCACTTACATAATTTTGATGAAAGGGAGGAGTGATCTGCTGATCATCTTCCCTAAGACTGTTTGGAAGTTGGTTCCTTCTAGCATTCTGATTCTGGTTCTGGTTTATATTTTGAGGAGCATTTTGATTTTGACTTGCTTGTGCTCTCTTAATTATGCTCATCTCTTTCATCATCTCCTCCATCATCTTCTCCATTTTTGAGTTGGAAGTAGAAGGTGTAGGTTCCTCTCTAAAAGATACTCTCTTTTCAACTTTCATCCTTGCTCTCTTCTCCATTAAGTTGACTTCCATAGAAAGAGAGCCTCTTTGCATATCTTCAAGAGTTTCAAAATCTCTCTCCCTTAGCGAATAAGTCATGTCAGAGTCAAACCCTTCAGGAAACTTGTTTAAAGCTGAGCCTTGTGGAGGTTTTAGTTCTGGGGAAAGTGCATTATACACACTATTAAACCTACTGCAATAAGCTTGGACACTTTCCCCAGGGTTTCTATGGAGGTTATTATAATCAGAAAAGACTTGGAGAGGATTCTTCTTCACTTCCCATTTGTTTAAGAAAGAGTGATGGAAGCCTGGGAGATCGTTTATACAATGGGGGGCCAAGCTTTTAAACCATTTTCTTACTTCTCCTCCTAAGCTTTGAGCAAATAATCTAAGCTTGACATAATCATCATCAATTTCATTTCTGTCAAAGTAGTCATTCATTTTATCCACATGTTGTGATGCAGTTATAACATTGCTAGCATCATATAATAGAATTTTGGATTGATAGTCCCGTGGAAGATTGACTAATGGTGCAGGAAGGACTAGGGGAGCATACCATGCAGCCATGATAGGAGGTGGAGGTGGATTCATAGGTGGGCTGACAAAAGGGAAAGTGGGCTGAAGTGGAGTGGTTCAAACAGTGGATGAAGAATGAGTATATGTGTATGGAACAACAGTAGATTGTTGAGCTGATCTTGGATGAGAGACACCTAAATTCAACAGGAAGTGTAGATTAGGTGGTGTTGTTTCTCTACTACCAGGATGTTCACTTGTCCCCGGAGATGAAAGTGAAGACTCAGAATCTAGCTGAATTATATCATCAAATGACCTAGTTCTAAAGGGGTTAACTAAGTCAACTTGTGATTGTTGTAGAGCTAAAAGATTTTTAGGGACTGAATTAGCTCTCAAGGGTAATCTGAAAACAATTGATAATTTAATCCTAGGAGACTTCCAAAGGATACTTTCTGGGTTATCAACTATCTCAGGTGGATTAGGGTCAGGATGGGCTCTAGTGTGAATCTTTCTAGGAGCCACTATGTTGTGTTTTTTAGACCCAAATAAACAAGACAAGTTCAACCAGATATGACAGTCTTTAAAAGGTTAACTAATCTGTTTGCACATATTTTAATCCTACAGTCCTCTAACTGAGTTTGAATGACATTATAATGATAAGGGTTCTTCCCAGTGGAGTCTTAAGGTCTGTTGAGGATTGTGGAGTCGCCAGGTGGAAGTTTTTAGCTCCTAAGGAGGTAAAAGGTTTTATGGTCCACCACCATGTTTATTGAATACCGATTTGAAATATTTTTAGGTTTTCTAAGTTATTTTTTAGTTGTGTGGTTTCTAATAATATGCTAACTCTGTTTCAAAACTTAGCTACGGTTATGAGACAAAGATAGTTTACTCTTATGGCTAAGCCAGCTGATTTTTCAAGGTTAGATAAAGTCTTACAAGAACCCTAGGGTTTGCCTAGTTTGTCACTGATTCAAACAATTTTTATCATGATTACCATTCTTTTGGTAGTGCTTACAAAGGCTGCTTTTAACTCTCATAGTTTTCTTGAATCAAGGGTTTCTGAGGTCTTAAAAGGTATTAAAAACACCCATTCCCCAGTGGATTCGCTAGAAATGTTAGGAGTCTATAATTTTAGCAGATTGGTGAGACTAAAATTGCAGAAACAACATCGTTTCAACCAACTTTGGGATTCTAGGATCTAGCCCTCCTGAATCCAAAGAGGGATCTCTCTAATAAGTGCAAAGATGGATTTGTCTTTGAAGTTTGGGGTAATGATATTAGGCTAGTTATGAAGGCCAAGGATTTTTTTTTGTTTTTGGATGGTTGAGCATTATTTTTACTTGAGGGGAAAGTTCTAAGTGAAAAAATCTTCAAAGGTGAGAAGTTGCAAGCAAATAGAACAGATTTGGCCAGAAAGATAGATATAACGTTGGTTTTTAGACCATTGGGCTATGGATTCATATCTGGGCTTTAATTGAGCAACAACATCAAGAGTGATCCAAGGGGCAAGTCATCTATATCACAAGATTATTTGAGATTAGAGTGATGAAATGGAAAAGATAAAGTGTTGAAGGGGTGGAAACTGATAATAATTTCACAAGGGATTTATAGTCAGTCCAAACAAGAAAAGCCTTTTTAAGTAACTGTTTAAAACCAACCAAGTGCAGGGCTAACCATTGAATTCTTGGGCAAGTATGTATTAAAGTAGCTTAATTGACAAACAATCCAGTAATCCACATAATTACTTTCAGAAAGAATGAAAACACATAAGAGAAGACAAAGTGTAACCTAAGATCAGATAAGGTACTTTTAAACCTAGTCTGCTTTCAGTCAACACCAAGGGAAAGTTTCAGAATTTGCTTTTGGAGAAAAAACTAGGACCAGGGCACACCATATCTTCCATAGTCATCTTTAATAAGCATAATAAGGAAAATAACTTTCAAGAACAATGTTTAAGGCAAACGGTAGGACGAGGGAACTCCAACATTCCTAACTACTTAACCGTATTAAATCATTCTTGAATAAACAATTTGGAGGAAAACATTAAGATAAAGATTTTCAGTCAGAGAAGGTTACTGATATACAGTAGGTCCTAACTATATAATTGTTGTTCTTTATCAGAGAATAGTGAACAATATGACATACATAGAAGGAAAACAATAACAAAGAAAGGGGCACTTCACCAGTGATATAGACCAGGATCCCAAGAAACAACTTTTATATTGATTTCAAACCAGTTACAATCTTCAAGTCCAATGTTTCAGTTCAGCAATCATCTTCACTATTCAGCCTAACTAATCTATCACAAGCAGAGCTCCAAGGGCCAGTGAACACTATTTAAAATCAGGAGTTTGAGCTCAAATGTATTTCAAAGTTCTGCAACCAACAGTCTCTCATCTTCTACTGAGGTATTTATAGAAGAATGAGGAGGTGAAATCTAAAAAAAAAGGATCTTTTAAGGAAATTAATACAGATTCTAGACTTCTCAGCCTTTTGAGGGGCTCGATGGAGAAGTTTACAGGTGGACTACTGTACTAACTATTTTACAATAAATATCAAAGCTCAGTGGGAACTTTATTTGACTTTGAGGCTCTATGTGCTGTGTGGAGTAACTCTGCAGATATTTATGTATTTAGTTCGTTGCAGCAGTAACTCCTCGGCTGCGTTGAGGCAAAATATCTGATTTTGTAGTAAGTTCAGCCTCTGTTTGAATGCTTTGAGGCAACAGGTGGCTGTCTTGGTAGCTGAGGAATAAATTTGCCTCATTTGAAGCGGTGGAAGCCTTTCTGTCAGTGAAACACTTATGATTTTCTGTTGACTGTGTTTTAATCCAGGGAATTAGGCTTTTGATAATCACTCTTAGCCGTAATTCCCCATATCCATCTTCAATTCTTCATCTGTTGTGCTTTGTCTTCAAACTTATACTCTTTAACTATTCTTTTGAATAAAACAGTGTCTTGTCGATGTGCAGGGCCACACAGGCCATTTTACGTGTTTTATCAATGCTCATGAAACATTGATAAATCATTTAATTTTAAACCTGTGAATGGTTCTTTTTAATAGCTCGAAGGCGCAGGAAATGTCTTTCCCAACCCTTGGATTTCCTTATGGAAAAAACCATTCAAACCTGTAAAATAAACAAAACATTAGGAAATCCTGCATTTTTAGGTTTAAACTGCTTCAGGTGGCGGGGAGGGAGCGTAGTCGTTGGATGAAAGCATCCAACGATGGAGATCGGCGAAAAAGTCAAAAGGAGAGCAATGAGAAAAAATAAGGTGGGGTGGTTTTGGACCATCCGATCCGAACATGTGGACGGTCCAGATTGAATCAAGAGGTCGCAATTGGGGGGTCTTGTGATGCGATTAATCACATCGCAAATATTTGTGATGGGCATTTTAAATAAAATCGCAATTTGGAACGATTGCGATTTGCGATGGATTGCATTACATATATTTGCGATGAGAACTTCAAATAAAACCGCAATTTGGAAGGGTTGCGATTGCGATTTGCGATGGATCGCATCGCATATATTTGCGATGAGCACTTTAAATAAAATCGCAATTTGGAACGATTGTAATTTGCGATGGGTCGCATCGCAGATATTTGCGATGAGCACTTTAAATAAAATCGCAATTTGGAACGATTGCGATTCAACGCCGTGAGGGGATTAGCACATGGTTCCGGGGTGAAGGCATGTGGGGGGAAGTGGTCAGGACTTAGGCCAAAGGGGCTTAAGTCCATAGTGAAGACTTGTATTTTTTATACATTTTTCATGGTTTTCAATAGATTTTGGAGGCTTCGGAAAAGCTAAAGAATGGATCTTTAACCTTATAAAAGTGTTTTTCATGAGGGGAAGAAAAGAAATCATGAAAACAAAGGGGATTTTATGGAGAAAAAGGGGAGCAGATGAAGGTTAGTTTTGAGTGAGAGAAGGGGGGAAAATTATGGTTTCTCAGCAGTCTTTTCTATGAAATCAACAGAATTTCTGAGTATAAAAATGGGAATAGTAAATGAAGATTTCGGACAGAGGCATGAGGCCTTCAAGGAGTCTTCAAGAGCCAACAATTTTTAGTGATAAAATTTGTTTCTTGGAGGCTCAAAAAGTCTTAGCCACCTTTTGGTATAACAAAATATTATAGGTGGCTGACAGGCTCCCCATTTGAATCAAATTTTTTTTTAATCTCCTACTCCTTCTCTCTCATATTATTTAATCCATTCAGCTAGTGTCATTCTTGCAGGCATTTGGGTTCTCTCTAGTTTACCATCAAAAGTAGATGTTGCTCATTTGAAAGGGTGTTCTTCTGAGAGGCCATGGAGCAGACATACACTATCTTTCATAGGTGTTTGGACCACCTAGCCTTCAGGTAAGGTCCGCAATATTTACATACATGATACCCTTTTGTTACAAAACCTTTGAAATTATTGTATACACGAAACATAAGCGATCATGAAGATCAGAACAATTGCAGCGAATTAAATTAATATGAGAACCATATTTTTATGTATATAAAAATATCAATAAACATGTAATTTACCAAAGAAAATGTGTAATATTGGATAATCATGTGTGGTGTAAGCACATATTCCATACAACATAAAACTCCTCTATGTATCCCTTCCCATAATTCCTTTAATTAATCTATCAATGGTTGTAAGTAGACATCCATATGATTCACTTTCCATCTAGTAGGGAATATGAGAGCCAACATAATATGTTCATTCTTCATGGAAAACCATGGGGGGATATTTTTATTGATCAATACTACAAGCCAAATAAAATAGTTGGTCTTTTGGAGGGAATATGGGTTGACGTCATATATGGCTATGCCGAGTTGTAGACTTCGTACGTCATCCTTGAATTTTTTAGGCCATGTATCCTATATATGCTTGATGGATATTGAATCTGTTGGGATTCACATAACTCCTAACTCACTTCTATGTGAGGCATGCCATCCCTGCAACACAGATAATTGTTTGCAATGAAAGAGGCTGTGAATCCTTAGGATTATAGGCATGTGCCTCAATATATTATGAGGAGGACCATGTGATTCAATGATTTTTTTTATTTATGGTACCTGTCATGTCCACATTTCAGAATATCTCTTTGTCTACATAATATCTCTATATATAATGCAATAATTTGAAGATGCATGATATGATATGTACTCAACACCCAACATTTTCAACAACTGCTTTACCTCTTCGTACCTACTGGTCAATACATTATCACTCAGAAGGACATTATCTTTTAATAACCTATAGTTGGTGGAAAATATAGAGGTATAATTTCAATATTTAATGTTCATAAAATTGACCATTTTTAATGTTGATTGCGTAAAAAGAATTATCAAAATGTAAGGGATTTGATCATGGTCAATTACCTCAATATTTCGAAGAAACATGAATTCAACATGCCTAACTTTGCATTCAAGTTGTATAGTAACATTGTTGTCCCTAGTTTGGTAGACTTTGACTGGCCACCAGGTCCAAAGAAAGGGGTGGCAGAAACAAATTTCAGGCTTTCTAAAAGGGTACCAGTGATATGAGCTTCATCCCCTAACTCATGATTCTGTAATTCATTTAACAACATTGTTTCCATGGAAGTTGTATCATGCAAGTAATCATCCATACCAACCTCTATTTGATTCCCGTATTGCCAAATTGTGATGACGAACTACTATTGTTGTAGTCATTATTAATTGGTGAATTTGGACATAATTGGAATTTAATAGATGATTGATTCAACCATTCTTAGTATGCTTCCTCTCCAAGTTTTTCTCCTAATGAAACCTTTTCTCGATTTGAAATTGTAGTGGGGTGCACCGAAATATGGTAGGTGGGTAGCGCATCATCACTAGAATCTTAATTTCAAAAAATATTGAACATTAGTACATCAATGATATTAGTAAACACAATGTAATTCGTTTTTTAAAATTACATTATACTAAACAATTATTAACATTGCTGACCCAAGATTGTGGCTGGAAGATGGCATGTTACAATTGACAGGGTAAAGAAGTTATCCATTTTCATCTACCAACTACTTGCGATATGCTACTCCTAATAAGAGATTCCAAAATTTTTGAATTAGTCGAATTGTTTTTGTGTCTAAGATTAATTTTAATTAGGTTCCTACAAATTTGGATACATTTGTATTCAAATTGACATGGATAAAGAAAAATTAATTTAGGTAATCGAAATATAAATAAAATATGAACTTAGTGAAGATGGAAAGGGATAACTCCACGAAGGACTTTGGGCAATATGGAATGAGATGAAATTTGAAGAACTGGCCATTTGATATTATGAGAGTTTCTCCCTGCATTTGAGAAAAAACAATATATATTTTTTTGTACATACCTAAAATAAATTTCGAGAAACATATAATGACAATATGAATTTGAGTATAGTTTTCACACCATTTTTCAAGAATAAGGCGACTTTAAGTGGAAAATGTATAATATGAACTACTACAACTCATGTGGATGCATCCTAAAAGAAAATTTGAAATGAATATTCCTTTTTATGTGAACATAAATATTCAAATAAATTTTTAAGCATATTGGCACTCTTGTAAAACTGAACGCATCGATGAGTTAAAATAATAATCGTGCTAGTTTCTGGAATTTCAAAAATAAAAAAATTAATTTTATCACAGAGGTGTGTTAAAAAAAATCTACTGTGCCGATAAGTTATCTTAATCGGTGCACGTTACTAGTAAACATACCGATGCTTTTTACTACAAAACACATTGATGTTCCGAAAAAGAAAAAAAATGACTCTGTTATTTTCAAACTGAAAAATGACTAGTAATTGATTTTTTTAATTCCAATTTCATAAGTACTTTTAAATGGTAAGAATATATTTACTATTTCATTATTTTTCCCAAAATTTCAAAGAAGATATTTGCAAGAGAGATATAGTGAGAGAATTTTGGAGCAGCAGAATGCTTTGGAACAACATAACTAATGCTAGAGATACCCTGCTTGCCCACATATTCCTCTATCAGTGCATATAAAATGCATCCAAATAAAATGCCCAAATTAAAACTCAAAGTCTAGTCAATATTTACATGTGGAAGCTTTTATTATTTCATGGTTCAACCCATAGTATAATATCACAATGCATATAAATGCTCTTCTATGTGAAAACTAAACAAAACCTTAATCTAAGGATTTTCTTCCATTTAATCTCCGTATGAATAATTCTTCGTATTTAATATATGGTTATAAAACCATAGTCGAACCCCTTTATTCCAAGGTCCCTTGCTTTCATTTATTTACCAAGTTAAATCCCTCTCACTTACCATAAACCTTCAATTAAAACAATCCTTGGCATTTAGATCTATAATGATGGACTTTTAAAAGTCGAAGGGTTTATTATAGCTCGACCTTATATTAAGGTTTCCTGTCTATGCCTTAACCATATCACATTAATTTAACAACGGTTAATACCCAAACATTAATGTGATAAATCACTGGGCCCAACATCCTTACATTGCACTAAATGTTGAATGGATCTGATGGCCCATGTTCCATCGCGCTCCAAAACCCAATTAAACGCTCATCCGACGGATATCGCGTTATGAAAACGCTCGGGACTTAATCCTCAAAAATTACGCGATGTAAGTGGTTTTTGAATGCCACTCATTTACACGTGCCCTCCAAATAACGATATCACGTTTGAAAAGTGAAAACAGCTTACCACTTGAGGAGGTGCACGATACTGCTGGTTTGGATCTTAAAAACCACCGTTACTGTTCACACTCCTGGTTCCCTTTTGACTCAGGGTTCTGCCCAACTCTTCAGTGCCTTTTTTATATATGAACTCTGCCTTCGCTCTTGCTTATTATCTCCTCACCACTGTTCCATTGAACCACAGTTCCAATGTTCTTATTCCTGCATGAACGCGTTCTCAATTCCACCATTGACGGTGGTCCCACTTTAACCATGACTATAGCGTCGTCACCAACGATTCTTCATGCGTTATATCTCCACGTTATAACTTCGCATTTTGGTTCTTTTTCCTTTGATACACAGTTCCGCTTCCAATTAATGCACAATTTTGTCTTCCGACTTCTCAACACGGACTTTACATATTTAATTTCTTGAACATTCTGGCTCTATAATACCGGTTTCCATTTCACCAAAAACCCAGATACAATTTTGAGACCCAGATCTTGCTATACTGGTTATCTATAACCGAGTTTATAAACAATTCTTCTTTAGCATTCAGATTAACACAGAATGTATATATTTCAGGAATCTCAAAAAGAATCGAAGTCTCCTTCATACAATGAACACATACATTCAATGCGCTATCAATATCCTACTCAATTGCTTATTGAAGTTTAGAATACTCTCTACGCAGAGTTAAACCAAACAATACCCATATAATCCTTAATCTCATAATCAACCCTTCATGCATTGAACCCAGAATCATGATAATTGACATCGCCTTCTCATTAGAACATAACAACATCCAAACCCCTATCACAGAGTCTTATTTATACATGATTCATGGAGATTCAAAGCATTCTCACACAGAATTAAACCTACCAATATTCATATAATTCTGAAACAACTTCTTTCATATATATACAAGTGGAATCACTTACAAAACTTCTTGTTTGGCCAGATCTTCAATTCGATGGCCCTCTACCTCCTACTATGTCCCTCCATATCTCCAGCTCTGTTTATTAATGCCTTTAAGGCTTACACTTATACAGGATGGCAATGAATCGATTCAGCTCCTACAATGACTCAACAAAACTCTTGGAATCATCAAATCCTAAATTTAGCCTAACTCCCTAAATTCACTGAACTGACTCTTCACATTCCTAGCTAATCGACTTCCCCTCATGTTCTCCAATGACTTGGGAACATTTACAATTTTCTCACTATATTTATTCAAAAATACTAATAATTACATAAGAAATTAGAAACATTAGACCCCCCTATGTCTATGAAAATACAAAGTATTTTTTTGGAACCTAATGCCCCTGCATCAGACTCCCAAGGTTAAAATGATTCATGATCTCCTGATCATGTGATTTCAGTCCTTGTCTTCCTGGATCCCACACTTTGTTCTGCAACTGATTATCTATTGCAATATTCTTCTTCTGCACTCCTCCAAGCTTCCATATATTATTCTGTCTTGCTCCACTAGCTGCACTTTTACATTCTCTTTCTGTCCTTCTTTTGCTACTGCTTCTTATTTTTTTTCTTGCTGCTGCCTTCCTCTAAGACACCTTCACCATCAATTTTCTTATCAATTCAATTTACTGATCTAATTTATTTTCTGACTGCTGGATAGTGCTCCATCTTGATTGCTAAACTTCTACTTCTTCTTCTGCTTGCTGAGTTCCTACGCTAGCTCTAGCTCTAGCTCCAGCTTTAACTTGCTGAAATCCTGCTCTAGCTGCCACCTTTGTTGTAGCTTTAGCCCCAGCTTTACTTGCTAAGCTCTCATGCTTACTGCCCCCCAATCATCCATAACCTCTTGTTCTCTGCAATAGTAAAACTCTTCCTGATTGTCATCCAGGACAATTTCTTCATTCTCTGACTTCAGCAATTTCTTGGACTAGTATTTAAATTTCCAGTCACTATCATCATCTCTTTTCTTCTCCTAGACTAAACATCCTTTAGTCCTTACATCAGTACCTGCAATCATAAAAAAAACACCAAAATTAAAAAATTCTTGTGTCTCTTCCTCCTCTGTCAACACTTCAAATTGTTTCTCTAACATTTCCTCTGGCAACACTTCAATCTACTAATTTTCCATTTCATTCTCTTCTCTAAATGTTTTCAGCAAACAATTCAGCCATCTATTTTCAAGCATTTCATCAATATGCTGCAAACTTGGTTCAACATATTCTTCTTCTTCTTCCTTGACAATCTTCAGTAATTGTCTTCCATCTTCTTGATTGATTTTGGCAATCAATTCAAGTTCTTCAAGTACTGTGTTCTCATCTTCTATCAGAACAAAATTCTGACTCTCCACTGTTGTAGCAGACCCAAAATTCTGTCCTCCAATCTTCTCTTTGTCCATTAGACAAATTAGTTCCTTCTTGTTATCAACAGTAACAACAAGTTCCTTTACATGAGGCATGATATCCTCACCTTCCTTCTTCTCCAACAGTTCATCTTCATCCAAGACAACTCCGAGAGATGGATTGTCTTCTGCCATGCCTGTAACCACAGTCAAATTTTCAGTTTCAAAATCACAAGACCCAATGGATTCAATTGATGATCCAGTCACCAATTCTTCTTTCTGTAGTTCTAAGTCTCTTCCAAGACCCAGAAAGTCTTCACTGTCTTCATTCCCTTGCATCTTCACATTCTGTAATCCCCAATTTTGAAATTAAGTTTCTCCTTCATGTATTGAATCATGGTTGCTCAGCATAATATCCAGCAATCCAATTTCCTCATTCCATGGATTAAAGTATTCCATATAATTTTCCTCCTCCTTTCTTTGGCTGTCCAGTGGTGTCAAATTTTCTCCATCACCAACAAAATCTGCATTCACAAAACAATTGTTAAAACAAAATTCATAAGGCCTCAGTGCCTTTCTTTCTTCTGCCAACATTTCAGTATGTTGTCCTGAAATTCCTTCCTTCTCTATCAGCACATCAGTATACTGATTCACTTTTCCCAAAGAATTCTTTGAAGAATTCCCAAGACTGTCAACTAGTCTTATTTTCACACCATCTACTCCCATGATGTTTTCTTGTTCACTATGATGAACTCTACCTTCTGCAATCTCTCTTTCATACTCTGAATTCTCCAACAAGTATTCCAACAATGCAATTTCTCTCTGGAATTCTTTAAGAACTTCATCATCACTTACTATCCCTACATTCATACACAAACTTTTAGTTTGTAAACCACAAACTTCAACAGCCTCAACTAGTGTTTCAAATATCAGTTCTTCAAACTAATCCTCTCCTTCTTCATCCATAAGAATTTCTTCCTCTGATGCAACAGATTCAATCATAAATACATCACTGCTTCCTTCATTCAAGATACATTTTCCAACATTGCATTTTACTTCATAGTATTCATCTTCTGAGAGATACTTCTTCATACTTGGGAAAACTTTACAAGATTTCTCATCCTCCTCTGTAAAACGTGTAATCACCTCACAATTGTTAGATTAAAAAATACAAGGCTTTACATCATCCAACTGATCTGGACTTGTCCAATAACTCAAGAAATCATCAATAATTTCCTCTTCATCAAGACAAACTTCTTGATGTCTTAAACCTCCACCATGGTTCATAAGATCTTTTCAGATCTCCATTCTTCATCTGTACTCTGTTCTGCTTCACAAACATAAACTTCTCTTCTCAAATCAGCTGCTCTGAGTTCTGCACATTCCAACTGTACATCCATCCTTTGTTCAAGCTTTCTCAGCTTCTCTGCAAACATACAAAAATCATCAGATGTAAATTCATTTGACCTCTCTCACTTGAAGTTTCAGTCTTCAAGCCCTTCTCCAAATACTCAATCATCCTGAGTAGTCTCTCTTTCTGCTGAGCATGAATCATGTGCTCTTTCTTCATCTGTAGCCCATGCCACTTTAATTTCTTCTTCATGAGCCAACCAACTCTCTGGCTTTCCTCTATCATCTTTTCCAGTTTATTAAACTATTCTCTGATCTCAGCTACCCCTTTCCAATATTCTGCATCAGTCAATTTCTTCCTCATGCCATTTGTCCTGGCATCTTCTTCCTCCTTTCTATTGTGGCCTCTCTCAGAACCCCTGCTATCTCTTCTATGATTTTTGGAAGTCATCTTCTCCTCCATCATGAGTTCCTCACTCATTAGCTGCACCAAGCCTCTGCAACAGCAAGATCTCTTGCTACCACTTACCTCACCAATCCATTCCTCCGGATCTAGGCTTTTGGCAAGTAATGGTCCCCTATCTGCTGGAACCTTCTAAGCACTCTCTTCTGCTCTCTCTAGGCTTCACTCTGCAGCTTTTCAAGAACACATCTGTTCTTCTTTCATCCAACCTTTTTTGGGAATTCTCAAGGTTCTGCCACACTTTTCTTTTTCACTTTAGAATCCTCTGCTGGACTCTTTCATCACTACTCTCAAAGCTATGATCTACTTTTGCTGAGATTTCTTCAATTGTCTGCAATCTAAATTTTGCAAACAATTCTTCAAACCAGAGTCAAATAATGCTCATCAAATCACCTTCCAAGATCCCTGCGTGATCTTGCTATTCCTCTCACCTACACTGCATCTCTGTATGCTGCAATCTTTGTCAGTTTTCAAAAATCTGATTTCTTTTCATCACACATGCAATTAATAAAAACTTTGAACCTTCAAAGAGCTATTCTAGCTCCGATACCACATGATGCCAGGGATACCCTGCTTACCTACATATTCCTCTATCAGTTCATATAAAATGCATCCAAATAAAATTCCCAAATTAAAACTCAAAGTCTGGTCAATCTTTACATGCGGAAGCTTTTCTTATTTCATGGTTCAACCCATAGCATAATCTCACAACGCATATAAATGCTATTCTATGTGAAAACTAAACAAAACCTTAATCTAAGGGTTTTCTTCCATTTAATCTCCGTATGAATAATTCTTCGTATTTAATATATGGTTATAAAACCATAGTCGAACCCCTTTATTCCAAGGTCCCTTCCTTTCATTTATTTACCAAGTTAAAGCCCTCTCACTTACCATAAACCTTCAATTAAAACAATCCATGACATTTACATGTATAATGATGGACTTTTAAAAGTTGAAGGGTTTATTATAGCTCGGCCTTAGATTAAGGTTTATTGTCTATGCCTTGACCATATCACATTAATTTAACAGCGGTTAATACCCAAACATTAACGCGATAAATCACTGGGCCTAGCATCCTTACATTTCACTAAATGTTGAATGGATCCGATGGCCCATGTTCCTTCGCACTCCAAAACCCAATTAAATGCTCATTCGATGGATATCGCGTTATGAAAACGCTCGGGACTTAATCCTCAGAAATTACGCGATGTAATTGGTTTTTTAATACCACTCATTTACACGTGCCCTCCAAATAACGATATCGCATTTGAAAAGTGAAAACAGCTTACCACTTGAGGAGGTGCATGATACTGCTGGTTTGGATCTTCGAAACCACCGTTACTGTTCACGCTCTTGGTTCCCTTTTGACTCAGGGTTCCGCTCAACTCTTCAGCGCCTTTGTTATATATGAATTCTTCCTTCGGTCTTGCTTATTCTTTCCTCACCACTGCTCCATTGAACAACAGTTCCAATGTTCTTATTCCTGCATGAACGTGTTCTCAATTCCACCATTGACGGTGGTCCCACTTTAACCATGACTCCAACATCGTCACCAATCATTCTTCATACGTTAGATATATGCGTTGTAACTTCGCATTCTGGTTCTTTTTCCTTTGATACACAGTTCCACTTCCAATTAACGCGCAGTTTTTTCTTCCGACTTCTCAACACGGACCCTACATATTTAATTTCTTGAACATTTCGGCTCTATAATACCGATTTCTATTTCACCAAAAACCCAGATACAATTTCGAGACCCAAGTCTTGCTATACTGGTTATGTATAACTGAGTTTATAAAAAAATCTTCTTTAGCATTTAGATTAACACAGAATGTATATATTTCAGGAATCTCAAAAAGAACCAAAGTCACCTTCATACAACGAACACATACATTCAATGCACTGTCGATATCCTACTCAATTGCTTATTGAAGTTCAGAATACTCTCTACGCAGAGTTAAACCAAACAATACCCATATAATCCGTAATCTCATAATCAACCCTTCATGCATTCAGCCCAAAATCATGATAATTGACATCGACTTCTCATTATAACATAACACCATCCAAACCCCTATCACAGAGTCTTATTTGTACATGATTCACATAGATTCAAATCATTCTCACACAAAAATAAACCAACCAATATTCATATAATTCTGAAACAACTTATTTCATATATATACAAGTGGAATCACTTGCAAACCTTCTTGTTTGGCCAGATCTTCAATTCGATGGCCCTCTACCTCCTACTCTGTCCCTCCAGATCTCCAAATCTGTTTATTAATGCCTTTAAGGCTTACACTGATACAGGATGGTAATGAATCGATTCAGCTCCTACAATGACTCAACAAAACTCTTGGAATCCTCAAATCCTAAATTTAGCCTAACTCCCTAAATTCACTGAACTAACTCTTCACATTCCTAGCTAATCGACTTCCCCTCATGTTCTCCAATGACTTGGGAACATTTGCAATTTTCTCACTATATTCATTCAAAAATACTAATAATTACATAAGAAATTAGAAACATCAGACCCCCCTATGTCTATCAAAATACAAAGTATTTTTTTGGAACCTAATGCCCCTGCATCAATAACTATTCAGAGGACCATAATTTGAATGGTACGAAGATTCATTCAAAACTTTGCACGGTAAAAATTCTAAATTTTACTATTGATTTTACTTATTAAATATTTTACAATTTATGTTAGATTTAATTAAAATAAAAACCATGCACATTTAAAATTTTATTATTGATTTCACTAATTATTTTTTTTATATATATTCTCATATATATATTTAATTAAAATTTAGAAAGAAAAAAAATCCAATGCTTACCTTAAATCCTTGCTTCTTCTTGCTTATCTCACTGAAAATTTCACCTTAGGGTTTAACTTCATATTCCACTTCATTTCAGGGATTTTAGATTTAATGGGTTTGTGTTACTATATATAAGGTGTTTAACATGTAAAGTAGGGGGGGCACTTATTGAATTGGATCCAAACCCTATCGACCCTATCTGTTTATTTTTTTCAAAGAACCTATGTTTATCAATACAACTTGTGTAATATAATGCACTGGTGCGCCTCTAACAAATAGCATCGTTAAGTCCAAAAAACTTGCCTTTACTTTTTTATGATTTCATTTTTTACTATGATGATGATGCTTTTACCGTTACATATCACACCGTCATAATTTAAAGTATTTAAAAATAATAATAATTTTTGTTTTCATTGCTCAACAATTAAATGAATCACTGCATTTACTAAATTAAACGCAATAGTGCATTTATGGACATAAGCGCACCAGTTATTGGACCTATTTATGGCTGAAAATTATGTGATTTATTTATGGATTATGTATTGAATGATATACATTGTATATTGATAAAAAAAAATGTTTGATAAGTGGCCAGGTATCAAAAATATTGATCGAAAAAATGATAACACATCCAAAAAGCACAAAAGGCAAGTTATTTATACATTCTTTACAAAAGTAATATGTTTGAACTATGTGTAAGATTAACTAATATGTATTTGTTAGTTTGTGTCATGCAAAGCCACAAAATCAGGAAAATCTATAAGATAATTTCTTATCCAACTGCAGAAGAGTGTAAAAGCCTATTGGAAAATCTGCAGAAGGATGAATCGGGTGAATGAAAAAATACTATTGAATATGAGTTTTTTTTTTTTGAATTTGCATTAATAATATACTTAAGAATATTAGATAACATGTTTCAAACAATATAGTAATTCACATGTGTTTAATGTTCTACAGGAACCAACAATGAAGCAAAAGAATGTCGTTCTAAGGAAATAAAAATTATAAAACATGTAAATGACGATGAATTGGTCCTTATCTCATCTGGAGTGGTGATGGAGGTTAACGAAAGGGGATTTTTGTTTTTACAAAACTATGCAGGATATAGTGGAAAGAATGCATAAACATACTTTCCACGTACAATACATAAATTAATCCAATGATTTCAATAACCAAGTCATATTTAAACTACAAGAATCATTTCCATAGCAATGGTCAATGAGATTTGTCATACTTGCAATAACAAAAACATACAACACCAAAAATGAATCATTCAAAAAGTAATATTCCTAATTAAAATTATTTTTTATAATTATATGTATATATTAATACAAACAATTCATTTATTAACATCATTTTTGTTATATTATTTTTCATATATCAATATAAAAATATTTTAATAATTTTTTCAGGAATATTATGAAAATCCCAAAGGATCAATGAGATGATATCCAAAACATCCCAGTAGGAATGCCCAAAAAAGTGTAAAAGGACATGGTCAAAGAAATGGACATAATTGCATCACAAGAGGAGCCATCTCAACAACAATATGCCTCAAATGTATGTAATCATTGAATTTTTCTATTATGTATGTATAAACAAATAATTTAGCATTAAATATTGATTTTGAAGTATTTTTTGCAGAAAATAAAATAAAATGGAACCCATTCACCACATAAAACAAAATGGAAAGCAATACAAGGGTTGATATAGAAGTTTGTGACTAATTGTTAATATTTCCTTATAACAACTTAAAATTTCATTTTTGTATATTTTATGTTTTTTTATTGCAACCATCCTCGAATGTCTTCAAAATAGGTGCTAACATACAAAGAAGAACCAACAGAAGAATTGATTGACATTGGGTTAAATATGGGTTAAGAGTATATGTTGCTATTTCAAAAAGTAATTGTGGAATTTGTAAGTATCTATGTTGTTTTATTTCTCTAATTTTATAATTAATGGAACAAAAAAATCCTTTATATTAAATCTATGATATATTATGGGGTATAAATGTATGTGATTTGGTTTTGAAAGGATGTGTATAGTTTCGGACTAAATTCTTTCTGTGGTACATTTATTTTTTCAATTTACATTGATGTATATTATTTATTTCAATTTTCATTATTCTCACCAATGTAGATACACTCTGTTATGAAACCAGCTCCAAAAATAGAAGAAAAGAGAGATCAACGCCTTAGAAATTAGCCACTCTGAGGGGGCAACCTCCAATACATTACAGAAATGAGAAATTCTTGGATGATAAAAATTACCAAAACCTCCTTCTATATATAGGAGTCCATGGGGCCACAATATAATCCTAGACGAACTAACAATAATAATGTAATGGCACAATAATAACAATATTGAGGTTACATGTGTACAACAATAACAATAAGGGGGCTATGCTAATAACAATAAGGGACTAAACTAGTAATATAGGGACCTAACATGCCCCTCTCCTTCAAAAAAGTGTTCCCCTCAATGCTTGATTAGCTCTGGGTGCTTCTGTATAAAATTCTCATCCTCCCATGTAGAATCTTTAGTCGGTAAGTTCTTCCACTTGATGAGATACTCTGAAATTGATCGATTTCGTACTTTCGAGTTATTGTTTCCGTGACTGCTTCATGTTCCAATATGATTTTTCCTTCCTCATCAAGTTTTGAAAACATTGTTTGAAATGGAATATTTTCACCTATAACCTTATTTAAGCATGAACATGGAAAACTGGATGCACTCGCAAAGAAGCAGGAAGCTCCAATTTGTATGCCATAGTACCAATATTTTGCAATACCTTGTAAGGACCATAGTACTTTGGTGATAATTTATTATCCTTCTTAGCTTGCTTGAGGGACATTTGTTTGTATGGTTGTAGCTGTAAAAATACCCAGTCTCCTACATCAAAACTTCTCTCGCTGTGATGTTGATATACATGTTGTTACATTCGATTTTGTGCCAAATTTAGGTTATCCTTTAAGAGTTGGAGAACTTCTTGTTGATGCTCGATGTGATCTTCCACTGATTTAAGCTTAGAATTTTCTATGAAATATGATGTGATGGACGGTGGATGATATCCATAAAGTGCCATAAATGGGGTCATTTTTACTGCAGTATGGAAGGAAGTGTTATACCACCATTCAGCGATAGGTAACCACCTGACCCATTTTGTTTGTTTATCAGATACAAAACAACGAAGATATCCTTCCAAACATTTATTCAGTGTCTCAGTTTGACCATCAGATTGAGGATGATAAGATGAGCTATGAGCTAATTGAGTACCCAAACAAGAAAATAACTCCGTCCAAAAATTTCCAGTAAAAATGGGATCTCTGTCGCTCACAATAATCTTTGGGTTTCCATGCAGCTTTTGAATTGTGTTCATAAATGTAGTAGCAACTTTACTTGCTTTAAATGGATGAGATAATGCATAAAACTGTGCATAATTGGTAATTCTATCAACTACCACCTTGATGACACTCTTTCCTTCGGATTTAGGTAAACTTGTGATAAAATCCATTGAAATCTCCTCCCAATGTTGACCTGGAATGGATAAAGGTTGTAGAAGACTCGGGGTCTTAATTGTCTGAACTTTATTTTACTGGAAAACCAAACATTCTGCCACAAACTTTTGAATATCAGATTTAAGGCCATCCCAAAAAAATTCTTTCTTCACCCTGTGGTAAGTTTTTAAAAATACCTAGTGTCCTCCTAAAGGAGAAGTTTGCAATTCCAAAAGAATCTTTTGTTTTATTTTGGAATTATTACAAAGATATAAGCGGTATTTGTACCATAAAGAGTCATTTTTCCAACTAAATGTATGAGATGTACTAGCATCTTGCTGCAAATTTTGAATGACTGTCCACACTTCTTCATCCTTCTTCCATTCATCCCTTGCTTAAGTTATTCAATCTAGTTGGATAATAGAAATGGCACAAAGCAATGCTTCCACCTCTTCATTCTTTCTCGAGAGTGCATCTGCAATAAAATTTAGCTTCCGTTTTTTGTAGATTATTTCAAAGTAATAACCCAACATCTTTGTGTCCCATTTTTGCTGCTCTTCTGAAGATAGTCTTTGTTCCAAAAAGTGTTTAAGGCTATCATGATGAGTTTTTACCTTAAAGTGTCTTCCCATAAGGTAAGTTTACCATTTATTTAGTGCATGTAATATTGCTAGCATTTCCTTCTCATAAATAGCTTTATGTAAATACTTTCTTTTGATTGGATGACTTTTAAAAGAAACGGGTCTTCCTTCTTGCATTAAAACAACACCAATTCCATTTCTTGAGGCATCACATTCCACAATAAAGGTTTTTGTGAAGTATGGCGTAGCTAAGACCGGTGCTAGGCACATTGCCTCTTTAAGATGTTCAAAGGCCTTAGTTGCTTCATGAGTCTATGAAAATGCATATTTCTTCAATAATGTTGTTATAGGTGCTGCTATTCTCCCATAATTCTTAACAAACTTGCGATAATACCCTATTAACTTGATAAATCCTTGCAATTGCTTTATGGTTGTGGGGACTTTCCATTCCTTAATGGATTTAATTTTGTTAGGGTCTACCTTAACACCCTCGTGAGATACAATATGACCCAAATATTCCACCTCTTGTAATCCAAAGAAAAATTTGGATGTTTTTGCATATAATTGTTTCTCCTGCAATAGTTTGAGCACCCTGTCAAGATGTTGAACATTATCCTTACAAGACCTGCTGTAGATTAGTATATCATGAAAAAATACTAGCACAAATTTTCTAAGGAAGGGTTTGATAATGGAATTCATTAACCCTTGAAATGTAGAAGGTGCATTAGTAAGGCCAACAGGCATGACCAAAAATTCATAATGACCCTCATGAGTTCGAAATGTTGTTTTTAGGATATCTTCAGTCTTCATTCTAATTTGATGATATCCTGAATGAAGATGCAACTTGGCAAAATAATTTTCTCCATATAATTCATTCAATAATTCATCAATCACACGAATGGGAAATTTATCTTTAATGGTGAGCTTATTGAGCTGCCTATAATCCAGACATATGTGCCATGATCCATCCTTCTTGTGCACCAATACTACTGGAGAAGAGAAAGAACTTTGACTAGGTTGAATTATACCAGCCTCTAACATTTCTGCAATCATTCGTTCAATTTCGCTCTTTTGGACATAAGGATATCTATAAGGCCTGATGTTTGGAGGAACACTTCCTGGAATCAAATGAATAGCATGATCATGATCAAAAATAGGTGGGAGTCCTTTGGGAGTTTCAAACACCATGGAATGATTGTCCAATACTTTTTGGAGATCTGCAGAAATAGATTATTTTGATGTTGGAACTTGTAGTGAGCATAATTGTGAAATTACGCCTCGTTGTTCTTTCTTCAGAAGATTTTTCATGACATTAGATCTTATTATCTTTCCTGTGTTCCCTATGATACCCCGTAATTCGACTTCTTTTTCTTTTGAAAAAAATTTCAAGAAAAGTTCTTGAAAATTAAAAGCTACTGTCCCCAAAGATTATAACCGTTGTACTCCTAGTACAACATCAACACCTCTCATTGGAATGGAAAGCATTAGACTATTCAATACATATTCCTCCATTTTCATCCATCACTTGACATTCTGGTGTTGGGTATAGGAAACAATTCAATTCCTTGGCTACCTTACAATGAATAAAATTATGGGTACTAACCGAATTAATCAACACTATTACCTTTTTCTTCCTGATATGTCCTTTTATATTGAGAGTTTGAGGAGTGGTAATTTCTTCCAATGCATTACACGATATGGTCGAACACAATTCTTCCTTTTTTAGGGTTGGTTCCTGGTGTATATCCTCTTCTTTTGAAGATTATTTCTCATTTTATTCTTCCTCTTCACAATCTATGTAAAATAATTTCTTCTCAGCACACTTATGACCTTTAGTGTACTTTCTATCAAAACTGTAGCAAAGCCCTTTTTCTCTTTTCTCTTCCAATTGTTGTGGTGTTAACCTTGTAGGTTGTGGAAGTCTAGGAGTAGCAACACTTCCATCTTTATATATGTGAGTGGTAGGATTCCTTTTCGCCATAATTTTACATTCAATTTTTCTTGCCAACTTGAATGCCTTTTCCAATGAATTAGGTTCCCAAACGTGAACTTCATGTTGGATGTTATCCTTTAAATTCCCCATGAAGACATAAATCCTATGTTCCTCTGGAATATTAGTTACCCTTATATTCAATTTTTGGAAGTCCTTAATGTGCTCCACCCCTGAACCCTTTTGCTTGAGATTTATCAATTGGCTAAAGAAGGTGTTGCTTTTTGTATCCTCATAATGTGCTATCATTTCCTCCGTAAGAATTGACCAAGTGATAATTGTTTTACGGGAGCAAAGCCATCGATACCATAAAAATGTATTTTTTTCTAAATTTAAAGTTGCAATGCATACCTTTTGTGTGTTTTTAACATTATTGAGATCAAAATATTTCTCTATCTGTAGTATCCATGCTACGGGATCCTTTCCTTCAAACTTCCTCATATCCATATTTGGAATATGGTGGTTCTTCCATCCAACATTAGAGTTTCTAAAATCATGATTAAAATTTATTTTGTACTCATCATTAGTTTCCTCTACTATATTCTCGGCATTAGAAAACATTTCTTGTATCAACTTTTTCAAACCTTCCATGTGTGCATTTAGATCATTCTTCATGTTTTCCATGTTTTATTTCATGTTTTCCATGTTGTCTTTCATGTCATGCATATTATCTTTCATGCCAGCTTCCATGCCTTTGTTCAAACCATCCATCTTATCTTCAACGCCTTTCTTAAAAACTTCGATTTCATTTTTTGTTGCTCTTTGCAAGAGCGAAATTTGGTGCACTTACTCTTGTAATTTTGATATGTCATGATGCAATTCTTCATCTTCATGAGTCATAGTAGAGCCTTCTAAAGGCTTAATGGGTGTTGAATCCTTTTTAGGGGTAATTTTATAACCGAATACTGATATCTATTCTACAATATTCCCTAGGAATCAATTCAAACTGATTTTTCACACAAGACTTATACAATTCAAAAAAAAAAATACACACCATTTTATTGATTTTGAGGAGCTCGATATTGAAATTTAATTTTCTCCATTATTTTGGATCTTCAATATCTGAAATTCAGCCCTATAGTAGCCCTCTAAAGCTTCTTTAAATTGCCACAGGTCTCACCTGATTTGGATTCTTCAAGGCAAATTCATGCCCAATCTCCCACAACGACCTAATTATGGATTGGTTCAGTAGAGCGACCTTGTACAGCGTGGAACGTGTCATTTTTTCCTCCTTCAGCTCTGAAATTGATACAGAGGAAACTACCATCTGTTTCATTGTGGACACTTTTTACAGAATTCCAATCCATGCTCAGAGAGAGAGTTATGACGATTTTCTCATGGTCACCTCTTTGAGATGAAATTAGAGAGCCTGAAAAATCCCTAACTTCCACAGACCCTGTCTCTGAAAATATTTCAAATCAATCTCTGAAGTTTTTCCACGACATTCCTCAGGATTGCGGCTTCGCTTTGTAAAAATTTTAGAATCTGAACCCTCGTAGAAAAAAAATTATAGTGAAAATTCCACGATGACCTTTTTAGGTTAAATTCAGGAGCCTGCAAAAATCCCTAAATTTCACATATCATATCTCCGAAAATATTTCCAACCAAGATCTGAAATATTTCCACAACGTTCCTCAGGATTTCGGCTTCGCTCTGTAAAAAAATTTCAACTTTTGAACCTTTGTAGAAAAATTTTTATAGAGAAAATGCCATGATAACCTGTTTGGCGCAACGAAACCCTAGAATCCAAAGCTCTGAAACCAAATGTTATGAAACTAGCTCCAAAAATAGAATAAAAGAGAGATCAACGCTTTAGAAATCAACCACTTTGAGGGGGAAACCTCCAATACATTACATTAATGAAAAATTCTTGGATGATACAAATCACCAAAACCTCCTTCTATATGCAGGATTCCATGGGGCCACAATATAATCATAGACGACCTAACAATAATAATGTAAGAGCACAATAATAACAATATTGTGGTTACAGGGGTACAACAATAACAATAAGGGAGCTACACTAATAACAATAAGGGACTAAACTAGTAATATAGGGACCTAGCACACTCATTACACTTTATTTTTATCGTGGTAGATGTAACTTTAAGAAGATGAAAACAATCGATGCTATCAAAAAAAAATTCATCCAAATAACCCA
Source organism: Pinus albicaulis (assembly GCA_034641835.2). Lineage (NCBI taxonomy): Eukaryota > Viridiplantae > Streptophyta > Pinopsida > Pinales > Pinaceae > Pinus > Pinus albicaulis. The sequence goes on along the minus strand of CM076571.1, from coordinate 499,674,679 downwards.
AGTCATGCAAGTAGCTTGAGCACTAACAACAATTCCAACAAAGAATGATAATCTATTTGGATATGAAAGCAAGCTATTGTTTTTTTTGAAATAATTGTCTATGAAAATCAAATATTTTGTTTAATGCAATGGCCATAGTGTCCCAATTGAAAGATAACTGGTTACCAATAACAATCCCATTGTGTATGACAAAGAGCCCCTTATTCATATATAATAAAATACATTTTAATTTATTCTATTGTCTTGCCCAATGTCATTGTGAAATGTTACACCACTGATTAAATATTATAATAAGAGATGTGAAATATAATGACATAACAAATTAATCTAAACATCATATACAAATTCACTAATAAAAATTTAATTTATATAAATACTTGTTATAAGATATATGCTGATTTTTCGATGAATAATGGATTTAAAAAACTACAATAATTTCAATGTCAGAGGTCGATGTTTCTAAAAAAGAAAAAATAGATAGCAAGACATTGTATATTAATTGGCATCACTCCAAATATGAGTTTTTCAACATCAATATTTATAATAAAAAAAGGGTATCCCAGTTCATTTGTACATTTAAAATTCTGGTGTGTGCGTAAAATAAATATGCACCGGGAAGATAGACATTCCATGCGCCAGTGTTATTCACCTTTAACACACTAGTGCATCATTTCCATTAATGCACCAATACATTAGATTACATAAGAGAATCATTATTGCAAGATTTGTTTGCCTGCCCTAGTGCATTTTGTCAAAATTACAACATCGGGGCTTTTGTAAATACATAATCACCATTGTTGTTTTCATTTAGTGCCATAGTGCACACTATCATAGATTATATGTCCTGGTGGATTTTTATTATTAAAGCACTGATGCTTTCATAAAATCAATGCCCTGGTGCTCCAAGATATTGTTTCCAACCCTGGTGCTACTATTTAAACTAACAACACCTGTGATTTTATAATAGTAGTTCACCAGTGGTTTTATACAACTCATCAGGACCATTGAATTGTTACGCATAATGATCTGGTGCATTGGAGAAGATAGAATCACTAGGGATGCAAGGTTTGTTTCCTGACCTAGTGCCCTTCGTGAAAAGTACTACCTCAGACGTTTTTACAATACATAAGTACTAAGGCCGTATACTTTTCAAGAACCTGTGTTTTTTTCATTCAATGCCCCAATGCATTGTTTCATAGATTTTACGAGCCGATGCATTTATTTTATTAAAGCACATGTACTTTTCTAAAGTTAACATACTGGTGCTCCAAGAATTTATGTCTAGTCCCAATGATTTTATTTAAATTTACAACATCAATGTTTTTATATTGGTAGCATACTGGGGCGATTTCTCTAGTAAGCGCACCGCTAATAAAACATCTGCTAAAATTTTTGTCCACCCAAATGTTTTTATTTGGGATGAATTTTCGTTATCAGCTCTGCTAAAACATCTGCTACCACAAACAAGTGTTGTAGTGGAGGTTTTCTTGGCAATTGTTTCCAATTTTATAACACTAAAAACCTCCATTATAACCTCCACTAGAAGGTATTTTCCTTGTAGTGTTTAATTGAGGTTAACTTAAAACCATAAGAAAAAATATCACCAAAGCCAACTCCCTTGACTTAAGAATATCCCTTTCCTACTAGCAAGTTTTTTGCTTCTCTATTTTACCTTCCTCATTGAAATTCTCTTAAAGATATATTTGTGACTGAATGCTTTCTTTAAGTAGGAAACATGACAAAATCACATACCTATTTTTTTTCCAGGCCTCTATTTCTTCTATCAAGGCTTTCTTCTATATTTTAGTTTCTTATGAATCTACAACCTCCCTAATAGTCCTATTACCATCACTTATAGTAGATAAAACAAAGGAATAATGAAAATAAGATTATACCATTCTTGTTACCTTCTTTCCCAAACCAATATCCACATGAAAAGTGCATAATGTTATTCCTATTGTGGTTCATCTTCTTTTTTTAGTCATAGTTTTTCTTCACCAAATTAAATTACATTTTCGATAGTAATTCCTCTCTACCACCTTATTCTATTTTGGGATCATTTTTAACTTATCTAAATATCATATATTGGCTATAATTTTTTTTTTATTTGTATTCGAGTTCCAAATATCGTAAGTAATAAGTATAATTGTTTCTCCTTTCTTATAACATTACTAACTTTCTCCTTTGGAGAATGCATATAACCATCACATCAAAAGATATGAGCTATTCAAAATATGGTATCTCACTATATGAGACCTCATGTAGAGTTATATCAGCCAAAATTTATGAGGCCTTAATTTAATAGGTAACATGCGGTATCTACTACCTGTACCAAAAATTATTGTGCCATATTGACACCACAAATAATACTATTTCCCTTTTCCATCAATGGCTTGTTAATTCTTTGCAATATTCTATTCTTTTGATGGGTGTATGGAGTCATCTTCTACCTTACTACACATTTCCTAGAAAACTATTTAAACTCATTTTCATATAACTCCCCACCATTACTTATCCTCAACTCCTGTATGTTAGTTTCTATCTAGATTTCAATGATCCTTATATTATTTGAATTTACTGAAAAAACCTTAAATTTATACTACAAGAAATTTATCCATGTATTCCTTGATAAATCATCTACAAATGAGATGACACATAGTATACATAGTAGCCTAGTTATAGAAAATTCACTTCCAAATACATCCTTATGTACCAATTGCATAATCACTTTTGTATTTTTACCACTAGAATGGGAAACCTAAAGAGTAGCTAAAATTTTTATCAACCATAAATTTATTAATGTACAAAGTTTAGAGTTCATTCTCTTTGGTATGTCCCTATTTTTTATTCCATATAATTTACCCCTCTTTGGATAGTAGGTATTATATCTAATTCTTTGCATACCTTCAAAACCATAGAGCTATTATGCCCATCACTGATAATGCTTCACATTGGCTTGTAAATTATTCCAACTCAAATTCCATTTTTCCAACAAGATTACTCCTTAAACCATATCCTAAGTTTCTTTTCAAATATACTCTACATCCATCCATCAATCTTAATTACATATATTAGGTTTTTCAAAAACTATGTAATATCGAGAACTATAAAAAGGGTTTTAACCCTTCCATTTCTTAGTATTATCCTAACCTTTATATGAGATATGAGTTTTATTGTTGAGTCATATCCTAAATATACTTCACATCCATTATGATTTTTACATTCCCAAGACCACATCTTGTAAGGAGTCATATGAAAAGAAGAACCTGGTTTATTTATTCATATACCATGATAGTAATGTAAATACATAGCTTACAAAGTATCCATCCACTCCTTTATTCTTGAGTCATATTTTTAGGGTTTCAATTTTCTTCATGTCATATCCATTGAGAAAATTCCCTGGTTGTAGAGGGATTAGTGCAAACAAAATTAAATTTGATGAATCATGTTAAAATATTATTGGTTGGTAAAATTGTGTTCATTCCCTCTCGCTATGAACATTAATCTTTTAACCATTCACCAAGGAAAAGTTATCAACATTTGCAACTTCAAGAAATAATAAGAATGGCAATAGAAGGAAAACAAGGGTCAACTATCTAAGCATTTTAATAAATGAATTCACATGGTCATAAATTTGGGATGAATATGCTTTGAGTAATTAAGAAACTATGGGTCACCAATAAAATATCCTTCTCAATGTTCAAAATTATACTATGTTAATATTAATAAAACTTCTAAGTGTGTTCAAATCAAAATTTTCTTACACTAATTTATTCATCTTAAATTATCTAAGTATATTCCTTTATCATGGATGGCTTAAATATTTTCCTAAGTGTACTAATTTAGTTCAAACACCAAAAATATATAAGAAGAAAATAATTTCAGAATGTCTAAAAATCACACCCGAAAGAAGAACATATTGCAATTTTTGAAAACTGGAATCTTCAAATAAATCTCTCTAGAGCTTTATTATCTTCACCTTTTAAATAAATCATAATTTATTTTTCTCCAATATCCCCACTAAGTTTCTCCTTCATTCCTTTTTTATCTTTGTTGGAAACATAACTCCTAGTATTCACTTAAATAAATTGAGTGTTTAGGTTAAAATTAATTAAAAATTATTTTAAAAAATAATAAAATAATATAGGATTAAAATTTTATTTTAAATTATACTTTATGCATAATACAATACAATTAAACCCAAAAATTTGAAAAGAAACAAAAAACAATTGTGAAAAACTAGTAGGAATGTGGACACCCCTTGGTGGTTTTGAATAGAAACTCCACCTTTAACCTTCTAAGGTGGCATCAACCTAGGTCCCCACTGCGCAAACACCCCCCCCCCCCCCCGCCGCTCCCATTAAATGTTGAATGACCAGGGGATCTGCATTTAATATGGACCTTTAGATCTTTTTGTTTCATGATCGAATATATTCAATTCATTGCAATATATTTCAATCGACACTCAATGCTAAAAAATGCTATATCCCTCTTTTATATGTGTAATTAAAAACATAGAGACCATTTATAGAGTTAGCATGCATCCAGAAAATCTATAACTGTGAGTGGTATACTTGTGAGTGTTATATTGGCAATGACGTTGTTGTAGAAAATTGAGGGCAGAATCAAAAGTACTAAATTCTAAAACCTACATTCACCAATGGTTAACTAATATTTACATTGTGCGGCCATCATTGAGTTGTTAAGAATTTGAAACTTTTTTTTTGAAAGAAGCTTCAGTTTTAGCATGGATTCCTACTATATGTCATAAAGTTGCAATTATTGTTACAACACTTCAAATTCATTTCTTCACAACATTTCCAACATTTCCTCGTAAACTTCCCAAAGAAATTTGTTCTCCTTCTAGACTTCAATATATCCTAGAACATTATTTAAAATTTTGTTCATGGGAACAACCTCTCATAAAAAAACAAATCCTTGGATATATTCTCCATGCATTTCTTTCCTAAATTATTTTGATAAAAAGGATACACCATCAAACATTAATCTAGATTGAGTAGTACAACCAATAGATACAATTATATTATCCCATGAATGTAGAAAATATCATTAAATAATATAGCACAACCAATAACAATTTAATACACCTATATTATTTTAACATTTTAATATCAATATAGTATAACTGCATATTGTAGTGCTAAACACATTAAGAAACTATATCACAAAGTCACCATCATTCATCCTATGGTAGTTTCTTCTAAAGATACAATTTAGTTAACATGGAAATTTGTTGATAGAAATCCAATAAATTCTCCCATATATTCTTAGATTGGTTTCCTAATACATTCAACAACATCAAATTTAAGAAGAAGAACTAGATAACAATCTTCATATGCATAACCAACTATTTGTAGCCTTTCATTTTTCCATACCCATGGAGTTGTTTTAAAAATAGCATGCCACTAATATATATCTACAAGAATATATTCCATTTTCAAATTCCATAAATGGAAGCTTTGGCCATTAAATTTCTCTATCTTTGTTCTTGAATTATTTTCTTCTTTCCTTCACACATAATGCATAATGGGTTTATTTTAGAGCCATGATACTATTTCTTCTCAAAATAAACTCAACCCCACCAAAAAAAGCCCCCCTTGGAAAATAAAATTTATATTATATTGAATTTAATGAAGATATTATTATACCCATTCAATGTAATAAATACTAAGAGAATCTAAAAATAGAAGAAACAATGCCATATTCCCATAACATACACAAGATTTACCTTGGAAGCCCTTAACTAGGAAATACAAAACTAAATAAAAGATGCACTTCCATATCTAATTGGTATTGAAAAAAATAAATTAAAACTAATAAAAAGAATGATTATATTACAACCCTAATCATATATTTTAGAATTATATTATAATATTCAGCATAAAACGATAGGTTAGAATGACCCAAAATACCGATAAAGAGTACAACACATTTCTACTAGGGGCATCAACATTTGGTTGATTCTCCTAAGCTTCTATTTGAAAGGATTTTGGTATTATTTTATAGGAATCTTATGTTATATAATGCTAGTGTCATAAGATTTTAAATCCTCACAACTCGAAGAAAATACATCTATGAATTCTTTGAACATGTCTATGTATTTATTCTTTTCAGGAGGGGGTAAATATTTGGATATTTTAACCATTTTTGGTTCTTGTTTAGTTCCTATATTTAAATTTACAAATTCAACTCCAGTAGGTTCAATTTTGGGGTTTTTAGCCACATCATTAAAATCAAATAATTCTTCCAATGGAAGTAACCCTCTAGGAAAAATGTTATCTTTCAATTGTAAAATTTCTCATTCTTCTTGATCTTGATTTATTTCATTCAATTCTATGTTATTCACACTCTTATATACATTATTTTCTATATCACAATCCATATGTATATTGGCACACTCAAATTCATCCTTGGACTGCAAAAAAAATTCATTTTTTTCATCATTCCCAAAGACTTGCCAGTACCTAATGTTATCTAGGACAACTGGTATGTTTTTCACTTCAACTATGTACTCGTGACTCGCACAATATGGCATTTACAAGTACTAGCTGAAACAACCAAACCATCAGATAGGATATTTTAACTTCTTCGAATTACAGATAACTCATATTCAACAAAACATTTAAGGAAATCCAGTTAAACATTACTTAAGCCCTTAATATTGGATGTTTGGCTAAGTACTCCCCTTCGATTTGTTTTATTATAAGTTTAGAGTCTCCATGAACTGAAATTCTCTTGGAACTCAACCTTTTCAAAATCTTAAACCCTAGGATCAAGGCTTCATACTCAGCTATGTTATTTGTACATTAAAAATTTAGTTTATATGAATGCCATTCTGATTTATTGGTTTGTGAATTTGAAATCCACACACCTACTCTTGATCCTTCTTTGCTTACAGCCCCATCAAAATCCATATTCCATAAAGGCTCATTTTCTTCATCATCTTTTACAATGTCTGTTTTAATTTCTTCAATTTCACACAAATCAGTTTCTAAATTTGGAATTTGTTCTTCCATACCTCCATCATTGTAAAAAATGAAAGAATCTAGGCCGGAATGGACTTAATACAAGGGATAATTGTGAAATTTATCTTGAATGCTTACCACGTATTTCATCAATGTTTCCCTTTATAGTCCCCTTTGGTGACCAAACACTAGAATGATAGCATAAGTCATATACATTTGAAGGATTTTGTGTATTTTAGCTCCCCATGAGAGAGATAAAAACATGCCATATTTAGGAGATATATCAACAACAACGATATCCATTACCACACTCTTAGCTGGTATCTGGACTAAAGTGACATAAAAATATTTAATAAGGCCTAGGAGTTTTACTTTACTTGAATCAAAAGAATACAAGTCATTGTATGGTCTAGTGGTATCAAGTCCCAATTTTTCCATAACAGCCTTAGGAATAAGATTGCGTGAAGCACGAGTCAAGAATTTCATCTTGTAGAATTTTATCATGAATGTTTAAACTGACATAAAATGGGGGTACACTTCCCTCCTGAGTTTTTACATAAACTTTAAGCGCGAAGAGTAATTTTGGTTGATCATCAGTGAAATTTACTGTATCTACTCATTCCCGTATCTTCAAAGCTTTCAACACTTGTGAACAGTAAGCACTCTTATTCATGAGTTCTGTTAGGGGAATGGGTATTTTGAGTTTGGCCAGTTCATTTTGTATGTTGAATGATGTTTTAGTTTTATCTATATTAATAAAATCTTGTTTCTTAACAACATTTTTTTGGGAATTATCCTTCTGTTGGATAGTAGAGGGAATATTAGTTTGGGTTGTTTTATAACATTAACAAATATTTCCTAGCAAGAACATCTGCAATCTTTTTGGGAGAAATATCGATATTTTTCTTAGCAGGGGTGTAAGCTGTCCTTTTATTGGGAGGATACAACACATATATATACATGCCGAAGCATACATAAACCCTAATCCATTAACCTTGGATTAGAACATAACTGTAGTTCCCTTGACCGGATCTACAAAATACCACTGGCCGAAAACCATCATTCCCCAAAACCATGTGCAAACCCATGCACAAAACCATGGGTGAGTCCATCCAACGAAAAATAGGCTCCAATTTTTTTTTCCTGACGCGGTGCGCCAAACCCCGAATAGGTGGGGGGCTTTCGCCTCCCCTGTGACTGTAATATTCCCAATTAGTCCTAAGCTAATGGGAATATAGGGGAATTTTGAGGTATAAAATGGGCCTCCTAAGGAAATAATAAAAAAATAGCTAAGCCAATAAAATAATATTTATAAATTTCCAATTCACTTTTTGCACCATAATCCATGTAACCACAGTTAAATTCAATTCAAAAGTTGTACCAAAATAAAATTAATAAAACAATTTTTTGATGTGACTATAAATAAGAATGAGTTTTTCAAGAAAAAATTCATTATCATTGAACAACTAATGCATTTGTCCTTTGTACTTAAATAACTTAAAATAAAATATAAATATAAATTTATAAATTCTTAATTATATTATATTCTATTAATTAAAATTTATATTATTTAAATTTTATAATAACATATAATTAATATACTATATAAATATAATATAATATAATAAATGTATAGGGATATGCATTGTTTATTTCAGGAAATATTAAATGACAATAATATATTTTTATTCAAAAAGTGTGAAATGACATTTATTATGAGTACTTTAATTTGACTTTAAAAATACTTAGAGCACTACCATGGTTAACCATGAGTTTTTATCCACCATTGAGAATGTGACATGTAATTACCTTTAACTCAAGAAATTCCACCTCAACCATTAGGGATGATGTCATTACCTAAAATGTGATTGGTTCTCATAAAGTGAATTTTGATTGTACATTTTCCTTAGGAGGCCCATTTTAGATCTCAAAATTCCCCCAATGTTTGTTTCATTTTTATGTTTCATGAATAAAAATGTAGAGGAGGTTAATAACACTCCTAAACAGTAAATAAATCAAGGCCAAATGTGAAAAAGGATAAATATTGGCTATGTAAGGAAGCACCCTTAGGTGTGAAAGGGGTTGGATATTTTGACTGGGTCAACCATGACCAAATCTACAACGTTGTCTTGGAGGAGTGGCCATCAATGAGGCACAATGCAGTTTTAGATTGAGATGGCTTGTGTGAAAGAAGCTATTTCATTGAGGGTGGTTTAGGGTTTACAAGCTCTTAACTTATAAAAGGAATAGGTTGGCAACATGAAAGGGTTGTTGAATGATATTTTATTTCTGAAGTATTGTCTGTTTAGACATACATCTTTCTTTGGTTGTTTAGCCTAGATTGCAAATGTTGTTTAGCCTTGGGTGTTCCTGATCGGGAATCCCACCTCTTTCCTTGAGAGGCCTCTTGGAAGAGTCTTGTATTGCATAGTCCACTATCTGGCTAAAGGCCAAGCTTCTTATTCCAACTACAACGGAGATCCTGTTGAGGGTTTGGCTGTTTTTGAAAGCTGTAGCAAGTGGAGGCTAGATATACTCAGATATAGATCATTCTAGTGCTCATTTTTAGTGGGGAAGGCTTCTATCCCATTGGCAAGAGAGTATTGGATCATTGGAGCATCATTTTCATATCTTGGCTTGTGGCCAAACATTATCTAAACCCTACAGCGCAGTGTTACTTCCAGATCTGGGTTTTTACAGTAGGTGTTGTTGCAAGGTCTTTTGGCACATCTTTTGCAGGAGTGATTTGCAAGTGTTGGGGATCTGCCCTTCACCTTTGAGATCCATTGAAGAGGATCATTTTATTGTACATATCATAGCAGATCTAAATATTCCTGAATAACTGAATATTTCTGCAGATCTACAGATTTATATCTCAGATCTACTCCTTGTACATGATCTTTTGCTAAAAACCCCAAGGGGATCTGAAAGAGGAGCCTATCTAGTGTATGGATCTGAATTTTCATGCATAGATTTTCTCTATATCTGAGATGTAATCAACAGTTGTTTTCAGCCAATAAAATAATGTTGTTAAGATCTTTTCAGTCTATATGTATGGTTACCGCACCTCTTTTTTAGGATTTTCTTCTATTGGAGAATTCTATTTCATGTTGTACATCTTATGGGTCATCTTATAGATATGTTTTGCTGATGTAAATGTTAAAGAAGAGTCTCCATATTGGCCCCCTGATTTTACTTTGCTGATCTGCATTATTTTTCCTGGATATCTTTCATATATTGCTGCATTCCCTATTTGGGGATATTACAGTGGTATCATAGCATCATCTTGGCACAACCTGTGCATCCTAAGAAGCCAATATTCCTTCTCAAGAGGAGGAGCCTCTTACTGATAGAGAGAATAGGTATCTAAAGAAAATACAGAAGAAATTTGATTACACCAATGACAATGAAGACAAGGGTAAAGCCCCTACATCTAAAAGTGAAGAAGAAGGAAAGGACTTTGCTAAGATCCTTTTGAGAGCCATGTAAGATCTTGCTAGAGAGATAAAAGAGATGATATTGGATAGAATCAAAGAATATCCTAAGATATTTCATCTTGGAGAAAGCTCTGGCATGTCTCACCACTGGAATGATTAAACAGTGCATCAGCCACAAGTTTCCCAACGCTCTACCATGCCTACATTTTTGGCAGTGGGAAATGAAGGGTTTCAAGAGCAAGAATCCTTTGAAGGCTATTTTGAAGAATATGAATCTCAAAATTAGAGATTCAAATATCACTTGAGTTTTCAGGAGTTTTGTAACCTCAAGGACAAAAGAAGACCGGGGCATCAACATAGAGATGGTGGATTCACTCAGAATCATATTCGACATCACTTTATGGGCAGATTATTTTTACCCAATTTTGATGGGTCATCCAAGTGTTCTTCCAAAGCATGGGTAGAAAAACTTGACATATAATTTCAGTTGAACAAGGTTCCATAGATGGAAGCTATCAAGATTGTAGCACTGCACTTTGAAGGTGAAGCACATGACTGGTGGTTCCATGGCTTCTCTACATTGGGTCATGCCAATTTGACTGCTTATTCAGAGTTCACTAGAATAATGGTGGAAAGGTTTGACATAAGAGATCCAGAGGCACCATTCATGAGCCTTGCAAAGTTGAAACAATTAGTAATACAGATTCTTACATTTCCAAATTTTTTAGATTATCTATTATGGTTCCTGATTTGTCTACAGCTAGGAGAGTGTACATGTTCATTGATGGTTTAGATGAACCTCTTCATGGGTTGGTAAAATCTACCAAGCCAACTACCGTGCATAATGCTATTGAAAGGGCTAGAGACCTTCAAGATGCCTTTCCAAAAGCAAAGTTAAGCTTTCAACATAAGCCCTCTTTCCCTGCAAAGGGAAAGGAAGAAAAAGCTACTCCTTCCAAGGAGAGCTCATACAAGAAGCCTCTTGATGAAGAAGTCTAGAGAGATCTAAGAAAAATGAAGCTATGCTTCACTTTCCAAGAATAATGGGTACCTGGACATAGATGTGCTGCTGGAAAAGCACATTACATAGAGGTCTTCTCAGATGTTGAGGAGGAAGAAGAAGATGAACCAAGAAGGGGTCACAGTGTTGACACTGCAGGAGAAGAGCCAACACCATCAGGGGATGGGGATGGAGCATTTGCTCCTTTTGGAGGGTCTCTTGCATCTTTGAGAGGAGTACCTAAGTACTTGAACTTAAGAGTTCAAGGTTCCATATTGAATCAGAGGGTCTCTATTTTGATTGATAGTGGGGAAACTCACAATTTCATTGATGCCCATCTAGTGCAAGGGAGGGAAATACCCACTGATACTTTTGAGGGATTCTCCGTTTTGGTCCCAGGAGATAGAACAATGCAATGCATGCATTATGTCCCATCACTTTCATTCACCATGGTAACTTATATATTGGTTGATCACTTCTTTGTGGTTGACATGCCTGACACCAATGTGATTTTGGGTGTTCAATGGCTGATTACATTGAGGAAAGTCACCACTAATTGGGAGTCTTTTCAAATGGAATGGGTGGACAAGAAGGGTGGTGAAACCCAAATTATCTAAGGCATTGTTGAAGCCTAGAAAATCTCTGCTTTAAACATTGGGGAAAACCACCCAGTCGGGACCTTAGGACAGCTCCTTTTCCGTTTGGTATGGTGGCTCCGACTGGATTTAAAGGATCAGTTTCCTTATAACTAAATGGGTTGGTGATGGGTTGATTTGGATGAGTGGAAATGGGACTAAATTGACTGAAATAAAACTATCTAATTAAACTAAATGCTGATAAAGAAATTCTAACACTAACCCGGGTAATTATATGTGAATACAACTTAATATTGTTCCAATTTAACAATAACCATGAAAATGTATTATTATTTAAATTGAAATGTGCAGAAACAAATAAAGATAACTATGTTTAAGAAATTAAACAGAGTTGTATTAGCATATTGCATTCATCATTGTATACCATCTATATATACTTAACGAAAGATGACGTTTCAATTATACTCAGAAATGATATATAAAAAGAAACGTTGTGAAAATCAAATATATATAAATGATAGAAAATTTTAAAGCGAATATCATAAGACAAAAGAAATCAATAGTGAACATATAGAAATACCTTATTCATCTTGAAGACTTTCAAATGAAATCTGATACTCTAATCCAGTAACTCTGATGCAAAATCAAATTCCAAGGTACAGAAATGCAACACTTCAAAGATAATTCCGCATAAAAATCACCAGATGTGATCCTTTTAAAAAATATATAAGTCAGTGGAGTACAAAAATGTAATCTCCAAGTCAAAAATATTAAGATCCAGGACCCTTCTCTAAATGCATGAGAAGGGTTTAAATACTACTTAGCTAAATCTAAAAATAGTCTATTACAAAAATTAAGGATTCAGTTCAATGACCGTCCTTTTCCTAGGCTAAAATAAAGTAAAATTAAAACTAAATCTAACTATCTATGAACTTGATCTTTAAACTTGCAGGCATCTAGCATAGTTTTGAGAAGATGCGGTTGACCGACTTTAGAATTCAACTGTCCTGAAAAGACAGAGTCGGCAAGCGTAGGCGCAATCTTCTCTGTAGCATTGATGATACAATTAAGCGCACTGTGCTGACTGTGTGGCTTCACCAAGTACGTCCAGTATGAGTCCCAATTTAATCTTGTCAGCCCTTGGATTGATTTTTCTCTTTCTTCTACCTTTTGCCTCCATTCTGTTTGCAGTTGATGTGCTTGTGGGAGATATCCTGGAACAGTTTCTGAAATCAAATTAGCTTTGTGTAAATTATCATTTACACAATCTGTAAGAGTGTTTGCCGCTCTAGCCGCCTCTGCTGCTGCCTTCTCTGCCCTTCTGATTTGTGCATTCTCCTCTATTGGAGCTTTTTGCTCCGTTATTTATTTCTCAATTTCATCTCAACTTCACTTTGCCATTTTCTCCTTTTTCCTTTTGTTTCTTTTTATAATACTTCAGCCAAGGTAGTTTCTTCTTTATAGATTCGCTCTTTCGTAGTAATTTTTCTCTTTGCCGAACACGCTCCACATCTTTTTCTTGCTCAGCATTAAGTGCCTTGATTTTGGTCAATGTTTCTTCATTTTTCTTTACAGTTATTTCCAGTCTCTTCAACTCCCGACTTTTCTTAATAAGAGCTCTATGTTTCCCTGAGAGCTCCTGATCTCCAACAGCTTTTTCAGTCACTTCTAAAAGCTCTATAGAGGATAATTTGGCAAACTCACATACCCTATCTTGTGGTAGAAACTGTGTCAAATTGCCCACTTGGATATTGAACTTTGTGAACAGCGTCTAAAACATTCTTTTTTGGTACTGTCCGTCCATGTTTGTTTTTCTTCAATGATTCGCTTCTTTTGGTCCACTCCTTTGTGCATTCTGACAAATTTGCATGTTCTCTGGCAAAATCTTCCATGAATTGTTTATTGTAAGTCGCCTGAGGTTCCGGCAACTTATACATTAGTCTCAAATCTTCCATGGTGAATGACCCGATTAGCTCTTGAGCTGGAGTTCTGAATTGTCTGTCTGAAATATCGGTGCTGTCCAGCACCCATTTCACCATGTCTGTATATGGGAGAATCCTTGGCCTTGCCGCTATCCTATGCATAAATGAACAAGCTAGTTCTTTGAGGGTTGCTTCAGACGTATTACTAGAACCTGCTGTAGCCGTAACTTTTAATACCACAGGATTTTCTTCCTCCAGCAAATTATACATTCCTTCCCAAGTGGATATACCGGCATCCTTATTGCAAGCGGTGTCTGCATATAGTGAAGCCATTTCTCTATTTTTAGAATTCAAGCTCTTATCCTTCTTACCCATAATGTTATGTGAAAGCTTTGTATAGACGTTTGCTCCTTCGTGCCTGCGTTTTACGAGTTAAATGAGAGTAATGGCATGAGAAAGGTGATGAGACTGTTTTAAATGCAAAGGCGGATGAAATATATTATTTTATCGTGAAACGACTTTCAATCAAAACAAAATCTCATTTACCATTAATTGACAATCCATTCATTTAATCCAATCATTAAAGCGCATAACAGATATTGATATGTGGGAAGATTTTCTTTGAACAACGCGCTTTTATGAATCTGCGACATTGCGATCTGTGATTTGCTGCGCAATATCGCAATATCGCAATGTCACAATATCGCAATATCGCAAAATGAAACCATCGCAATTTTAAAAATAGCGCAAAAGCGCAAATTGCGAAATAGCGCAAAAGCGCACATCGCAAATCTCGCAAAAGCGCAAAATTGTAAATAGCGCAAAAGGTAAATTAAGTAATATTTCGTTTCCATTTGCGACCAAGCACCAATATGTTTATTGTGTTGGGAAAAATACCTAGAGGGGGGTGAATCAGTATTTACAGCATATTCAAACTTTTTACTTTTTCATGCACTAAAACCCATACGCTACTTTGCTGAAGCCAACTAGCGTATACACTCGAATATCCTTCATGAAACTCGCGTATACCCAGAGATCTAATTATGCCATTAGTTCTTCACTTACATAATTCCATCATTCATTTATTATATGTTCTATAAACAGTAAACATGTGTAGTAAGAATATAATAAACCATCACACAAAGCATCACACATGAACACCAGGATTTTTAGGTGGAAACCCAAGTCGGGAGAAAACCACCGCTGCAGTTGCTCAGCCTTCAATATTTTATTATAGAGAAAACATCTTACAAAATATGTGCTGGCGCAGACTTGACCAGCACGCAGGCACCCACCTGCGCTCGTTTACCAGCCTCTCCTGGAAGGGAGCTACGACCCCCTGACTCGTTTACCAGCCTCTCCTGGAAGGGAGCTACGACCCCCCGATCTCGTTTACCAGCCTCACCTGGAAGGGAGCTACGACCCCTCGATCTCGTTTACCAGCCTCACCTGGAAGGGAGCTACGACCCCCTGACTGAAGGCTACAACCCTCAGCACCTCTATGGACCACGTTTCATCAATTTTCACACTGGATCCAACAACTTCAATAGAACACAACTTGCAGGCCACGTTTCATCATATTTTCAGACTGGACCCTCTCCATACATTTAAGCACAGTTAAACATCAACAACAGATAGCTAAAACAGAGCAGATCAGATCAGATATTTCATACCACAGACTTCAGCAAACCCTAGTTTGCATACGCGCTTTCCTTTCACTGATGTCACGTATATACGCGCTTCCATCCTCATCAACCAGCATATACCTCTGTAAAAGTTATAGAGCTAATTTTCACTGCGCATACGCGCTTTATCTTCAGCGAAGCCGCGTATATACGCGCTTCCTATGCGGTGAAGTAGCGTATGGATCTTCAATCATTACAGAGCTGCATACTTCTTTAGATCAGACATTCAGTTCAGATTCAACCCTTTACTTCAGACAGATGTTCGCCTCATCACAGATCTAATCACTCCATAAACAGATCTAGCAAATACAAATACATTTCAGATCTAGATATCCCGCTTCATCATTTCTTCATAGGTGCATCATAGATTCAGATCTATCATCAAACCTTTACCCTTTCCATACAGATATACTTCACTGAGAAGTATTCATTCAAGCTCAGACATCTTGCTCCACTTCTCATTTGCACAATGAATTTCTTCTCTTTATATAGGTTTACCCTTTTTCAATACCATGAGCCCCTTTTTTTCAATACCATGAGCCAAAACAATACCATGAGCCCAAAACTACATTACTTCCGATGGTATTCCTGGACGGGGTCATTTAGACGAATCATAACCCAATACAATGGGTCAATACCATGGTGGTTACCCCTGGTTTTGCACTTTTTGAGCGCTTTTGCCCATACGCGACTTGGAACGTTGATTCCCGCGTGCATACGCGACTTCCCCTAGGAAAATCCACATATCCCTAGAGACATACTCTTTTCATCATAGATCTAGCACATACTGAATTCCTTTCTTCATTGCCTTCTGTATACACTATAGATACATCATATTTAGTTCATCAAGACATATTCTATCAAGCACAACTTCATCAAGTAAGTTGCCATCATCTTCATCAAGTGGGTTGCCATTCAATGACAACACTCAGCATCATGTTGCTAACTAACATCATTTCATATCAGATTTACATTATTTACCAAGTCCATCAAGTCAAGAATAACTTCATCAGGTGTATTTCCATCAAGGACAACACATGTCAACAGTCTCATGTCTTCATCTTCATTTAGTGGGTTGCCATCAAGGACAACACTCTGCATCATATTGCCAGTTTATTGTATAGGACTTTTGGGATCACATTATCGCAAAACGCAAAATCGCATTTTGAGTTTTATAAAAGATATATACCATTTTGCGATGGATGCGCTATTTTGTTTAAAGAACAATTTTATTGTAATCTATCATAAACTTAAGTGTTTCTTAATGTTCTTTCTAAGGGATTTCTCTAAGTTTATGATAGAAAGTTTTATTTGAAAAGGAAAACAAATTCTAATTGATTTTTTGGATTTTTTAAACTAAGGGTCCCCATTTATTTAGCATTATTACTAATATTAAATAAAAGGGGGGTTGTTGCTGGTCACAACAATTGGCGATTCACTGAAAGAAACATTTATCTCTGAAAAAATAAAATGAACACTATATCTTTAGTAAGTAAAGATTTTTAAAGATAATGAAAACTATCTTAGGATAATTCAAATAAAATGTAACTATGAAAAATAAATAAAAATCATTTCATAATTTCTTTCTAATTCCTTAAGAATAAAAACATTTTGGGTTATCTCAAGCTTTGATTGGTGTTAATAATGAAGTAAGTGGATTTCTCCAAGTTTTGGTTTTATAATATACTCTATTGCCATAGGTATTGCCTCTGCTGCCAGAAAACGTTCATAGTCTCGACAGGGTTACCTTTAAACCATTAACTATTCATTGTCCCATCCAACTAAAATTATGACTTTTTAAAAGATAAATTCATAAGATCTATTATCTCATGTTTTTTGTCTTTTATTTATTTTTATTCTTAAGAGCCATTGTTCTGGTTTGGTAGCCAGTTAATAACAATGCCATTCACTAGTTATAATTAAACTGAACAAGCTGGCTCGTGATGAGACCCCTTGTCTTATATTTATAAGCCATTACCCTGTTTTGGTATGCAGTATTGGTAATGTCAGTTTCATTACTTATTATGAACATGGTAAGTCAGCTCATAATGAGACCTCTTATCTCTTAAATTTTCATATAATTTCTTAGAATTACATTCTAAAAAATCACAACTTAAATGGATGGGGTGAAATAGTTTTATCCTTAAGAATCAATGGATGACAATTTTCAGAGTTTTTTTAGTTCCAAAACTTTGAAAAAATCTTTACTTTTATAGATAACCTTTCTCTGCTCAATAAACTTATAATGATTTACATTCTCTTCAAATTTTCAAAAGATCATGCAAATGATTGAAATAATCTTTCAAAGTTTAACATCTTATTTTAAACTATCCAAAAACTATGATCATTCCTTTAAAAATTCTTATTTACACAAAATAAATATTTATAATATTTTTCCTAAGAAATTTTCCTAAATAGTAAACAGTCAATTATAGACCTATTAACAACTTTTATTTGCAAAAACAATCAAAAACTTTGCAGAAAGGAATATGTACAATTTAAGAAGGGGTTACCTCCTTATGAAAAGAATTTCTTCAAGATAAGCCCATTTACAGGAAGAGATTCTCTCTTACCTGTTAGATCTTGAAGTATGAATGTATTTGAGCCTATCTTTTCAACGATCCGAAATGGTCCAAGCCACATTTTCTGAAACTTGGTATGTTTACCTTTTTCTTCGTGTGCTTTATCCCATTTCAGAACAAGATCACCAATTGACAAAAATTTTGAGCCGGTAGAACTTGCATCAAAAGAAGATTTTACAAGCTGTTGATGTTTTTCATGAGTAATTTTTTCTTTATTCCTATCTTCTTCTAGTTTAAGGATTTGATCATATCTCAATTGAATGGATGAAGAAGGATTTTATTCAATAAATTGCACTAGGGCTAATGATGGAAGAGTTAAATTTGATGGTATCACAGCTTCTTTTCCATAAACTAAATTGAAAGGTGAAGTCCCTATTGAAGCTTTTTCAGTGATACGATCATCCCATAATGCAAAGATTAAAGACTTGTGCCAATTCTTTTGATTTTGATCAATGGTCCTTTTAATGATTTTGATAAGGTTTTTGTTAGTGGATTCAACCAAACCATTACCTTGTGGATAATAATTTGCTGAATATTTTAATTTAAAACCTCTTTTGACTGCAAATTATACTAAACTATTTCCAGAGAAGTAAGATGCATTATCAAAGACTAGAGCGTTAGGTACACCAAACCTGGTTATGATGAATTGATCTATGAAATCAATAATTGCATTAGAATTGGCTACCTTCAATGGGATTGCCTCTACCCATTTTGTAAAGTAATCAGTTGCAGTAAGGATGTACTTGTGTTGTTTGGAAGAATGAGGTACTATCTCACCAATAATGTCAAGCCCCCATTGTTCGAATGGTTGCTCAATAGTCACTGGTTGCAAAGGAAAAGCTGGTTTCCTTTGTCTTCCACTTGCAGTTTGACAAATTCGGCACTTCCTTATGTAATCATGCATATCTTTAAAAAGGGTAGGCCAATAATAACCAACACGAATTATTTTGTGAGCTGTGGTATCACCTCCAAAATGACCTCCTGTTGGTCCATCATGCAACTCCTGCAAAACCTTTTCAGCTTCAGTCTTTTCAAGACATCTTAATAAGATTGAATCATAATTTTTCCTGAATAACACATTATCAATGATCTCATATTTAATATCCTTTAACCTTAAAGCGTGTTTACTCTTATAACTGAGATTAGAAGGAGCATACCAATTTTTCAAGTAATAGATAAGATCAGCATACTGAGATTCAGAATCTGTAACACTTATCTGACTTACTTGAATATCTTGATTTGAATCTTGATTTTCTGGTATGTTATGAGCTCCTGCCAATAATCTGCAAAAACCTTGTCCTCTAACAATCTTAGCCGGTTTAATATCAATATCATATTCTTGCAAGGTTGTTACCCAGTTAGCTCTCTTTTCTCCTACTTCTTTTTGAATTAATAATTGCCTCACTGCAGAGAATGGGACAATGATTTTTGTATGTGTTTTCAAGAGAAAAGGTCTGAAATGTTTGATTGATTTAAACACGGAAAAGGCTTGTTTTTCAACATTGGAATAATTAAGCTCAGCTCCTTGCAGATTTGAGCTAAAGAAATAAATTGGTGCCTCGATTTTCTGATCATTGAGCTATGTTAAAACAGCTGCATAGGATGTTTCAGTGGCCAAAGTATACAAAGTAAAATCTTTAGAAAAATCCGGGGTATTCAATGCTGGTGCATTAATGATCGCTTGTTAGATTGCCTCAAAGACTTCTTTCTCTTTATGTCCCCATTTGAATACTGAATTCTTCTTGATCATATTTTGCATAGGTAAAACAATTAAAGAAAAATCAGGAATGAATCTTTTAACAAAATTGATCTGTCCAAGAAATGATTGCATGGATGTTTTGTTATGAGGTAAAGAAATATCAGAAATTTCTTCACTCTATCTGGATCAATATATATACCATCTTTTGACACAACAAATCCTAAGAGTTTTCCTTCATCCAAAGCAAAGAAAGATTTATTTGGATTTAAGGAAATACCAAACCTTCTACATCTTTCAAATATTTGCTTTAAATCATGTAGATGATTGGCTCTCTTTTTTGAAAATACTGTTATGTCATCAAGATAAACAACAACTGATTTATTGATCAGACCTTTAAATGCTATGTCCATGGCTCTTTGGAAAGTCGCTCCCGCATTTATTAGACCAAAAGGCATTTTCTGATAAGCATAAGTTCCCCATTTTGTTCTGAAAGTTGTTTTCAATCTGTCATCTGGATGAACTAAAACTTGATTATAGCCCGAAAATCCATCGAGAAAGGACATAAGTTCAGAACCAGCTACCTTTTGAAGTATCTGTTCCATGGTTGGCAATGGAAAATTGTCTTTTAAACATGCCTTGTTTACATTTCTGAAATCAATACAGATTCTTATATCACCATTCTTCTTCCTTACAGGTACCATATAGGAAACCCAATTGGAGTGCCTGACCAGAAAAATGATTTTGGCTTTTAAAAGCTTATTAAGTTCTGATTTGATTTGACTTTCTAGATTTGGATGAATCTTTCTCAACTTCTGTTGAACAGGTTTAATATCAGGAAGCATTGGAATTGTGTGTTGAATAACCGAAGTATCATACGTTTTTAAATCATCATAATTCCAAGCAAAAACATTTTTATATTTGTTCAAGAGTTTAATGAAATCATTCCTTTCCTCTGGTGTTAAATTGAGTCCTAAATTAACGTTTTGAGGTTTAGAATCAGAACCAAGATTTACTAATTCAAACTTCAAAGTGGAACTTTGAAGTTTAGCATTAGTGACTTTCTTGAATCTGTCTTTAATATCATATAAGTCCTCTAATTTAACAACATATTTTGGAATGGGATTTTCATTACCTTTTGAAGCAATTTGTAAATCATGATCATTCTCATCAATAATTTGCTCATCATATGATTTCTCCGAAGTCATGAAATTTAAAATATCTTGATCATGATAGAAAACTCTCCAATTTGTGACATTATCGGGGACAGATGGGTGAAAAATCAATTCTACGGAAAACCTATCAGGACTGCAATCTTCAGTAGGAAGGAGTTTAGATGCAACATTAGCTAACAAGTCAGCTGATGTATTTTGATTCCTAGGAATGGGAGAAATATTGAATGCTAAAAAATGAGTGGTAAGATCTTGTACTAGGGTTTGATAGTGTTTAAGATGTCCCGAAAGGCAATGAATAGTATTCCTAACTTGTTTTATGACAATTTCGGAATCACTAAATAATTTCAAGTATTTAACATCTAACCCTATAGCTTTATAAAGTCCTTGAACCAAGGCTTCATATTCTACGGTATTGTTAGTACACTCAAATTCTAACCTACATGACAGCATGGTTTTCTCTCCATATGGATCAATTAAGATGCATCCTGCTCCAGCTCCATCGCTAGACTTTGATCCATCAAAATATAACGACCAAAATAAAGACTTATCTAATGACTTATCTACAATTACATCAGAAATATTTACAATTCTGGAAGAATCAGATTGTGAAAATTTTTCTATTTGAGAAACAAAAGTATTTACAGAAAAAGGTGATTGAGGTGCTTCGAAGTTTCCAAGAAATGATTCAGCAGAATAACCTCCAAGAATATTGTTGTTGAATGCCACAAGCTCATTAGGTTGTTCGAATTCAGTGACAGTGTGCGTCATATGTTTTTCTCGTTCAATTTTGATTTGATTTGGTTTCCCTTTGTAGGGAAGCCACATATGTGAATAATCAATTGAGATATAACCATTAAGTTTCGCAGACCAGTCCCTGCTTAAGATTAATCCATAGAATTCAGGAATATCAACAATCAAAATATCAATTCTTTGGACAATCCTAGGATCAGAAGCTAATCTGATAGTAATTGAATTGATTTCTCCTACAACTTGAACTTTAGAGCGATCCAATTGAACGATATGAACTGCTGATTTCTGTGGTTCGATATTCAATTTGGCACAGACAGAAGTAGGCATTATATTGGAGGAGGCTCCAGAATCAATCAAAAAATTGTGCAGATTTTTATTGTACATCTCATAAGTCAAAAGAAAAGGAGGAGTTTGAGAATTTGACTTTTCTCCAATGAGCACAGTATCAGTAGCATCTACCTTATCTGGTGGCTTACCAGCTCCCCTAGCTGCTTTTGCAACTACACCACTTGGTAAAGGAGCAATTGGTGTAGTGTTTAATTCTTTCAATAGCAACTTTTGTTGGTGTTTTAGTTTGCTGAGTTCATGTAAGGAAATGTTGGCTTTGATATTTTTCATGTCTTCGACAATGTTGTATTCCATAGGATCTGACACCACTAAAGTCTTTGTTGTTGATGTAGGAGGATTAGAAGAGGATGGCTGATTTTGAGTAGGTAATGGAGAAGTTTTCTTTACAGGGGATTTGTCTTTGGTACTTGGAGTTGTAATTTTCTTTTTAGGAGCTGTTTGTATAGGCTCTGATGTAGATTTACTCCTAGTACTTACAGGCATAGCTTCTTGTTCTACCTCACTATCAGAATTAGGGAGAATAAAATCCCACATTCCATGCAATTCAACTATTTCTTCATTCTCATCTTCCTCATCTAATACTAAAGATGTATCTTCTTCTTCTTCCTCTTCTTCTGATTCTGCATTAGAGATTGCATTAGGAGGTTTATATTCAACTTGGTTTCTTCTGAAATTTCGGAATGGTTTCTTGGTAGAAGTTTCAGCTACTTGTTTTTTAATTTCAACCATTTCATTTGACATGGTTTTAAGGACTTTCTGTAAACCTTCCATGTCGTATGGGTCTTTGGCCTTTTTCTTTGAATCGTCTTTGAAGCTGACTTTCTTTGATTTCCTTTCCTCAATAGCATTTTTATTTTCTAGAGAAATAATTCATTTTTCTACTGCAATAGCCTCTTTCATATTCTCGGCTAATGTAGGTTTTGCAGCTCTATCTACAAAAATTGCTATGTTTGAGGGTAAGGCAGTTATGTACCATTCACTTCTAACTTGTTCACTAGGCCTTGAATCTGTGTGAATTTTGTTCAAAAGTTTGTTGAATCTAGCGTTGAATTCTTTAATGGGTTCCTTGGGTTCTGCTTTCAAATTTGAGAGATCGTTGATTAAAGTAGCTATTGATCTGTCATCTCCAAATTTGGTTAAAAAATGATCTGCAAAAATGGCCCAACTTGTTATGGATCCCGAAGGTAATGAAAAGTACCATGATCCCGCTGCTCCTTGAAGAGTATAAGGGAATAGTCTGACTACAACATCTTCATGTGTGACTCCATTCAAATTTATAGCCAGCATAAAGTTATTAATATGTTCTTCAGCTTGAATGTTAAGATCTGGACTAAATTTTGGAAGCCATTTTCCAGGATTGTCTGGTAAATCATGTAAAGGTGCAGCCATGTTGACTGCCCCTGGAGTAGCCCATGGTCTAGCCATTATTGGAACAACTATTGGAGGAGTAGTAGAAACTAGTGGTGTTTGAATAGATGTTGTTGGAATAGATGATGTTGAGATTGATGATGATTGAGCAGATGATGATTGAGGAGATGATGAGGAAACAACTGTACTTTGTTGAGTTGGGATTTCGGAAACAGGTAATTGAATATTAGATGTTGAACTTATATCACTTACTGATTCCGATTGAGTTTTTCTTGTCTTGACTCTACTAGGTAAAGGGAATTCTTTCGGAGAAATACCAAGTTTTTCACTTTGAAGCCTAGTAAGAGGTTTCAAAGAAACAAATTTTGAGGTTACACTACCTTCAGATATTTCAGACTCTTCTAGAGATAATGAGAATCCTTTCAATTTATGAATTAAATCTTGAACTTCAGGAGACTCAAGATTTTGATTGTCTAAATGTTTTGAGATTTTGGTAGTGGGTGTATGAATATTCTTCGCAATTTCTTCTATAGGATTTTGTATTTCAGAAGAAATTGAAGAAGTTGATGAGGGTGTTTTGCTCTCAGAATGGCTTGTGGGTAAATATTTACTTGCCATTCATAGCTCATGCCCTCCTTCTAGTGCCAAAAATGTTGAAGCCTAGAAAATCTCTGCTTCAAACATTGGGGAAAACCACCCGGTCGGGACCTTAGGACAACTCCTTTTCCGTTTGGTATGGTGGCTCCGACTGGATTTAAAGGACCATTTTCCTTATAACTAAATGGGTTGGTGATGGGTTGATTTGGATGGGTGAAAATGGGACTAAATTAACTGAAATAAAACTATTTAATTTAAACTAAATACTGATAAAGAAATTCAAACACTAACCCGGGTAATTATATGTGAATACAACTTAAGATTGTTCCAATTTAACAATAACCATAAAAATGTATTATTATTTAAATTGAAATGTGCAGAAACAAATAAAGATAACTCCGTTTAAGAAATTAAATAGAGTTGTATTAGCATATTTCATTCATCATTGTATACCATCTATATATACTTAACGAAAGATAACGTTTCAATTATACTCACAAATGATATATAAAAAGAAACGTTGTGAAAACCAAATATATATAAATGATAGAAAATTTTTAAAGCGAATATCATAAGACAAAAGAAATCAAAAGTGAACAGATAGAAATACCTTATTCATCTTGAAGACTTTCAAATGAAATATGATACTCTAATCTAGTAACTCTGATGCAAAATCAAATTCCAAGGTACAGAAATGCAACACTTCAAAGATAATTCCGCATAAAAATCACCAGATGTGATCCTTTTAAAAATATATAAGACAGTGGAGTACAGAAATGTAATCTCCAAGTCAAAAAATATTAAGATCCAGGACCCTTCTCTAAATGCATGAGAAGGGTTTAAATACTACTTAGCTAAATCTAAAAATATTCTATTACAAAAATTAAGGATTCGGTTCAATGACCGTCCTTTTCCTAGGCTAAAATACAGTAAAATTAAAACTAAATCTAACTATCTATGAACTTGATCTTTAAACTTGTAGGCATCTAGCATAGTTTTGAGAAGATGTGGTTGACCGACTTCAGAATTCAACTGTCCTGAAAAGACAGAGTCGGCAAGTGTAGGCGCAATCTTCTCTGTAGAATTGATGATACAATTAAGCACACTGTGCTGACTGTGTGGCTTCACCAAGTACGTCCAGTATGAGTCCCAATTTAATCTTGTCAGCCCTTGGATTGATTTTTCTCTTTCTTCTGCCTTTTTCCTCCATTCTGTTTGCAGTTGATGTGCCTGTGGGAGATATCCTGGAACAGTTTCTGAAATCAAATTAGCTTTGTGTAAATTATCATTTACACAATCAGTAAGAGTGTTTGCCACTGTAGCCGCCTCCTCTGCTGCCTTCTCTGCCCTTCTGATTTGTGCATTCTCCTCTATTGGAGCTTTTTGCTCTGTTATTTATTTCGCAATTTCATCTCAACTTCACTTTGCCATTTTCTCCTTTTTCCTTTTGTTTCTTTTTTATAATACTTCAGCCAAGGTAGTTTCTTCTTTATAGATTCGCTCTTTCGCAGTAATTTTTCTCTTTGCCAAACACGCTCCACATCTTTTTCTTGCTCAGCATTAAGTGCCTTGATTTTGGTCAATGTTTCTTCATTTTGCTTTACAGTTATTTCCAGTCTCTTCAACTCCCGACTTTTCTTTAATAAGAGCTTTATGTTTCCCTGAGAGCTCCTGATCTCCAACAGCTTTTTCAGTCACTTCTAAAAGCTCTATAGGGGATAATTTGGCAAACTCACATACCCTATCTTGTGGTAGAAATTGTGTCAAATTGTCCACTTGGATATTGAACTTTGTGAACAACGTCTAAAACATTCTTTTTTGGTACTGTCCGTCCATGTTTGTTTTTCTTCAATGGTTCATCTCTTTTGGTCCACTCCTGTGTGCATTCTGACAAATTCGTATGTTTTCTGGCAAAATCTTCCATGAATTGCTTATTATAAGTCGCCTGAGGTTCCGGCAACTTATACATTAGTCTCAAATCTTCCGTGGTGAATGACCCGATTAGCTCTTGAGCTGGAGTTCTGAATTGTCTTTCTGAAATATCGGTGCTGTCCAGCACCCATTTCACCATGTCCGTATATGGGAGAATCCTTGGCCTTGCCGCTATCCTATGCAGAAATGAACAAGCCAGTTCTTTGAGGGTTGCTTCAGATGTATTACTAGAACCTGTTGTAGCCGCAACTTTCATCACCACAGGATTTTCTTCTTCTAACAAATTATACATTCCTTCCCAAGTGGATATATTGGCATCCTTATTGCAAGCGGTGTCTACATACAGTGAAGCCATTTCTCTATTTTCAGAATTCGAGCTCTTCTCCTTCTTACCCATAATGTTCTGTGAAAGCTTTGTATAAACGTTTGCTCCTTCGTGCCTGCGTTTTACGAGTTAAATGAGAGTAATGGCATGAGAAAGGTGATGAGATTGTTTTAAATGCGAAGGCGGATGAAATATATTATTTTATCGTGAAACGACTTTCAATCAAAACAAAATCTCATTTACCATTAATTGACATTCCATTCATTTAATCCAATCATTAAAGCACATAACAGATATTGATATGTGGGAATATTTTCTTTGAACAACGCGTCTTTATGAATCTGCGACATTGCGATCTGCGATTTGCTGCGCAATATCGCAATATCGCAAAATGAAACCATCGCAATTTTTAAAAATAGCGCAAAAGCGCAAATTGCGAAATAGCGCAAAAGCGCACATCGCAAATCTCGCAAAAGCGCAAAATTGTAAATAGCGCAAAAGGTATTCGTTTAACATTTCTGTTTTCTGCGCTATGCGATCTGCGACCAATATGTTTATTGTATAGGCTTTTTGGGATCACATTATCGCAAAATCGCAAAATCGCATTTTCAGTTTTATAAAAGATATATACCATTTTGCGATGGATGCGCTATTTTGTTTAAAGAACAATTTTATTGTAATCTATCATAAACTTAAGTGTTTCTTAATGTTCTTTTTAAGGGATTTCTCTAAGTTTATGATAGAAAGTTTTATTTGAAAAGGAAAACAAATCCTAATTGATTTTTTGGATTTTTAAACTAAGGGTCCCCATTTATTTAGCATTATTACTAATATTAAATAAAAAGGGGGGTTGTTGTCAACAAAATGCATGCATACATATCTTCACATACCACTTCCACACAAAGAACAGATGAATTTTGCAAGGGAAGAAAGGACTCAAGGGGGCCCCATCTATCATGCTCATGATATTGTTGCATGTGACACTCTTATCTAGTGGCAAACCACCTGGGAGGCCACCTGATTCAGTTTTTGTGGGAGATCTCTCACCACATGATGCTCCAAATTCAGATCTAGGAGGGATTGGAGCATTGGAAGACAATGATATAGCGCTAGGAGGCTTGGGTAGGCTTAAGGAGGAGGGAGATCTTCTTCCCTTATCATCATCACCCACTCTCATTTCTGATTCTGCGCTATGGGAGGAGAAGGATGGAAGGAATGGCCTTCCAACACATACCTTTGGCATTAGAGATGTCACGGAGGAGAGCAGAAACATGACAGACATTTCTGTCGATACATCATCAGCGCTATCATTGTTGGGCAGTTTAGACCCATATTGGAAATCCCAACTGTTGGTGGATTATTCCAAGGATCTTCACACTTGTATGATACTTGATGAACAACTGCATGAAGAGGGATATTTATTCCAAGGAGGATTCATATATCATCATGGTAGGATCTTCTTGTCTAGAGCTTCCAAGCTCAATAAGAAGTTGCTGCAAAGGGCCTACAAAGAGTTATGTTTCAGCCACACCTATTCCATGAAGATCTACAACATCATCATGAGAAGTTTTGAATGGGAAGGATTTGGAGGAGAACTACATCAATATTTTCAAGAATGCATGAACCATGTGGAGTTGAGACAACAATATGACTCTATGAAAGAGTTTTTTTAGCCATCTCTTCCTTATTTTGAGAGAGGAGATAGATCTATGCACCACTCCATTTGTATGAGGAGGATTGTTGGTGAAGAACATGCTCATGTAAAACATGTTTTATTTTCTAATTATATGCATTATTTCACCATGTTTATGTAGGCCGTGACTCCAAGGAGGAGTATTATATCTTTTAAACTTCATGGGAAACATTGGGCCAAAAAAATTTCTGAACTTGGCCACTCCCTTGGTGGAAAAGGGGAGATTTTTCATCATGATGGGTGCTTTCCTAAGGCACCAAATATATCTCACACTTTCAGCCATAGTGAGATAACATGGGCAGAAAGTAAGTGGTGGGGAAACCTCTTACCACATCTAGATCTGATGCAGGTAGGAGATGCACTGCACTAGTTCCACATGTGGGACTATGACCCACCTCCATATGCACAAATTTCTGTTTGTATGTATATTTTTTTGCTCCCATACATTGATGATGTAATTGTGCTTTTTGTGGGAATGTCTAGAGGGAGGATGGGAGGTATCCATGTGCCCTATGGGATGGAGGTTCTCCATGTATCTTATGCTACATGTTTCAGGGAGGACATTGGGCAAGCCATGTTTTTTCATTTGAGTTATTGTCTCCTTGTGGGATTGACTATTTACATCTCATGAGAACTTTGGAGGAACAATTCATGGAGGGTTGGATTGGTGAACACTTAGCTTATGGAGGAAGCTTATCACATGATGGTGTCACCAATGGAGGAGGAGAAGAGTTGAAACACTCACCTTATCAGTTGCTTGAGGACAAGCAACATTTGGGAGGGGAGGAATGTAATATTCCCAATTAGTCCTAAGCTAATGGGAATATTCATTTTTGTTTTATTTTTCTGCTTCATGAATAAAAATGTAAAGGAGGTTCATAAAACTCCTAAGCATTAAATAAATCAAGGCCAAATGTGAAAAAGGCTAAATCTTGGCTATGTAAGCAACCACCCTTAGGTGTGAAAGGGGCTGGATATTTTAACTGGCTCAACCATGACCAAATCTATAGCGTTGGCTTGGAGGAGTGGCCATCAATGAGGCACAGTGAAGTTTTAGATGGAGATGGCTTGTGTGAAAGAAGCTAATTCATTGAGGGTGGTTTAGGGTTTAGAAGCTTTTAAAGTATAAAAGGAAGAGGTTGGCAGCATGAAAAGGTTGTTGAATGATATTTGATTTATGAATTATTGTCTATTTAGACATACAACTTTCTTTGGTTGTTTAGCCTAGTTTGCAAATGTTGTTTAGCATTGGGTGTTCCTGATCGGGAATCCCACCTCTTTCCTTGAGAGGCCTCTTGGAAGAGTCTTGTATTGCGTAGTCCACTATATGGCTAAAGGCCAAGCTTATTCTTCCAACTACAACGCAGATCCTGTTGAGGGTTTGGTTTTCTTTGAAATCTCCAGCAAGTGGAGGCTAGATCTAGTTAGATCTAGACCATTCTAGTGCTCCTTTTCAGTGGGGAAGGCTTCTATCCCATTGGAAAGAGAGTATTGGATCATTGGAGCATCATTTTCAGATCTTGGATTGTGGCCAAACATTATCTAAATCCTACAACGTAGTGTTACTTCCAAATCTGCGTTTTTACTGTAGGTGTTGTTGCAGGATCTTTTGGCACATCTTTTGGAGGAGTGATTTTAAAGTGTCGGGGATCTGCCCTTCACCTTTGAGATCCATTGAAGAGGATCATTTTATTGTACATATCATATCAGATCTGAATATTCCTGAATATCTGAATATTTCTACATATCTGTAGATTTAGATCTCAGATCTACTCCTTGTACATGATCTTTTGTTGAAAACCCCAAGGGGATCTGAAAGAGGAACCTATCTAGTGTATGGATATGTTATGGATATGACTTTTCATGCACATATTTGCTCTATATCTGAGATGTAATCAAAATTTGTTTGTAGCCAATAAAATAACGATGTTAAGCTCTTTTCAGTCTATATGTATGGTTGCAGCACCTATTTTTGAGGATTTTCTTATGTTGGAGACTTTTATTTCCTATTGTACATCTTATGGGCCATATTATAGATATGTTTTGCAGATGTAAATGTTAAAGAAGAGTCTCCATATTGGTCTCTTGCTTTTACTTTGCTAATTTTCATTATTTTTCCTACATATCTTTCATATATTGCTGCATTCCCTATTTGGGGATATTATAGTGCCCCCCCTACTATGCCTGACACAATGTACAGCGGGGACTTTCGCCCCCCCTGTGACCCCCCCGCACGTGACTAGTAGTGGAAAGAACATAACACATACCAAATATTCTCCCACTTGTTGTTTTCTTTCTGAAGGGGGCCACAAGAGAGCTTAGTCATTAGCCTAGCTCTGCAACACCCATTGTTTTTCTACACCAAGATAACTTCTGAGTGCTCACAGACTTCACCAATTCATCTACAAAAATTTTCAAAGTGTCCACCTTTACCAGCAACACCCTTTAAGCCTCAACCATATCTCTCACAAAGTGATATTGAACATCAATGTGCTTTGTCTTTGAATGATAAGCAGGGTTCTTAGCCAAGAAAATTGGACTTTGGCTATCACATTCTATCCTTATAGCTTGCTCTAAAAACCCCATACTTGAACACAATCTCTGCAACCAAACTGCTTCCTTGCTTTCATGAGTGGCTACCATGTATTCTACCTCTGTAGTTGAAAGAGCCACTACAGACTGTATTTTACTCATCCAACTGATTGCACCTCAAAATAGGCTAAACACATACCCACTTGTAGATCTCCTTTGGTCCAAATATCCAACCCAGTCTGCATCAACAAAACCACGAATGTCCAAAACTCTTTCCAATCTTGGTCTTCCTTGGTAGCACAAACCATAATCACTAGTGCCACGCAAATATCTGGAAACTCGCTTCACTGTTGTCCAATGCTCCTTCCCTGGGTTTGACATAAACTTGCTCAATACTCCCACTTCATGTGCAATGTCTAGTCTAGTACAAACCATTGCATACATTAGGCTACCCACTGCACTTGCATGAACATGGGACATATCCTCCTCTTCTTCTTGTGTCTTGGGACACTGTTTAGCAGACAACTTTACACCTACAAGAATTAGAACATTCACCGGTTTACTATCCTGCATATTGAACCTCTGCAATATCGTCTCGACATACTTCCTCTGGTTTAACCAGAGCTTCCTCTTTGCCTGATCTATCTTAATTTCCATGCCCAAAATATAGTTTGCAGCACCAAGATCCTTCATGTTGAATTTGGAGAACAATTGGGTCTTCAAATCTTGGATAATTTCTTTGTCATTTCCAATCAAAAACATATCATCCACATATAAGACCAAATAAATAACACAGTCACCAATTAATTTAAAATAAACACAGTGATCCTCCTTGCTTCTGGTGAAGCCAAGTCTCCGTATATAGGTATCAAATTTTTGATACCACATCCTTGCTGACTGTTTTAACCCATACATAGACTTATTTAATCTGCATACCAGTTATTTCTTACCCTTCACCATAAAGCCTTCAGGTTGCTTCATGTAGATCCCCTCTTCCAGATCCTCGTGAAGAAATGTTGTCTTCACATCAATCTGTTCTACCTCAAAATAAAATGTAGCAGTAACAGATAAAAGTAGTCTTATAGAAGTAACCTTAACAATAGGAGAAAAAATATCACCAAAATCTATTCCTGGCACCTGGGAATAACCTTTTGCTACTAATTGAGCTTTGTATTTCTCCACCTTGCCTTCTACATTCATATTCTTCTTAAACACCCATTCTCTCTTGACAGGCTTCCTTCTAGCCGACAACTCCACCAGATCCCATGCCTCATTTTTGTGCAAGGATTCCATTTCATCAACCATCGCCTCCTTCCAAAGTTTTCCATCCTCCGAATCTACTACCTCCCTGATAGTTCTGGGATCATCATCAATTATAGTTAAAGAAATTTTTTAACAAAAAGCAGATGGACTATACCTTTTTGGTTGTCCTCTTTCCCGAACTGATCTTCTCACAGCTAGAGTTTGTGGTTCTTCCTCTTCTAAGTCTTCTTTTGTTGTAGAGTATGACTCATCCTCCTTTAGCTCAAACTCTATCTTCTCATGTTCCTTTGGTAGGACTTCATGTTTAACAACATATTTCACCTCTCTAAACACCACATCTCGGTTGTACACAACCTTCCTTGTTTCTGGGTTCCAAAGCTTGTAACCATTTAAACCATCCTTATACCCAATAAAGATGCACCTTTAAGATTTATTATCCAAGTTGGTCCTTTTCTCCTTTGGAACATGTACATATGCATCGCATACAAATGCCCTCAGATGTGAAAGAGAGGGTTTCTTACTAGTCCATACCTCATGTGGAGTCTTATCCTCCAATGTTGATGAAGGTGATCTGTTAACCAAGTAACATGTAGTCTCCACTGCCTCTGCCCAGAATTCTTGTCCTAACCCGGTACCACTGAGCATGCTTCTTGCCTTTTCCACCAGCGTTGTGTTCATTCTTTCTGCAACTCCGTTTTGCTGAGGTGTGTATGGAGTAGTCTTCTGTCGTGCTATACCACACTTCTTATATAACTCTTCAAATTCCTTCTTGTAGAACTCCCCACCATTATCTATCCTCAACACCTTTATCTTCTTCTCTGTCTGGTTTTCCACCAGAGCCTTAAATTCTTTGAATCTGTCAAAGACTTCATATTTGTTCCTTAAGAAATATATCCATGTATTCCTTCAGAAGTCATCTATGAATGAAACATAGTACACAGACTTACCCAGTGGCGGAACCGACACAGGTCCAAACACATCACTGTGCACAAGCTCTAATATCTTGTTTGCCCTCTTAGCACTAGAAGGAAAAATCACCTGATTCTACTTCCCATATACACAATGTTCACAGAAATAGAAATCCAGAGAGCTATTAGACATACCTTCTACCATACCATTTCCATGAACTATCTGAAGGCCCTTCTCTCCAATATGTCCAAGCCATTGATGCCATAGCATGGTCTTTTCTCGAGAGACTGCTAGGCTTTCCACTCCACTTTCGGGAACCACAAAACTGTTGCACCCATCAATAACATTGTTTCCCTGAAGCTTGTACAGAGTTCCAATTCGAACTCCCCGCATTAATACCAGTGCTCCTTGAACCATCTTACAGGTATCTTTCTCGAATACTATTTTTACACCTGCATCATCCATCTTGCTTATAGAAATCATACTTCTGACCAATGCAGGAATGTGCAGAACACCAAAAAGTGTTATAATCATTCCACCTTGCAGATTCAGCTTAAATTTTCCACGTCTAATGATTTTGGCCTTCCTATCATCCCCTAAGAAGACATCACCGCCATCATATTTCTCATACTCACAGAACCACTACCTATGGGGAGTGAAGTGAAAGGATGCACCAGAGTCAATCAACCATGACTCATGATATACATGTTTATTTGAAGAATAAGCCAATACACATTCCCACCTTCATCCGAGGTGGTTTTTTCCTCTGCAAAAGGAGCATCGTCAGATCCCTTTCCTTTCTCAAGAGCTTTATATCTGTAGTCCTTTTTGTAGTGCCCTTCCTTTCCGCATTTCCAGCACACCTTTACAAACTTTCCAGGAGATTTAGATCTCCCACTCGAAACATTATTCTTGTTTATGTTTTGGGATCTTCCTCGTACAGATAAGGCATCTCCATTTTGACCCTCCATATTTCTCTGTCTCATTTCCTTTGACAGCATGGCTCAGACAATGTCATCAAAATTCAAGGTAGTTGTATTGCTACCTATTGCAATAACCAGATTGTCCCACGAATCTGGTAGAGAACACAGCAAGATTATGCACTTATCTTCATTTGAGATTTTAATATCAATAGATGATAGCTGGATTACCACAGTATTGAAGGCGTTCAGATGCTCTGTCATCGAGTCTCCATCCTTCATCCTTAAGTTATACAGCTTTTTCCACAGGAAAAATTTATTCACCAGAGACTTAGATTGGTACAAAGTCCCTAGCTTGTCCCACAAGGTCTTCGCTGTAGCTTCCTTATATACATTCAACAATACTGAATCTGAGACACACAACCGTATTGTGCTCTTTGCCTTCCAATCCAACTTCTTCCAGTCTTCATCTGACATTTTCATTGGTTTAGTAGCTGGATCTACCGTGATCCACTGATCTTTATCCACTAAAACATCCTCCATCTTAAGCTTCCACAACTCAAAACTATGACCATTAAATTTCTCGATCTCTATCTTCCCACCGCTCACCATCTTCTTTCACCGCAAGAATCGATCCCGCAGATCTCCCACTGAACAGGGTCTACCTCAGGCCTGAGAAAAAAACCCCTCAGTAGCAAAGGCATTCCCTTGAAGTTGAAACAGATCTGATACCAAATGTAGGTTTTAACCCTGTACAGAAATTATCTACAAACAAATCTTAAAAACAGAAAATAAACAATAGCGAGAGCATAAAACATAAAACATATATACACAGATATTTTCCCCTAGATCTAAAATCGAGACAACCAACTTGATTTTTCATTATATTCCTTTTAGTGTTACAACACATATATATACCTGCCGAAGCATACATAAACCCCAATCCATTAACCCTGGATTAGAACATAAGAATAGTTCCCTTGACCGGATCTACAAAATACCAGGGGCCGAAAACCATCATGCCCCAAAACCATGTGCAAACCCATGAAAAAACCATGGATGGGTCCACCCACCAAAAAATAGGGTCAATTTTTTTTTCCTGGGGAATCTAACACATACCCAACATCTGGTAGGATTATCAATTTCTTTCCTACTCGGGTTTTATTGTTTATGGAATTCCATTATTCATATTCAAAACCTTGTTTGTAATTTTCTTATTCCTCAAAATTTACTTCAAGTTGTGAAAGCTAGAAGCGTTATTCTTCTTCTTGAGTTAAGAAAATGGATTCACAATAATTTATTCCCATTAAATTTATCTGATTTTCATCAAGGTCTTTAATTAGCTCTCCCTCTTCATCTACATATTTTTCTTGAAATAGGGGTATGATATGTTGATCTAGACCCTTTTTTTTCTCTTTGTTTGATTTGGGGTGGGTTTCCAAAAGTTAGTATTTTTGATCTGAGGACCAGGTTGGTTTTCTCTAGGGGATCCCTATTAGTTATGCTTATTATTTCCATCATTGTTTCCATGATTTTGACCATGGTATCTATTTTGGCAGCAACAGAGGAAGTAGAGGGTGCTTATTTTATGGTTACTCTCCTTTTATATCTAAGTCTCACACTTTTAGGTAACATATTGGCTTCCACACTTACAACATCTCTCTACATTTCTTCCAAGGTAGTAGGGTTCCTTTCCCTAAGGTGACGAGACATGTCGGCATCAAAACCATCTGGAAACTTAATAAAGGATAATCCTTGAGAAGGCTTAATGGTTGTCGGGATAGAATTATAAATTTTGTTAAGTCTAGTACAATAATTTGCACACTTTCCCCAAGGGCTCTCCTAATGTTTTCATACTGTACCAAAATCTGAAGAGGGTTTTTCTTGATTTCCTGTCTACTGAGGAAATTTTGATGGAAGGTAATAAGGTCATTTATAGTAGTTGTTGTTAAATATTTAAACCACTTCCTTACCTCTACATTAAGGCTTTGGGAAAAAAGCCTCATCTTATCATCTTCTTCATCTACTTCCTGAATATCAAAACAATCATTCATTTTGTTGATGGAGTTCAACATAACCTTCATGGATACCTCTCAGGGTCACTTCTGAATCTGAAAATTGCTCTTATTAGGCTTCAAATGTGCATTTACAATAATGACCTCAAAATCAGAGGTTCAGATGTAGAAAAGGAATGTAGAATCGAAATCAGCACGAAAAATCGTGAAATTTGAGTATAAATTTTTACCATATTATGACGAGCTGACCTTTGGACCTCCCAAAAGCCATTCTCCACCTGCAACTCTGCAAAATTTGGAGAAAATCCACCAAAACTGGAAAATTCCACTATCCGTATTGGAGATGCTACTTGGATGGAAGCGCTCCTGGTTCCTATAACTTCAAATATTAAAAACTTCATTCCCTTGTACATGTAAGCGCTTGGTACAATTGTTATATAGCAATGTTGGGGGAGGGGAGGTCAGAGGTTTGCCTCCCCTCAACCCCTATCCATGGAACGTTATGTGTGAACTCCATTAGTTTTGATATATTTATGATGTATATTAAGGTTTTCTTTAAAACCTTATCCTTACTCGTCGTTGGAGTATTGAATGCGCCCACTGTTTATACCATATGTCCTATGTTTAGAGGTTGGTGTGGTGAAGCCACCTGTTATGGCAGGCTCTGTCCCCCATTTAATTCTACTAACCAACTGTATACACCATAAATACAAAAAAATCCCTCCAATTAACAAGAACTACCTACTGATTTGTTGGCTAAACAGATTTCATGAAGTCTCTTGCAGGATTTGGAGGCCAAGGGTTCGATTCCCTTGTAGCCTTTTTTGAATTCCTTGTTTCCATATGGCCCCAATCATAGCTGCAATGTGGTGGCTCCGTATTAGCCATGTTGTCCATTTTGTGCACCTAGTCACTGCAAATGCATAGGGTCATGTGGCGTTCCCAGGTGGTGCCATGTGGCCATTTTTTTTTGAAAAAACTAGACAAAGTTCAACCGAGCATAGAATTCACATATGATGTCTATTTGACGTGTATTTCATGATGTTTGGTGCATATTGACAAGCACTTCAACATGGTACTACATGCCGATGTTGTGAAGCCTTTTGAAGATGAGCATTTGCATTGATCCACCTGGAACACTCCTTCCCACCGAGAAGCTTTTGGACCACCTAAAGTTGGTTTTATTTTGAAAGCAAGTGAGGATATAATTCCTTCACTCTTCTTGTTTCTATCCATCTATCCTTGTTTGGATTTGTGCTTTTGATCCCGATGCGCAGGTATTCCACATCTCCGTGTCTTGAAGTTCTGACCCTTTTGTCCAAAATTACATCCTCCTGAAATTCATTCATGTATTCTTGAGCGAGATATTCTATGGAAGGTACTTGAATTTGTTCTTCTCTATCATCGATCATAGAAGGCTCATAAAGGCACACATTTTCCACATTCTCGATGGAATAAATTTGCATGTACGGTGGAAACTCTAAATGAAAATCATTATTACCAATCTTGTCCAAGATTTTGAAAGGACCATATCTGATTGATTTTAACATTTTACCCTCACCTTGAAGTGTTTCCTTGTTTATGTGTAACCAAAATTGATCACCCACCTTGAATTTATGATCCCCCCTATGATGGTTGTGTCTTTCTCTGTACTATGTCAGACTCTTCTCAAGCTGTTCTTGAACTGCTTGTTGTATCAATTAAGTCTATTCAATGAAGTGACTATATTTTTCCTTCTCACTTCATACATTTATTACAACATATTTGCCAAAAATAAATTCCAAATGAGACATATGTAAATACCAAAAACAAGTCTCAAAAGGAGATTACTGAGTAGAAGAGTTTTTTTCTTGATTGTATGCATGTTGTATGTAAGGTAGAAGTCCATCTCAAAGTTTTGGATGCTTGTTACTGTATCCTCAAAGCAATTGAACCTGCTGGCTCCTCGTGATTTGCAAGATTCATAGGAAAAAATCTGCAGGGAACCACATCAGACCACTTTGAATTCTAAGGACCTAACCTTCCTGGACTCAGAGAGGGCTCTCTCTATGTTTGTGTTCGTGAATTATTTATCTTTATTCTTAAGTTTTTTGATTCTAGGCTAGTTATGAAGTTCTAGGACTATTTCTTTTGTTTGGTTGATTGATTGAGTGATTAATTGATTTGAGTGTTTTAGTTGAATAGATATACTATGAGAAGAATTAATCCATTGGGCTATAGAGTCATAAAAGGATTTAATTGTTCATCAACTCTGCAAGGGTTTTCATAGGGAAAGCTAACTATATCAGGTGGATCCTTAGATTAGATGAAATATGAAATGACAGTAAGTTGTGAAATCACTAAAACTAAAGGGAAATTAAGAATCCTTTAACTATACTTTAACAAGAAAAGCCTTTTAGGTAACCTTTTAAGAAAAACCAAAGGACAGGGCAAACCATAAACTTCTTTGTCTAGGCTCTACTAGGTAAACCTTAAGACAACAATCTAGCAATCCTAGAGAGCAGGACACCCCTGAATTCTCTAGTTATTACTTTTAGACAAAGAAAACATTCAAGATATCAGTCAGTGAAATTAAAGAGCAGGACACCCATGAATTATTTAATCAAACTTCAAAGAAGGTATTTAAAGAAACAGTTTAAGAAAAACTAAAGGACAGGGCAAACCATAAACTTCTTTGGCTAGACTCTCGTAAGTAAACTTCAAAGAAAGCCTTGAAAATAACATTTCAAGAGAAACCAACAGACGTGGAAAACCATAAACTTCTTTTGATAGACTCTACTAGGTAAACTTCAAGGCAAAAATCTAGGTGGAACTAAAGAACAAGACACCCTTGAATCCTCTAATCAGACCTTGCAGAAGAAAACATTAAGATGAAAGAAGTAGATAAAATTAAGGTGCTAGGACAACATATCTTAATCTAAAATTTATGTTCTTTTATCAAAGAAACGATGGACAGTATGGAAAACACAAGAGAGAAAATTGACAAAGAAGGATAACCTCACCATTAGCATAGCTCAAGAATCTTGTGAACGTGTTTGTATTACTTATGTCCAAAACAGTTACATTACTCCAATACAACAATCTTTGCAACTTAGAGTCTGACCAAAATCCAGCCTAGTGGCTCAGCCAACTAACCAGCAACCAACCAACCAACCATCCAACACTAAAAATGAATAATACATGCAGTATTTCTCTGCAAAATGAGGAGATGATCCTAATCTAGGGTTTCAGGCTATACTTATTATAGAGTAAATGTCATCTTCACCTTTGAGACCATGCAAGGCCCAAGGCAAAATATCACAGACTGAATCACTGTAACAATAACTTTTAACTTAACTGTTGAGCTAACTTTTGATATATTTTTGGCTTTTTGGCTTTAATATTAACTCTACAATAACTTCTGAGTAGCTAAGAAATATCTCTGGTTGGAAAATTAAGTGAGGTAACTTACTTTAGCAGAAATAAGTTGTAGGTGGCAAAATGTGTTTTGGAAGAATTAATTGATGTTTTTCCTTGTCATTCAGATATGCCTTCTTTTCTAGTTTTCCTCTGATTTGTTCGTTAAACCCTGTTTATTTTTTAAAACTCAAATTTGTCTCTTGTTGTTTGTCTTACTATTTTATCCTTTATTTCCTTTTTCATTTCTTCCTTTATCTCTGTCATTTGACTGTTTTATTCTTTGATCTTTCTGTGGTTTGCCTTTAATTTGGTCTTCTAACCCATGCTCTTCACTTTTAACCTTTATTTAAACCTTTAATCGCCTTTGCCTTTCACCGTCATAGTGAAAATTTTTAACTGTGACTATCCTTTTAACTGTGTTCTTCACTTGTCTTTATCTTTGCATGTTGCTACTTTGGGAGTTTTTGAATTGTTGGGGTCCTGTGATTTGGTAGATTGGCATACCAAATGACAAGGCAACATTAGAACCACTTTGGAATCCTAGGATCTATCCCTCCTAGATTCGGAGAGGGATCTCTCCATATGTGTGTTAGAATGATATGTTTTAAAAGCTTATGATATGATATTAGGCTAGTTATGAAGTACAAGGGGTTTGTTTGTTTGTTTTTGGTTGGGAATCATTAACTGAGAAGGTCATGTGAAGTGAAGGAGGAAATAAGTGGAAGGATGTTTCGGCATGGGAATATAGGTCAAGAAACAGTGCTAAACCATTGGGCTATGGAGTCATAAAAGGGTTTACTTGCACAACAACTATTCAAGGGTTTCCATTGGGCAAGTCATCTATATCAAAAGATCTCTTTAAGTTGATTTTGTGGTATGGAACATTAAGAAGTGTGGTGAAAGAAGCAAACATATAAGAAAACAAAGGGTAGCCTAAGATCAGGTAAGGACTTTTAACCTATCCTGCTTTCGGCATACTCTCAAGGGTAGAAAACATTTAAGATAAACATAAAAATTAGCCTAAGATCAAGTAAGGACTTTGAACCTATCTTGCTTTTGGCATAATCTTAAGGGAAACTTTCAAAACAGCTGTTTAAGACTAAAAAAGGGACAGGGCTAACCATAAACTTCCTTGATTAGGACTCTACTTAGCATGCAGTGAAAAGATCATTCAAGAACAACATCTCAAGTTCTACTCAACAACTCTTACTCAATAAAAATTCAACAATTAATAATTTTCCAACCATTTACAATGAATCTTCAATAAGTACTTATAGGTGAATGAGGAGGAGAAGTGAAAGAAGTGGTCTTAATGATCATTTAATATAGAATATATGTGCATCAAATGCTTCACTCTGCTCAATAAACATTGCATTAACTGTTTAGACCATTCAATAGTTTTTGTTGACTTTGAGGCACATCTGGTAGGTTGGTAATAACTCCAAATTGTGTGCATTTGGAGATATCTTATGACTGCAATAACTCTGACTTGGTTTCTGGGATAAGTTAGGTGAAACATTTAGTTTTAAGGCCACCCATGCCTTTATAATAACTACCCTGACAATTTAAAGAGGTTTTGTCACCAGGATGGTTGTCAAGGTGTCTTTCAAAGGTAAAGTAGACTACAGGTGTCCTTTTGCTTTCTAGAGGAGTAACTGCTTCAGTGATGTGTCATTCGAAGCATTCCTTTGGGTGATCTGTGTTGATTATATCCTTTTAAACTCTGATTAGGCCTCTGATTTGGCTTTAGGCCTTCCTTTTCCATCTTCTGCTTTTTCACTTTGCTGATTATTTTATCTTTTACTTAATTTTTCTTTACACTGTGTTCTTTATCTTTAACTTTCACAGGTTAAGTCTTTAATCTTCAACTTTATGCTTAATAACTTTATCTTTAATCTTCTAATCTCTGTCTTCACCGTTGGCTGCACAAGTGGCTCTGGCACGTTCGAGGGCTTGATCGTGTGACCAATGCTCATGAATCATTGGTTAAAACATGGAATTAACCCTGTTGGTCCCTTTTTGCCTTTGTTTGGGCCATGAGGATCGTCACCCTCAGCCCTGAGCCACTGTAATTGGTTGTGGGAAGAATTTATATCCTTTCCACCATGAAAACCTGCAACACACACAAACTATTAAAATAAAACCTGTGATTCTTGGGTTAAACTACTTCAGAGGGCTTGGTGAGGGCGAAGGAGTATTGTGGAGGAAGAGAATAGTGTGCAGATGGAGGGGTATCACAGGTGGAACAGACGAAATGGTGGTTTTTTTAATATCGGTGTGAAAATAGTGATGGTGGTTTTGCGCAATACTAGAGTGGTATTCGCGTAGGGTTCAGGCAGTTAGAGGTTTGAACGTGATATGGTTCATTGCTCGACACCTGGCTTCTGCAAAACCGACCATTTCGCGTTGGAGATGCACGTTCGGGAGGTTTGGTGGAATGGAGCGCGAAACAGTGCGCAGATCGTTGGATCTGGGGCTATAGATCCAATGTTAGAGGATCAGGGCGACAGGCGAACAAATGTGTGGGAGGAAAGGCAGTGGGACCGGCAGCCTAACATTTACTATTTTAGATATAAATCTTCCGGGAAAATCACATGAGAATTTTAGGAACGACGTGTTTCGAACTACTATTTTGTCGGGTAGTGCGGGTTTGTAAAATTATAGGGGAAGGGAGAGGGTTGTCCGATCAACACGATTGACGGTGTAGATTTTCCATCAGGGTGCGTAGATAATAAACATTGGGGTGGAGTGATGTTTGAAAGGGGGAGGGGTGATAACCGTTAGATCAAGATGATCAACGGATAGGATCACTCTAAGGAGAGAAATGGCACGGGGGGAAAAGTTTTTATG
Source organism: Pinus albicaulis (assembly GCA_034641835.2). NCBI lineage: Eukaryota > Viridiplantae > Streptophyta > Pinopsida > Pinales > Pinaceae > Pinus > Pinus albicaulis. The sequence continues at coordinate 499,632,699 of CM076571.1, read as the reverse complement.
AAGAAAGGAAAGGAACGAGGGCTAAGGTGAAGGGTTTATGGATAACAGGAGGTCGTGGGCCTCGGGTCATATAAAAAGCAAAAGGAGGGCTTAAGCCCTCAGGGGCTTAAAGCCTATATATAAAAAGGTCGGAAAAGGTAAAAAACAAAGGTTTTTAAGCTTTTTTGAGGTTTCCGATGGGTAAAAGAAAAGGGTTTTAAACCATTACAAAGAACTTTATAAGGTTTAAAGGGTTTTTTAGGAGAAAATGAGGGTAAATGAGGGGAAAAAGGGGGCCTTTTAAGAGGAAAAATGAGTGGTTAGGATAGGTAAACATGGTTGAAAAAGTGGGTGAAAGTGAATTTATGGAATGATGGAAAATCGCTTTAAAAACAGTTTCTTTTGTAACAGCAGGGCTTCTTTGGAAAATATTTTGTGAAAAAAACAATGAAGATGACTTGTAAGATAAAAGACACCAAGAAGGCTTCAAGAACTAGCATTTTTCCCTGAATATTTCTTCTTGAAGGCTTAAGAACATATTTAGCCATCATTTGTTGTGACAAAATTGACTGATGACTAACATGAATAACCACCAATGGTCATGATCCACTGTTGATTATTCCTGATCTCGCGCTCCTGGTCCTTTTGAGTAAACAAAGCTGCTGGATCGTCACCCAGAAAGCCTATTTAAAAAAATTTCAGACTTTAGAAATGAAAATTATGCATTTTCTACCTTGATCACCTGCACATTAAAATCAATTTGTTAATTAAAACTTGTGTTTGTGGACAAAGTCCGGAAAATGAGGTTTGTTGGTTTTCTGTGTGTGGTTTATGAACTTTCGGGCCTTTTCGAGTGTTTGCAGGGGCTTTCGTGGTAGATTGGGGCTTATCGCAGGGATTTTAGGGCATCGACATGTTTGAACGAGTTGACAGTTTTGAGTTTTGGCGCGAGGGCGATGGGCGGTTTATCGCACAGGAGGGAGGCGATAAATGGTATCGGGCGAAGGGTGTGCGATACCATAGAAGGAGTGTCGGGTGGCAGGAGGGATAGGTGGTAATACCGCCCACTTCGCTAGGTTCAAATATTTTAACCCCCACGCATTTGGGGGTGCGATACGATGCATGGGCCGGGGGATTTGATCCAATGGTGTTCGGGGTTAATGGAATGATGGGTTAAAGTGTGTGGTGGGGCTGAAGTTTTTATGAAGCGAAATTTTTATTTAAATGTAATGCAGGGTGTTTAAATAATGTAGGGAGGTTTAACGTATGTGGTGGGCCATGTTTATATGGGAGAGGGGAAACAAACGTTTAGAATGGGGGCTTAGTAAAAAGGAGCTTGGGTACTTTATAAAAGGTGGAGAATGAAGGACTTAGGGTAGGTTTACAAATATAAATGGGAATCGGGGTTTTTAAACAAAACATAGTTTTATGAAAAAGGGTGGGTCCCGAATGAAATATATTTATCATAAAATAATGTAAAAAAAGGGTTTTTTACATTATTTTAAATGAAAGGAGGGAACTGAATGAGGGGGGAATATTTTGTATGAGGAAAATGAAGTGTTCGGTAGGGGAAAAAGGGTGAAAAGAGAGATTTAAGGTCAAACAAGGGTTTTCAGAGTGAGAGGATGATCTAAATGGGTGAAAATGAGAGATAGTCTAATAATTTCAATGAAGATAATGAAGGCAGAGAGATTTTTGAAAATAAAATGATATTCATAGAATGTTATTTTCAACAGACTGTGGGAATCCTTAGTTATTTAGTCACACTGTAGAAATACAGGAGAGTAACCGTGGCTCCAGCTAGGGAGGGCAGCTCCTTTAAGAGGTGTCAAGAACCTCAGATCTCTAGATTTCGCAGATCAATATCCTTCTTGTACTTGTCTGATTCTTGTTTTGTAATGTTGATTTGCTGCAACTTTTTGTAACTGCGATCTTCAGAAATTTTCAATCATGCTTCTTTCCAATCAATTATGCCTACCCATCACTTTAGTCTAACATTTTTTCTTCATCTTGGAGGTGCATTTAGACTTGCAGACCTTGACATCATTTTTCTTTTGAAAAGAAAACTATCTAAATCTACCCTTATAACTTCCAAAGGCTCAGATTAGACAAATGAGTTCTTTATTTTCTACCTAATCTACTTATCCGTCAAGATTAAACAGTTTGATAGATTTTTATTAAGTAACTATCAACATAAGATTTAAAGAATGAATGAATCAAGATTAAACAGTTTGATTTGCATGGATTGTGGCATTTTTGACAAGTTGCACACAATGTTATTTTGCAAAACGTAAAACTAACTAAGGGCTTTCGTTCTGAATCTCTCATTTATCATTAATCCGTTTCTTTTCTTCTTGGTTCAGATTTTAGACATTGGAACCAATGCCATTTTTTATCTACCTACTGATAAGCCAAGTTTAATCATTTTGGCAAATCTTCATTTTATAACTTATCAGCAAAAATTCAAAATTTGTCCAATCATGATTAGGCTGTATGATTGAACAAGACCGTTCAAAAGTAGTGGCATTTGGACTTACAAACTTTCAGAAATATTCTTTTTTGGTATGGGGATTCCCTTTTCTTTTATCTGCCCTCTTTTCTTCTTTTCTTTCTTTCTTTTTGTATCAATTTTTCTAAGTTTTGTTTCATCAATGTTATATACAATGAAGAAAACTTTAAACTGGGATTCTTAGCTTAAATAATGCTTGAGCATCCTACCATTGACAAGACCTCCAAACAATTTTGTTCCATCCATTTCTTGTAGGAAAAATGCATTGTTACCTCTTGCAGAATAAATGATGTATGGACCTTTCCATAGATTGTCAAATTTACCATGCTTGCCTTTGTCCTCTCTTCTTGAATCCCATTTTAGCACTTTTTCTCCAATGCTGAAATAATTTGCCTGGTCCTTTTGTCAAAATTATTCTTGATATTTTCTTGTAAAAGCTGTATTCTGTTGTGTTACACCATTTTTTGGTCATCTAACCTATTATCATTAGAGGGACCCAAGTACACCATGTAAGACCAATTTTACCCTAAGTAAAATTGCTTTCACTATGAAAATAACTTAGTAAACCACCTTTATTAAGTTTTTTATGGTCTAAACAGGAAACCCCATGAGGAAATATTAAATAAATCTACATTTGTTTGATTTTCCTCAAGGAATAATTAGTTAAACAGTAGTTTAATTAATATTCCTGGTTATATTTAACCCAAAACAAGGAAATTAATTAGATAAATCATTATTTATATTATTATTTTCTAGGAATAATTATTTAAACCTTATTTAAATAATATTCCTTGTTAAATATGACTAAATCACTCATAAATAATTAAATAAATCATTATTTATTTGATTATTACTCAACCACATCCTTAAAATGATAAATGAATCATTTATTTATTTATTATTTACAAATAAAGGGATTTGACCCAAGTCAAATTCCTTTTCCCTCCAACAAATATAATAAAATATTCCATAAAAGTTGGATCTTGATTTGGTTAGTAATATTTTAATTATGCACCAATATCTAGGTTAACTCAATATTTTGTTATAAATAGAAGGTTTTTTCCATTCATTCATCACCTTTTGTTGCCTAAAGATCACTCTAGATCTATACTTTTGGTCTGACTTTGATCCACCATCATAGTCATATTTTGCTACCATTTTTGTCTGGGTTTTCTACACCATCAAGAGAGAGGAGTTTTAGATCTGAAGTGTTGATGACTTACAAGAACCCATCCCATTGAGGAGATCTGGTAACACCCTTCTGTGTTTTCATCCCAGGTGCCATTAATACAAAATTCATTCAACATATTCTTGTCTTGTCTATTGGATGCATGGAGTAAATCTTGTTTTTTCTACTGCTTAATGTCTTCTAATGCATAGATCTAGAATTTTGCAGCATTTATCTTGATCACCTAACTGCAGATCTGAGGATATTGGCAGCCATCTTTTTTGTTAGGGTTGTTTGTTATGCACAGCTAAAGTGGTCTTTTTTCATACATTTGGAATTAATATTCATACTAACATGTTGTATACTCCTTCCCTGGTTTGTTGCAGCTGAACAGTTTGGCTTATCCTTCTTTGTATGTCATTTTCTTCAGACTGCACCTCTTTAATGAGCTTCATTACTGGCACCCCCAAGATTTTTGGGAAGACTATGTCTATTACATAGACTAGCTGATAGGGAGACATGTCAATTGACTTCTTGTTTGTTAGCCTATCTGCCCATAGTGCATGAACTAGTTTGTTATGCCATGACTTCTTGTTTTCCTCCAACAACTTTTTGATGATGTTCACCAAACTTTTGTTTGAGGATTCAACCAACCCATTTCCTTGAGGGTAATAAGTTGTATAATGCCCCAAAGTAATGTTATATCTGTGGCAAAAATCCACCATTTTCTTCGATCTAAAGGCAACAGTATTGTCAGTAATTATTTTTCTAGGACAGCCAAACCTGGACAGAATATTGTTCTTAAGGAAACTGATAATTACTAAGTCTGTGGCAGTCCTAGAAGGGATGGCTTCTATCCATTTTGTAAAATAATCAGTTGCTGTTATGATCCATTTATGTTGGGCAGAGGAGGCAGGGTGGATCTCTCCAATGAAATCTAGGCCCCATTGTTGAAAAGGAGCTTCAACAGAAACTGGATGTAAAGACAATGGTAACAGTTTTCTTTTGGCCTCAAATATTTGGCATTTATGATAGGTAATTACCATTTTTTGGATGTCTTGAAAGATGGTAGGCCAATAGAAACCAGCCCTAAGGATTTTATTGACAATGGGTTTCCAATAGAGGTGGCCTCCACATTCTCCTTCATGAAATTCATGCTTAATCCTATCAGCATCTTCTTCAGGAAAACATTTAAGCAATATACCACCAAAATTTTTCCAATACAAAATTTTATCCAAAATGTAGAAATTTACAGCTTTTAACTTCAATCTCGCCTTTTTTTTGGACAAACCAGGAGGAACATTTAGATTAAACAACACATACAATATATCAGTATACCGTGGTGAGTTCAGAAATGCTTCCTCAATATGTGGAGTCGCCAGCTCCTCTTTTTCATCCAATGAGTGAATCATATTTATGCCCAGTGCTTGAAAATTTGTTTCAGCCATGACTTTAGACAATCCTTTCCCTTTGATTAGCTTGGTGGGCTTGATTTCTAGATCATATTCTAATATGACAGCAATACACTTACCTCTTTTACCATTAGGATCCTGTGTCAAGATGTCTTTGACCACTGTGTGAGGCACAAATGCAATGGTGTGTGAATGAAAAATGTAGACTCCGAAACCCTTTAGTGCTTTGATTAAGGAAAAATTCATTTTTTCCATTATATTATATTTTAGAGGTGCATCTTTGAGTGCCTTTCTAAAAAATGCTATGGTTTTCTCTTGTCCTTTTATATTTTTCTGCAATAAGACAACAAGAATTGTATGTTCTGATGCAAAGGAGAAAATGAATAAGTCTTTGGTGAAGTCAGGGCTGATCAGAACTAGTGTTTGGGTAAGAGCTTTCTTTACCAAATCAAAACATTTCTTTGCCTTTATGGTCCACTTAACTCCCGTTTCTGTTTTGACAATATTGGTAATGTTTCTTAGGAGTTCTACAAGGTTTGGAATGAACCTTCTTAAGAAATTTATCTTTCCAATGAAAGATTGCAGCTCTTTGATGTTTCTTGGATGATTGATTTGCAATATCCCCTCAATCCTCTACGGGTCAATCTTTATCCCTTCTTCAGATATGATGTGGCCTAAAAGCTTCTATTTTTGAAGGCCAAACAAAGTTTTCCTGGGATTTAAAGACAGGCCATACTTTCTGCACTTTTCAAAGACCTTTCTTAAGTGAGCTAGGTGTTCTTCATCAGTTTTTTAATAGATTGTGATGTCATCAAGATATATAACAATGAAGTAGCCTATTTCTTCTGAGAAAGAAATATCCATTTCTCTTTGGAAAGTAGCTCCAACATTCATTAACCCAAAAGGAATTTTAACATACATGAAGGTCCCCCAGGGTGTGGTGAAAGTTGTTTTGTGTTGATCACCTAGATGTACCAGTACCTGATTGTACCCCGAGAAGCCATCAAGCAGAGATATTCTTTTAGATCCTACTACCCTTTGCAATTTGTAATCCATTTTTGGTAAAGGATAGTTGCCTTTCAATAAGGCTTTGTTTAAATTTTTGAAGTCTACGCATAGCCTAATTTCTCCTATCTTCTTTCTTACTGATACAAGATTTGAAACCCATTGTGAATATCTTAGAGGGACTATTATTCCAGCATTATACATTTTCTTTATTTCTTTCTCAACCAGTGGTAGTTGTACATGATTTATTCTATGTAATTTATTCTTAAAGGGCTTCTGGTTCTCTTTGTGAGGAATAGTGTGCTAGATGATCTCAGTATAATAAGACTTCAAGTCCTCATAGATCCAAGCAAAAACATCACTAAATTCTCTGAACAACTTAATATATTTCTGTTTCATAGGAGTTGACAGTGTTTTGGACAGTTTTATCATTTTGGGTTCTAGTTCACTGCATATATTTCATTCTTCTACCTCTGCTTCAGTAGATTCCATCTTTGGCTTCTTAGCAACATCATCAAAGTCAAAACGTTACTCTAGAGGAACCAGTCCCTTTGGAAAAGTATTATCTCTGGACTGCAGCACTTCAAAATCTTCCTTTTCTAAATCTGCACACAGTTCTGTCTCATGTGGGTATTATTCCTCTAACAGATTTACATCAGCCTGATCAAGAGGCTCTTCTTTGTAGGTTTGTTCCTTAGCAAAGTAGTCTTCCTCATGATCTGAATCTGAATTTGGCATTTCAAACTCATTCCTGGACTGCAGGAAATCTTCAATCTGTTTTTCACCTTCAAAAACTTGCTAATATTTTATATTATCAGTGACTGTTCGTTTATATTTGACTTGTACTATGTACTATTTGTTATGATAATGTTTTTTATAAGTACTGCTTGCAAAGGCTAGACCGTTGGCAAGGATGTTTTTATTTCTTAGGACAAAGGTAAGATCATATTCTTTGAATATTTTTAAGAGGTCAAGGGAATCATTCCTATATGCTCTTAATCTAGTATGTTTAGTTGAATATTCTCCCTTAATATGCCTAATGACTAGCTATGAATCCCCATGGATAGAGATCCTTTTGGCTCCTAATTTCTTGAGTAATTGTAGCCCTATAAGGAGTGCCTCATATTCTGCTATGTTGTTTTTACATTGAAAGTTCAATTTATATGAGTGGCCCTTTGCATGGTTATTCATAGTGTTGTGCACCCAAATACCTGCCCCTGAACCGGTTTTACCACAATAACCATGAAAGCTCATGCTCCAAAGAGGTTCAATTTTAGATTTATCATTATGTTGGTCATTGTGGTTACCACCATATTTTCTATTATATTGTTCATTTTTTATTTGGGCTGATTGTTCTGACTGTTCCTCCTCCTTTTCTTCTTCTTTTTCAGTTGTTTGTTCATTTTTAGCTACTTGTTCATTAATGTTTGCATCATTGTAAAGGATAAATGAATTAAGGTCTGTGTGGATAGAATAAAGAGGGGATTTATCAGGCTTTTCTTGACTATCGACCATGTATTTCATATGAGTCTCCCTATATAGTATTCTTGGTTGGATAAAGGCAAGTATGGTAGCATAGTTCATGTCCATTTGGAGGGTGCCTTGGAGTTTAGCTCCCCATGAGCGTGAAAGGAGAAAGCCATATTTGGGGGGAATGCCAGCCAATACAATATCCATTACTAGGCTTTGGGCTGGTATTTGTGCTAGATTAACACAAAGATATTTGATTAGGCCTAGACATTTAACTCTACTGGAATCAAAAGAGTATAAATCTTTGTATGGTCTAGTTATCTCAAGGCCTAGTCTTTCCATTACTACCTTTCGAATGAGGCTATGAGACACTCCTGAATCTAACATGGCATTGTGAAGGACTTTGTCATGGATGTTCAAACTAACATATAATGGAGGTACACCTCCCTCTTGAAATTTTCCTTCTACTTCAGATCCAAACAAAAGCTTAGGTTTTTCATCATTTAAATTTACAGAATTAGCATTTTCTCCTATGTTTAAAGATTTCAAAACTTGGATTCTATATATGTCTTGGGTAGCTAATTCAGTAAGAGTTATGGAGATTTTTATCTTGGAAATTTCATTGTCAATACTGAAAGGTGTCTGTGTGTTTAGAAGATTTGAATCAGTTTTATCAGACACTGTTTTTACAACAATCTCAACTTGTTGATTTTTATTTGGAGTTTTAGTTAAAGCAGTTTTTTTAGGGCTACTAGCTGGATTTATAGTGTTGCTTTGGTCACCACTTTGTTGGTTGTTTTTGTTTTTATTTTTATCAAAAATTTTAACCATTATGTTTATAGTTTCTATTGTCTTTTTAGGATTAGTTTTAGGGGTCTTTCTAGTAGAAAATTCTGGGTTTTTTCTCTTGGGAGTGTCTTGGGTTTTCTTGCTTTTGAGGTCATATTGTCTATGTACTTCCATGATAGAATTTTTGAAGCCTTGATTATAGTCCTCGAATTCTAGGCTTTCTTCTTCATTTGGGGAAAATATGCCTTGTTCTTCCTCATTGATGAAAATAGTATCCTCATTATTAACTCCCATTATATTGATATGACTTTCTTCTTGTTCTTCAATCACCCGCTCATCCTCATCAGAATATTTTTCTTGGAAAGGAGGCCTGATTTGTTGTTCAGGACATCTCTGTTTTATTTGAGGGGGATTTCTCCTAAATTTTTGGTTTTGGTTTTGGTTATGGTTTTGATTTCTATTTTGAGGAGGTGTTTGGGTTTCTCTAGGGGAAGCTCTCTCATTTATGTTTATTCTCTCCATCATCCTTTCCATGGTTTTAACTAGATTATCGATCTTGGTATCAGATATAGAGGCCATAGGTTCTTCCTTGTATGTGACCCTTGTTAGTGTCAGTTTTGTCATACTGTCATCAGTGATCAAATTTACTCTTTTGAATTTTCATAGTAGGAGTCCTATACTATAAATTTTCATCATTCCATTAGGTCATAGATTCATTGATGGTAGTGGTCTTTTATCAGTTTTCCCTCATGTGAAAACTTTCTGATTCTCCTCTCTATGGTCTTCAGTCATGATTCACTTTCACTCTGCAATTCATTTTATTAGGTCATAAGGTTGGTATCATTAGGTTCTAGGGTCTCATCATGGTCAAATTAATGAGGAAATTTTCAATAAAAGCAGCAAGGACATGAGGAAGCCTAATAAACTCAAAAGCATGGTATCTGGAAAAGTCAAAGAGTTGTTATTTAAGCTAAATGTAATTTTCACCTCAAAACATGTTTTAAGGTGAAAAACATAGTAATTTATTTTTATTATTATATTTTATGTCATTTAATGTCTCCATATGTAATAAGTTGAACTACAGAAGCTACTATCTCCATAAAGCCAAAGGGGATTTTTTCTCTTCCTAGTTTCCAAAGGTATTCTCCATAGTATTTTCAGTGTAAACCATATTTTAAGTATGTTTATCAGAAGGAGCTCGGAAAGAGCTTTCCAACGATATATCACACTCCAAAAACTCACTTCTCGATTGGATGATATGCCCAAATGAATTAAGACGTCAAAAGCACAACTCTACCCCTTTTTTTATTTTCCCCTTTAACTTTATTATTTTGTCTTTTTATATAATTTTTGGCCTTTACCAAAAAATTCCTTGTTCCTTTGTAATTTCTGCATCGTACAAACTCTGATGCGATGTCACACCTCCAATGCGATCGCATCGCAAAATTTCATGGGCTCCCAACCGACTCACCTCCGATGTGCCTCTTCTGATGCGATTGATTCTTCCCTGATACCTCTGATCGCACCATCACATTTCGAAATAACACTTAACCTTCCTCCCCTTCCCGTCGATGCGATCATCACCATCGTTCATCACATCATAAATTCATTCCATCGCATCGCATAATTCCACCCCACCATGGTCAAGCCCTCCGCGCCGCCTTCCGCCGATGCGATGAATCACATATCGTTCATCGCATCGCAAAGTCATTCCATCACATTCGCATCCCTGCTAGCACCTCACTCCCACACTCTCGACATCGCCGATGAGATGAATCGCATTGTGCAATTGGCGATTCCCACAACGTTTAACTTCTAACCCGCTCCCCTTCCCGATTTTCGATTGCAATTTCCCTAGGTCCCACCTAAAAGCCCTTCCGCCTTTTCAAAAGAAAAGGTTTTTCTTCATGTAAAAGTGGAAATTTCATTTTATATTTGTTTCAAAATAATTTCTTCCGCCTTCCTCTATAGCTCCCTTATCCTTGGTCTATACTCCATCGCCATCGCATATCGCAATTTCTCCGCTCAAGTTATACCCGCCCCTTCTGCTGCGATTTGTGATTTCGATTTCTCCTGGTCCCACCAAATCTTTCTGCCCCTTCCACCTGTTCCACTTCTCCTCTGTGCCATTTTACACTATCGTATCGCATCGCTCCATTATGAAATACACCCTCCGTCCTTCCAATGCGATTTTCTATTGCGATTTGGGCCCACCATCCTTCCTTTTGCTCTTTTCAATATAAAAAGGAATTTTTTGTTAAAGGGGTCAATGTGATTTTAGTCTATTTCAAAGGAATTTTTCTTCTACAAAAGGGTTTTTCTTCAAGATTAAAGGAAGAGACATTCTATTTTGGGCCGCAAGCTATTATGAAACACAGAGATCATTACAGTGTTTACTGTAGTGCTCAACTTAGTGTTCCTAAATTGAGTTCATTAATTGTCAACCAGGGCTAGTAAACTGCTGAAGTGAGGTGCACTATATGTGCCTAGGTATTTGTTTCTCGCTACGTTGTGTTTAGTTTTTTTCTGATGTTTTTGGTTTTGTGGTTTTGTGTTAGAAAGGAAAAGAACTAAGTGTTGGAAAAGAGTAGTTTTTGGACACACTAAAACAGAGCAAAACCTATTCTAAACTATGTATGGCACTAAAGAATAGAAAATGCAAAGCTTGATAATGACTCATAAATCACAACATGAACTCAATAACTCATAACATGAACTTATCCAATTCATTCATTAGAAATATGTTGGAATAGCTTGAGAAAAGGACAAGTTTAGTGCAAATTAGGTTCTCCTAAGTAAACAATCATCTTACAATATTACAAAGAATCTCATCCATGGCTAGAAGTTTATTCGAACACAATTGGAAAATATTATTTGTAGCGCAATAAGATTTCTACTCTGAATTAACTTGTAATGCTAAGATTAATCCATTATGTAGCTCAAATTGTCACTACTAAGCCTTATTCGAAAGTTAGAGATTTTCTAGAATAGTTTTTGGGAAGAAGGCTTATTTGTGAAATTGCAAAAGATTGCAGAACAATCAAGGCCTTAAACTGATATCACTAATTCCTGTCCATATGATGATGCATTGTCAGAACAAGAGTAGTTTGTAAACAATGAAGGCCGTGAAGTCTAATTTTGACAGTTAATACAACTTAAAAAACAATGGATAACACTGAACCAGAATGCAATTGATCAAACTTGAAACACAGTGACCAAAACTAAACTAGAATGCCATTAACCTAACTTGAAATACAGTGAACTGGAACTGACCTAGAATGCCACTAATCTAACTTGGAATACAGTGAACTGGAACTGAACTAGAATGCCACTAATCTAACTTGAAGTATAGTGAACAGAGTTGAACTAAAGTGTCATTATCAAACTTGAAATATAGTGACAGAATTAAACTAGAGTGACATCTACCTCCGGAGTATTTCAACTGAACTAAAATGCAACTAATTCTATGAAATACTACAGCCCTATCTCATTCAATATGACTGATATTTTGGAATAGTTTGTAAAAACAATTTTGGATGTATCATTCAATGCAAATGAGCATAAAAACATAAAGTTCAACAAAATGCAGTAAGCTCAAAAACACCACAGCTATGTCTCATCCGGAGTTAGTGATATTTTGGAAGAGATTAATAAGAACAAGACTAGTTGTAACAACTGATGTAATTGAGCACAAAAACATAAAGTTCAAAGAAATGCAACTAACTCCTAAAATAATACAGTTATACCTCATTCAATATTAGTAGTATTTTGGAATAACTCATAAGAACAAGACTAAACTGTAGCATCCAATTCTAGTGAATTTAAAACACAAAGTTCAGAAAATTGCTTAAACTAGGAATGCAGTTACTTATCTAAACCATATGAACAAAGCTTCTCAGGTAGCAAGGGCCCTCTACCACCAGATTAGCACGCAAATCTACTCAATATTGACTCAGTTCTTGCAATAAAGTGATGATTCTTTGATTAAAGGAGAGAATACTTCAAAACAGAGTGTTACGGTCTTCTGAAATCTAGCAACCAAAACGAAATCTAGCTAGTTGTCTCTCGGTCTCCCGAGCCATACTTATAACAAAATTACATAACTGTCTTTGAGATAACATAGGGATAAGTGTCTTTCCAAATTAAAATCAAACTATATCTCTGGTGGTGGTCTTGTACTATGATTAAGGACATCTGTATAGTCCTTGTCCTATTAGAAGTCTATCTCCTAGTTTTGGTTTCCCACGTGCATAAGCACCTGTAGAATTCTGTTCAGACTTTGTGGGGAGCAAGGAATGATGTGGATGAAATATGGAGTTCACCCATATGCATTTTTCCCTAAGGTAACACCTGGAACCTACGTAGACATGAAGACAGCTGTGGAATCGGAAACTAGCTACAGAATGTCTGCATTTTGTAGCTAGGTCTAGTCAAAAAGTACTACAACAACAAAATCATGAAAAAATAGCTAGTTAGTCATTATATACATTCTTCAAGCAATCTTAATTAATCCTATTGATCATTTAAGCTTGTAATTAATAAGGGACAAACGAAATAGAGGGGAATGTGGTGGAAGAAAATAACATCTTTGGGGCTCAGCATACCCCCACTGCAAGGCTTTTGCATGTCCTCATGCAACTATTCCATGTACTCTGAGACCTCTGCTAGGACATCCAACCCTCTTCTTCTGCTTTTCCTGATAGTCAATGGCCTTCTGGGCTTCCTTATGACTAAATTGAATCTCAAATTTGTTAGTGTCTTGTTTAACTTTTTGTTTTTCTTCTTCAATTTTTCACTGGCCTTGTACAACTTTTTCATTTGTAGAGACAGAGTTGAATTCATATCACTTTTCATCTTAACCTTCTCCTTTAAAATTTCATTCTCATTCTTTATATGCCTATTGAGTACTTCTAACTCATATTTATATCTTCTTAGCATATCAATTGCAGATTTTGGTGGACTGGGAGTTCTATCTTTACTTTCTGAAGCTCTCTTCTCTAGTGTCTCAACATAATTGTAAATTTCTTGTTGTGCTGGGTCTATTTCAGGAGCTCCTTCATCAAAATCCTCCTCATACTGATACTCAGGTGATCTAGCAGTAGGTTTTTCTTCATCCTCAATGTTTATGATTCCAGTTTGTCTAACCTCTGTTTTCTTCAAAATTCCTCTAAGTCTGTGGCTCCGTCTTGGTTGAGATGGCCCTTCTCCCCTGTCTTTGGCATATTTTATTATTATCCTCTCTTTCTTAAGCTACTTCTTAATTTGAGCCAATTTCTCAGAAATCATTTCTTCACTGTCCTCTTGTATTGACTTACCAGTTTCAATTTCAACAACTTTGGAAGTTTTCCATCTCCTGCTTCTTTTTGTAAGGTTACCTTCAGGTGGAGATGCCTTGGGTTCTTCAAAGTGATTCCTCACTAAGAACTCATCCCAATTATCTCTCATTTTTCTCAAACGATGTTAAATTAAGATTTTGACTAAACCATGGTGGTACAAATTGGTTTCCAGGAATTGAACCCTCTTTTGAACATTTGAGGCCATTCTCTTCAGACTATGAAGTAGGAAAAAGGGAAAATTGATTTCCTCATCTAAGAAATGCATCATTAACCGAATATGATAAACATAGAGGGTACCAAATCTTCCTTCACAAGTGATAATTTTTTGCAAAATGAGCAACATATTCCTCCATTTGTTTTTCAGTGCTAAGCTAGGAATACCCTTCTTAAAAATGGAAACATCCATACCTGGTGATTTGAGTATTTGCTTCCATTCTTCATTATGAAATTCCCTATTTTTGAACCACCTTTCTCCTTGTCTGGGTAATTCTGTTGCTCCTACAATGAAATCTTCTATAATAGTGAATTTAACATCTCATATTTCGACTTTTGCTCCATTGAAGGACCGTGCAAATTTTTTAGTTACCTCTTTATGAAAACCATTGAATTTTTCCAAAAATTGCAACCACCCAGCCTGCTGAAGCATTTCTCTAATTTTTGAGTAACCCTCCAAGTACTTGGTTCAGATTGGCTCGAATCTTACTATGAGACCCATAGCTTCCTTTCTCAATCCTTCAAATTACTATTCTTCTGATCTCGGTGAAAATGGTTGTTAAAGAGATGTTTTTACTCCAAAGATGTTTCCTCTTCTTTACAGACCGGAATGGCTAAGAATTGGCTATGAAAAGAAATGATATGGAGTGGTTATGAAATGAGTATAATGTGGTGAGGATGATTCACACGGATTAATGAGTTGAGGGCTATCACGGAAGAAAATACCGCGGAAAAATTCTCGTGTAAATTTCAAAATCACCACTAAATGCTTTGGGCTAATGACGTGACTGATTAGGTCACTTCAGTACTTAACCGTTAAGTTTTAAATGATGATTAGACATGGCAAGATGGAAGGAATTTTGTCTAAATTTTTTATGATAGGTTTAATAGGCATGATCAACATGGCTAACCAAAATAATTTTTTGAATCATACATGACTTAACTATACTAAAATTTTCATAATCTGTCGTTATAATAATTTTATAACTTTACCTTTGCCTTTCCTTTGATTTTTTTGTGATTTTTCATATGCTCTATCCTCCTTTGAAAATCATTGATCTCAGTCATCATAACTCCTTTGATTTTGCTTGTTGTCATGGATATGCAGGATCAATTTGCTGCAGATCAAGTGATTATTGGATAGTGCCTTCAGGATCTCTGGCTGTAGAATGTCTGGTTGGCTGCAGAATATCTGACTGGCTGCAGAATGTCTGACTAACTACAGAATGTACCTGTAAAAGCTTTGATACATGAAATGGAATGGTTTGAAGCATGAATGGAATATTGTATGGAATGAATTAAAATGGATAATGAAGTATGGTGTAATGGAGTATGAATGAAGTGAATAATGGAATGAAATGGATCACAACTATGAAGTGGAGTGAAGTATGAAAAGTGGCCTGCAATTCATGATATGTATTATTCAATTGCAGAAAAAGATCAAGTTTAAAAATCTGAGATGGAAATGAGGTGGACCATGGAATGAAATGAATGAAGTATGGAGTGAATGGAGTATGGATGAATGGAATGAAATGGAGTATGGATGAATGAAATGAAATGGAGTGAAATGGATCATAAGTGAAGTGAATCTGCACTTATGATTTTGTAATAGCTTCTTGCAGAAAAAAGAACAAATTTGAAAAGCTAAAGTGTCAGAAAGATTCTGATTTTCACTCTACCTTTTTTGTATAAACATGCTAATCAGTGATTAGTTTTCATGTTTATACTTTATTTTTATTTATTTATTTATTTTTTAAATATCTGACTTCAGAAAATTCAATTAAGTTAATGAAGAAGAAAGATTCTTCTTCATTAACTTCACATCACTATTTTCTTGGAATTTCTTGACAAATTCTTCTCTTGAAAGTGGCTTATGATACAACTTCAATCTATGACCATTTACAAGAAAAGTGACCTCTTCTTCATCTATTGTCCTGATTTTTATTGCTCCATTGTCAAAAAATTTCACAATTTCATATGGTCCAAGCCAATGTGTTTGGAATTTACCTTGAAAATATTTGAACTTTGAATCAAACAAGAGAGCCCAGTCACCTTCTTTGAACTTCTTTTCCTTGATATACTTATCATGCCATCTAGTCCTTTGTTGTTGGACTATACTTGTTTTCTGAACTGCATCTTGTCTGATCTCATCCAATTCATTAATCTGCTCCAATCTGTGCTTTTGTGCCTCTATTAGATCAAGTCCTAGCTGAACTGCCATTTTGAAAGTTTGAATCTGGAACTCTATGGGAAACAAAACTTGCTTTCCATAAACAAGTTCATAAGGAGTATGGCCTGTTGTGCTTCTCCATGTATTTCTATAGGCCCACAAGGCTTCAGGAAGCCTATCTGCCCAATCTCTTCTATGCAAATGAACAGTCTTCGTTAGGATCCCTTCAATGACCTTATTAGTAGATTCCACTTGACCATTTTCTTGTGGATGATAGGGAGTAGATTTTCTGTGTCTGATTTTGTACCTCTCCATCATTTGTTCCATTAGCCTTGATGTGAATTGAGCTCCTTGATCTGTAACAATTTCCCTTGGGACACCAAAACGAGTAAAAATATCCTCAAAAAGAAAATTAACTACAGATGCTTCAGTAGCAAAAAGTAATGGCTTGGCCTCTACCCATTTGGTAACATAATCAGTGTAAACTAATATATATTTCTTTTGTCTTGATGGAGGACTAATAGGTCCTACAAAATCCAAAGCCCATTTTTCAAAAGGTTCAATATGTACCTGAGGCTGCAATGGCATCTCACTTGAAGGAGAAGGTTTCCCTACCCTTTGGCAACTCACACCTTTTGACATACTCTTTAGCATCTTTAAAAAGGGATGGCCAATAGTATCCTAAATGAAGGACCTTATAAGCTGTCCTTTTATCAGCAAAGTGTCTACCACAAGGTTCATCATGACATGCTTTGAATCTCAGGCATCTCATCTTCCCGAACGCATCTCCTAATGATAAAATATGGACCTGTCTTGTATAACTCATTAGCAACCCATGAATATTTTGCACTGTCATAAATGATTTTTATTTTGTCTCTTGCATTCATTATTGAAGGAAACTTCCCTGAAACTAAATAATTAGCAATGTCAGCAAACCAAGGAGTCTTAGTAGAAATTGCAAAAGGATATTCATCAGGGAATTGATCTTCAACTGGAGTGTTATATTTGATGTTTTGGAGTCTAGATAGGAAATCAGCTACTGTGTTTTGTTTTCATGGCCTATCTAGAATGGTAATGTTGAATTCTTGTAAAATAAATAACCATCTTATGACTCTGCCATTAGTAATTGATTTATTCATTAGATATCTAATTGCAGAATGATTTGTGTGAACGAAAGTTTCATAGCCTGTTATATAGTGTCTGAATTTTTTTATGGCATGAACAATAGCTAAAAACTCATTTTCAGTTACAGTATAGTTTAACTCTGAAGGAGTCAAATTTTTACTGGTATAGTAGATGGCATAAGGAATCAGGTCTTTTTGTCCCAATACTACTCCTAGAGCTGTATCTGAGGCATCTGTTGAAATATGAAATGGTAACTTCCAGTTAGGTCCCCTTAAAATAGGTTCTTCAGAGATTTTTGTTTTCAGGGTCTCAAAGGCTAACTGGCAATCAGGATTCCACTTGAATTCACAGTCCTTGGTAATTAATTTGAAGAATGGAGATGCTATCTTGGTGAAGTTTTCTATAAACCTTCGATAATATCTTGTAAATCCTAGAAAACTCCTAACATATTTTTGACAACTTGGAATAGATAAGTTAGAGATGACTTCAACTTTTGACTCGTCAACTTTAATCCCATCCCCTGAAATGTGATGTCCTAAAACAATTCCTTCAGTAAACATCATAAAGCACTTCTCATGACTCAGTGAAAGATTTGCTTCTTTACATCTCTTTAAAACTTTTTCCAAGTTTGCTAAGGCTTATTCAAATGTGTTTCCATAAACTGTGAAATCATCCATATATACCTCTACACAATCATGTATTAGATCTGAAAAGATTCCTAATATTGCCCTTTGAAATGTTGCAGGTGCATTGCATAATCCAAATGGCAATACTCGGTAAGCATAGGTACCCCAAGGACAGGTAAATGTGGTTTTGTCTTGATCCTCAAGTGCTACTTGAATTTGATTATAGCCACTAAACCCATCTAGAAATGAGAAGTACTTTTTGCCAGCTAAGGTATCTAACACCTGATCTATGAAAGGTAGGGGAAAATGATCTTTAAGAGTAGCTTTGTTTAATTCTCGGTAATCAATACATACCCTCCATTTACCATTTTTCTTTGGCACAATTACCAAAGGAGAAACCCACTGACTATCCGAAATAGGATAGATAAAGTTGACATTCAACAATTTCTGCAATTCTTCTTTAACAATCTCCCTAAGATTTGGATTCATCCATCTTTGAGGTTGTCTGATTGGTTTACAATTTTCCTCTATGTAGATGTGATGAGTGCAAGTCTTGGGGCTTATCCATTTCATATCAGTGTACTCCCATGCATATGCAGAAGAATGTCTCTGTAAGATCTTGACTAACTCTTCTTGTTGAGATTTTTCTAGGTTCTTGTTTATGTTTAAAGTTTTGCCTGGAAATATCTCAATTGTAGAGCTGCCAAATTTATCCATGGAATAGAGAGACATCTGCCTTGATGACAAAAAATCAATGTTGGATTCTTCTTGAAATTTTTCATGTTTATATTCCGAAGAGGATTCAAATTTTTCCAAGGTATTCAAAATTTGGCTATCTTCACTAATTTCTGAAATTGTGAAGAGAGGTTGTAAGTCTTCTTCATCCTCTATCCATTGAGTATCATCTAATTCTGTAATTGTTCTTGCTGGAGGATACAAGGTAAATTTCTTGGTTGAACTACCATCAGAGATATACATATCATCGGATCTACAACTAATGAAAGCATCAGCTGTAGCTAACCAAGGTCTTCCTAATATAATATGGTGTCCTCCTAGATTATTCTTAGGAGTTAGGATCATAAAATCCACAGGATACTCCCAAGAATCTAGGGACACTGGAATGTCTTCTATTACCCCATCAGGTTTAATCACAGATCTGTCTGCTAATTGTAATAATGTGGGTGTAAAAATAAGATTAGGAAGTTTCAGTTTATCCATGATTTGTCTACTCATGATATTGATTGCTTCTCCTAAATCAATAAGTGTGTTTTGGATCTCAATTCCATTGATGTGAATTTTAACAACTGGGTTTCCTGGGTCTAGATACTTTGGAATAGCAATCTTACCCATCATGATATCTGCTATTTTTCCTGCTAGTTGAATTTTTTTTGTCTCTCTTATTCTTTTTCTTGTTTTCTTCATGCTCAACTCTTTTATTGTCTTTGCTAAGATTGGAATTTCCTTGATAGCTTGCAATAATGGGATCTTAATACAAACATTTCTTAGCTCATCTTGGAAATCATAATTAGGCACCATAATTTGTTTTTCTACACCCCTATCAATTTGTAATCTTTCTGGAAAGGGAGGTGTAGGAGTAGATGTTGATGGCTGCTCTAATATAGGAGTTGAAATTATTGGTTCTTTTTGTTTTGATTTTTCAATATTTGGGTCTTGAAAAGATGTGTCTTCTTCAAGACTTTTATTTTCCCATAGAGAATCTTCCTTAGAGTTGTCTTGTTCTTGTATGATCACAGAAGGTTTCCTCTTTTCAATTATTCTTCAAGACCTAAGTTAAACACCACTAAGGTCTAGAGGAGTAATCAAATAGGTTGGGAATTGTTGGCCTTCTATCATGTATGTGTTCTGAGGATTTTTATTGTTGGGGTTTGGTATGGGTTGGGCAGGCAACTGATTTGTTTTCTGAGGAAATGGTAATGGAAGTGGTTCATTTTGATGTTGTGGATTTTGAGATTTTTGTTGAGGAGAAAAATGTGGGTATGGTGGATAAGATGGTGGATATTTATAGTACTGGGAGTATCTTCCATAGGGATTTTGTGCTCCTTATGCCCAAGTTTGAGATTGATTTTGAAATTGGGTCCAAGGTTGCTGCCAAGAATTCCAATTTGGTGGAGTTTGATTATACATCTGATCATGGAATCCTTGTGTTTGAGGTCCTTGCCAAGGCCTTCTAGAGATAAAATTGAGAGATTCTATGAAATTTGTAGGAGTTTCTTCTTGAAAGACAGCTTTAAGACCAGGAAGTGAAGGAAAAATCTTGGTCTCATGTTTTTCTGAACAAATTACACAAGTCTCTACAAATTTTGCATCCAAAGGGCATTCTCTCAAGGCATGCTTCTTTCTACATCTGGGACAAAAGATTGCTAAGGCATCATATTCAGCTTTTTGCTTGTTTTGTAACTTGAGGGTGTCTATTTTTTCACTAAGACTCCCTAAGATGTTAGATTTGAATTCATCAAGCATATGCCCTATCTCTTCCCTACTCACTATCCCAGAAGCAGATTTACTTGCCCTTGCAAGAGCAGGGTCTCTTGGTCCTTTTACAGTTTTGGATTTCCCTCTTGAAAGGTTGATACATAACTCAGCTATTTCAGGTAATGTGAGCTGACATATATCCCCTTTTCCAATCATGTTAAGGCTATCTAACCATTCATCCCTAATTGTCTTCAACAAGAGAGCTTTCAAAGTGTCTTGGTCTAAGTTTTCCATTTTTGCTCTTTTGATGTTGTAGTGAAATCTCTCCAACAAATCTTCCAGGTTTTCATCTTCTTTTTGTAGCATCTTAAACACTTCCTCCTTATGATTAACTAGCATACATTAATCCAAATACCTCTCTAGAAATTCTTGTTTCATGTCTTCCCATGTCCTAATAGAACAGTTAATCAGACTCATAAACCACTTCAATGCTGCTCCTTTCAATGTTGAAGGAAATAGTTTAAGTTTTTGAGCATCTTGTAAGTAGTCATAAGTTCTATATAGGACTTCAAATTCAAATAGGAAGGTTTCAGGATCTTCAGTTTTGAGTCCATAAAAGTTTGGAAGGATAGAGGGTGAAATGTTTTTCATAGTTGCATTGGTTTCTTCATCTACTATAGGAAACCAAAAAGAGCTTCCCATTTCTCTTCTACCTCTTCCTCTACCTCCTTCTCCTTCTGCACCTCTACCTCCTTCTCCTCCACCTCTACCTCTACCCCCTCCAAATAGTGTATGTTCTCGATTAAAGACTCCTCCTCCCCCTTCTTCATCCATAGTTGATTCTTCTGTGGAAGTGGAAAAGTTTGTGTCTCTAGCAGGGGTCCTTGAATCTTCTTCTAAGACAGGTTCAGTGGATGAAGTGGAAGGTCTTTATAATGGAATATCTGATCTTAAGTCCTCTGGAAGTCTAGGATCAGTAAAGGATGGAATGTGGGTTTGAGTTGGAGGTGTGCTGGCTCTTGGTCTAGGTGAAACAAGTGGTGTTCTAGGAATCAAGCTTCTGCTTCTTATGAATCTACCCCTTGAGTCTCTTTATCTACGCATATCATTATTTTTGGGAGTTAAGAAACAAGGCTACCTAGTTACACTTCCCTGGCAATGGCACCAAAATGTAGTGCTCAACTTAGTGTTCCTAAATTGAGTTCATTAATTGTCAACCAGGGCTAGTAAACTGCTGAAGTGAGGTGCACTATATGTGCCTAGGTATTTGTTTCTCGCTACGTTTTGTTTAGTTTTTTTCTGATGTTTTTGGTTTTGTGGTTTTGTGTTAGAAAGGAAAAGAACTAAGTGTTGGAAAAGAGCAGTTTTTGGACACACTAAAACAGAGCAAAACCTATTCTAAACTATGTATGGCACTAAAGAACAGAAAATGCAAAGCTTGATAATGACTCATAAATCACAACATGAACTCAATAACTCATAACATGAACTTATCCAATTCATTCATTAGAAATATGTTGGAATATCTTGAGAAAAGGACAAGTTTAGTGCAAATGAGGTTCTCCTAAGTAAACAATCATCTTACAAGATTACAAAGAATCTCATCCATGGCTAGAAGTTTATTGGAAAACAATTGGAAAAGATTATTTGTAGCGCAATAAGATTTCTACTCTGAATTAACTTGTAATGCTAAGATTAATCCATTCTGCAGCTCAACTTGTCACTACTAAGCCTTATTCGAAAGTTAGAGATTTTCTAGAATAGTTTTTGGGAAAAAGGCTTATTTGTGAAATTGCAAAAGATTGCAGAACAATCAAGGCCTTAAACTGATATCACTAATTCCTGTCCATATGATGATGCATTTTCAGAGCAAGAGTAGTTTGTAAGCAATGAAGGCCGTGAAGTCTAATTTTGACAATTAATACAACTTAAAGAACAATGGATAACACTGAACCAGAATGCAATTGAGCAAACTTGAAACACAGTGACCAAAACTAAACTAGAATGCCATTAACCTAACTTGAAATACAGTGAATTGGAACTGACCTAGAATGCCACTAATCTAACTTGGAATACAATGAACTGGAGCTGAACTAGAATGCCACTATTCTAACTTGAAGTACAGTGAACAGAGTTGAACTAAAGTGCCATTATCAAACTTGAAATATAGTGACAGAATTAAACTAGAGTGACATCTACCTCCGGAGTATTTCAACTGAACTAAAATGCAACTAATTCTATGAAATACTACAAACCTATCTCGTTCAATATGAGTGATATTTTGAAATAGTTTGTAAAAAAAATTCTGGCTGTATCATTCAATGCAAATGAGCATAAAAACATAAAGTTCAACAAAACGCAGTAAGCTCAAAAACACCACAGCTATGTCTCATCTGGAGTTAGTGATATTTTGGAAGAGATTAATAAGAACAAGACTAGCTGTAACAACTGATGTAATTGAGCACAAAAACATAAATTTCAAATAAATGCAACTAACTCCTAAAATAATATGGTTATACCTCATTCAATATTAGTAGTATTTTGGAATAACTCGTAAGAAAAAGACTAAACTGTACCATCCAATTCTAGTGAATATAAAAAACAAAGTTCAGAAAATTGCTTAAACTAGGAATGCAGTTACTTATCTAAACCATATGAACAAAGCTTCTCAGGTAGCAGGGGCCGTCTACCACCAGATTAGCACACAAATCTACTCAAGATTGACTCAGTTCTTGCAATAAAGTAATGCTTCTTTCATTAAAGGAGAAAATACTTCAAAACAGAGTGTTACGGTCTTCTGAAATTTAGCAACCAAAAAGAAATGTAGCTAGCTGTCTCTCAGCCTCCCGAGCCATACTTATAACAAAATTACATAACTGTCTTTGAGATAACATAGGGATAAGTGTCTTTCCAAATTAAAATCAAACTAGAACTCTAGTGGTGGTGTCATACTATGATTAAGGACATCTGTACAGTCCTTGTCCTATTAGAAGTCTATCTCCTAGTTTTGGTTTCCCACGTGCATAACCACCTATAGAATTCTGTTCAGACTTCGTGGGGAACAAGGAATTATGTGGATGAAATCTGGAGTTCACCCATATGCGTTTTTCCCTGAGGTGACACCTGGAACCTGCGTATACATGAAGACAGCTGCGGAATCGGCAACTAGCTACAGAATGTCTGCATTCTGTAGCTAGGTCTAGTCAAAAAGTACTACAACAACAAAATCATGAAAAAATAGCCAGTTAGTCATTATATACATTCTTAAAGCAATCTTAATTAATCCTATTGATCATTTAAGCCTTTAATTAATAAGGGACAAAGGAAATGAAGTGGAATGTGGTGGAAGAAAAGAACATCTTTGGGGCTCAACATTTACCACGGAACGACAGCAATGATAAAAGAGGGGAATTGGTTCCAGATTTGTCTTTCTTCACCTCTGTTTGAGTAACTGTAACAGAAAAAAATCCAAATGGTCAAAATGTATTGTTTCTTCTTTTTTTAGAGGCATTCTGTTAGTCTCTTTCCTATATTCAGATTTTAGTTCGTGGGAAAGTGAAACAACTCCTCCTTCTGTGGATCCGCCCCCCTTGAAACTGATCTATTTAATGTAGTTTTTCATCATTTGTAAGGGGGGGAAAGGTGGAATAATTTGGAATCATTAAGGACGCTCTGCACTCCATTTTGTAACAGTTTGGCAGGGAATTAATAAACAAATGCAGCATTGATTTATGGGATCCCTGTGGTATGGATTTTAGCATTGTTCT
Source organism: Pinus albicaulis (assembly GCA_034641835.2). Lineage (NCBI taxonomy): Eukaryota > Viridiplantae > Streptophyta > Pinopsida > Pinales > Pinaceae > Pinus > Pinus albicaulis. The sequence goes on along the minus strand of CM076571.1, from coordinate 499,608,697 downwards.
TTCCTTTCTCATCATTTTTTAATTGTTATGTTTGCCATTCATTCATTCATATTTCTGTTTGGATGTTTTCAAGATAGATTGGTGGAATCCATTGTATAATGCTCTGCCTTGGGAAAATCATTCAATACTTTATGTTTTCTGTTGTTTGAAGAGGATCCATCTCCTATGACCTTTTCAGCTTCTCACCAGTCTTAAACACTCCATCATCATTTAAAACAAAGTTGTTAAAATCCTTGCCTACCTTGCCCCATAGAATACCTTGTATCTCTGAATTAATTCCCCAGATTCAATCTACCCAGCCCCATCTGATCCATACAACCCAGAAAATTGATAAAACATTTCGAGCTACTATACCTAGCCTAAAATCAATTTGCAGTTATATTTCATTGAACATTTTTTCACGGAGAGAGCCCTCTCCTGACCTTGTAGGGCTAGCTACAAGGCTGAGCGTGGTTTGAGTTTACCCTGATTTTCCTTGCTTCAGCCTGAGGTTCAAATTAGGTGCTAACATTTCTGGAAACCATACTGGGGAGTATTTAAAACGAAAGACTGATCACCCCAGTAATATATTCCATATAAATTCTTGGACTTTGGATGATGAGGTTAAGAGTTTTCTAGGCTGAAATAAAACATTGTAAAGTAGAAAATCAACCACACTGGCTTCAGGAAAATACACCAGGGCTAATCCCAATCCAAATCCTCCTATATTTGAAAATCCTAATCTCATTCCACGAATAATCAGAAGACAAGAAGGTTCAGTAAGCCCTAGACCTATTTTCAGATCCCATACCTGGCCCAGTGAGTGGTTTTTTGTAGAAGACCTCTCTTTTGATGACTGTTTTGAGATTTCTTTGTTCAGAAACAAATCTAAAACTGCACTTGACGACACAGTTTTAGACCTTGAGTTTCTTATGGATCTTGAAGTTCAAAGGGCAAACAGATCAATTGATGACTATATTTTAAATTTCCCTCAGACATCTATCACTGTAACCAATACCCCTGAGCCTTCAAAGTTATCAGAAACAACATTTTCTACCCTTAATTCATCAGCATTCCCATCAGTTTTAGAAGTCAATTCTCAGCTTTCGACCCCTCCATCAACAGCTCCCTTGAATCCTAGTAGCACAAATGTTGTTGTAAATCCAACTCGAGTCATGGCTACTCGGTATGCACCCCTGGTTTTACCTCAGAATATGAATGATATGCCTACTGATTACCAAAGTAAAATACCTTTCTTTGATGCCACTCAAAGCATCACAGCCCAGCAGCTTGTTGATAAGATGAATGAATTCTTTGACCTTCATGAGGTAGAGGCAGAAAATGTGACCACGAGATTTTTTTTCCAAAGCTTTGGAGGTGAAGTTAGAAAATGGTTCAGAGCCTTACCAGCAGCCTCTATCCACACTTTTTTGGAGCTACATAGACAATTCTTAGACCGGTGGGAGGTAAAGAAAAACCCACTCCAAATATTGTCTGAATATGAAAATATTAAAAGGAATGTGGGTGAAAGTGTACAAGATTATTGTGTGAGATTTAATGCTGTGTATAATTCTATTCCGGCTAACCTAAAACCCCCCATGGGGTTAGCTTTTCTCAAATTTCTAGATGGTTTCAACGTTGATATGGCATATCAGCTACGAGAACGAGATCCTACCACACTTGAAGATACGCATAATAGCACAACAGCAGCAGCTCAAAACTCCTTTACAACAAAATTATGTTCATGGAATGGAAACAGATGATGATGATGATCCGGTAGTTGAATCTAACCATTTTTTCACTGCCAATGGTACGCCCAATTTTCTAACAGAAGATGAAGAATATGCAGTGATTCCAGACACTCGAAGAGATGATGATTTCATATTGGCCAATGATGTAGTGTTAGAGGAAGAATCTGATGATTACCAATGAGGATATATGAACGCTTTGTCACTGCAACAGAAGCGGTATTCTTTGAGGAGTAGAGATGTGCCAATCAATCCCGTTCAGAAAAGGAAAGATATGCAACCAAAAAATGACTCCTCAAATACTCAAAGGAAAGGGAAAGAGCCTGTTGATCCTTCTCCCAACAAGGCATCCTCAGTGATTAAAATTGAAAATGAAAAGAATCAGCTTAGCGCAACAAAGGATCAAGTGGAGAAGAAAGATACTCCCGTCAAAGAGGTAGAAAAAATTCCATCTCTTAATTTAGAAAATGAAATTGCTAGGCTGAAGGTTTCCATGCCCTTGACTGAGTTGGTAAAAAACAACACTTATAAACATCAGGTGTCTATAATTTTGCAAATAGACTCTATATCAGATATGGTAAATGTTGAAGCTGACTATCCTGAACTCATTTTTGGTCCAGCCATAGAAGGTCAGTCTGAAGAGAGTGAAGTCCCTCCATTCTACCTGAGTCTTAGATTGCATGAGTTCATTTTACATAATGCTATGTTGGAATCCAGAGCCTCGCACAACTTGATGTCCAAAGCCATTATGGAGAATTTGGGTCTTGATATTACCCACAAATACCATGATTTGTATTCGTTTGACTCCGGTAGGGTCCATTGTATTGGTCTTATCAAAGACTTGGTAGTATCTTTAGATCAAATCCCAGCCAAGAATTTTTTGATAGATGTGGTTGTTGTTGATGTTCCACCATGGTTTGGAATGCTTTTTTCTAGGTCATGGGGTGAAAAACTAAAAGGAACCATACAGCTTGATTTCTCTTATGCCACTATTCCCGTGTTCGGTCAGTTGAGAAAACTATACAGGGAGAAGAAAATGAAATACATGATCACTAGCAAAGAGAAGCCAGTTAATCATCTGATTAATGCAGTCCACACAGATTTAGAGTCATTTGTATTATATTCAGATGGTGGTTTGAATGAATAAAATGTTCAGTTGGTGGAAGTAGATGAGGTACTTGAAATTTCAGAAAATTTTAGGGAAGCCCTTAGACAGGAAAGAAATAAAGTAGCAAGCATCTCTGAGCTTTCTATCTGCCAACAGCAATAGGACAATGAACAACAAAATTTTTTTTGGGTGTGGAGCCTGATTTTCATCATGATTCAGAGATCCTTGTTTTAGCTAGATGTATTCCCTAGGAAAACTATACACCCTTGCAGTGGGGGGGACTTGTCCCCCCCGCGGGGTCCGGGGGGGCTGACCCCCTAGCTGGGGGGTCCAAGGGCCAGCAGTCCCCTAGCGGGGGTTTCGAGGGCAGTGCCCCCGAAGCTAAAAACAGATGTAAAATTGCCTTGTAAAAGTATAGTAATTTCTAGTCAATCTGGGCCGTTCATTAGGCGAATGATCTGATGGTAGAATTTATGTTTAGTTTAGGGTTTTTTGCCCTAGAAGGCAACCCCTCTCTTTGTATAAGGGTATTTTATTGTGGATGTGTATTACATGTGTATTCTCTGAGGGAGAAATAGATAGAGAGACTATGAGAGAGAACAAAGGATATTACAGTGGATCTGTTGTAGGTTTTGTCTCTTCATTTTGCTGGATAATAGAAAGGAAGGACTGGCTATTTGGGGTGGACATAGCCCAAACTGGGTGAACCACGTATATCTATGTCTCTCTGGTTTTTATGTGTTTTGTGTGCTTGTATTTTACACATATTTTATGTGTTTCATTGCTCCATAATATATAATTTTCTAACAACTGGTATCAAAGCCGAAGGTATATTTGGCTGATAAACTCGCAGGAAAGAAGGGTTCCTGGTTCGAGTGGGAGCAATGGCAGAAAATGGTAAGTTTAGGGTCGAGAAATTTAACGGCCAAAACTTCCTATTGTGGGAGATGCAGATGGAAGATTATCTGTATCAGAAAGATCTGTACCTACCATTGAGCGGAAAAACAAAGAATCCGACGGCCATGACAGACGCAAAATGGAACATTCTTGATAGAAATGCACTCAGAACAGTACGATTGTGCCTTGCGGCGTCAATTGCCTTCAATATTTCGAAGGAAACAACAACAAAGGGTTTGATGCAGACGTTGGAGAAACTATATGAAAAACCCTCGGCCTCAAACAAGGTATTTCTTATGAAACAATTATTTAATATGGAGATGTCGGAAGGTGGATCTATTGCAGACCATTTAAATGATTTTAATACAGTTCCCAGTCAGTTAAGTTATGTAGGGGTAAACTTTGATGATGAAGTTAGAGCTTTGTTATTCTTATGCTCATTGCCAGAGATTTGGAATGGTTTAGTGATGGCCATTAGTAACTCTGTCTCTGGATCTAGTACTTTAAAGTTTGATGATGTTGTCGGTGCTATCCTTAGCGAGGAAATGTGACAAAAAAGCTCCGGTGAGACATCGGGTAATGCTTTAAGTGCAGAGTCTAGGGGAAGAATAATGGAAAGAGGAAAGAGCTCGGGATATCACAGTAAATCAAGGAAAGGAAAATCCAAGTCCAGATCAGGGATAATGTGCTAGAAATGCGGAAGGAAAGGACACCTAAAGAAAGACTATAGATCTCGGAAAGGAAAAGAAGGAGATGCACAACAAGAAAAAAATCATGAAGCGAATGTGACAGGTGATGTGTTATAAGATGCTTTGATTCTTTCTTTCGAAAATGTTACTGATTCTTGGGTTGTAGATTCAAGGGCTTCATTCCATGCCACACCTGATAATAAATATTTTCATGACTATGTTCAAGGAGATTTTGGACAAGTTCGTTTGGGTGATGATAAACCCTGTAAATTTTTTGGAATGGGTAAGGTTCTTGTAAAATAGCAGAATGGAAACCAATGGCTATTAAAGGAGGTAAGGAATGTTCCAGATCTAAAGAAAAATCTGATTTCAACAGGGCAGTTAGGCGGTGAAGGTTGTGTGACAACTTTCACAGATAAAACTTGGAAGGTCATCAAAGGAGCCCTGGTAATAGCAAAAGGTGAAAAGGTTGGTACATTGTATTTATGCAATGGTATTTATAACTTTGTTAATGCTTTAACTTCTAAAGGAGCAGATGCAGCATTATGGCATCATAGGCTCAGACACATGAGTGAGAAGGGGATGAAGATTCTTCACTCAATAAATTTGTTGCCAGGTTTGAAGAATGTTGATTTGGATTTCTGTGAAAATTGCATTTATGGAAAAAAAAAGAGAGTCAGATTTCTCAGAGTTGGGAAAGAAAAGAAGAGAGAAAAATTGGAGCTTGTGCATACAGATGTATGGGGACCTACTCAAGTATCATCTCTCGATGGATCTCGCTATTATGTTACGTTTATTGATGATGGAACTAGAAAAACTTGGATTTATTGTATTCAAAATAAATCTGATGTATGTGATACTTTCAAGAAATGGAAAGCTTTGGTTGAGATTGAGACATGAAAGAAGTTAAAGTGTCTCAGATCAGAAAATGGAGGTGAATATTGCAGCAAAGAGATTGATAGGTACTGTTCAGAGCATGGAATTCGTAGAGAGAAGACAGTTCCAAGAACACCACAAGAAAATGGTGTGTCGGAAAGGATGAACAGAACAATCATGGAGCGTGCAAGGTGCATGAGATTGCATGCAGGATTGACTTTACAATTTTGGGCAGATGTTGTAGATACTGTTGTTTATCTAATAAACAGAGGGCCTTCAAGTTCCTTGGATGGTGGTATTCCAGAGGAAGCATGGACAGGTAAAAAGGTAAACTACTCTTTTTTAAAGCCTTTTGGCTATGAGGCCTTTGTCCATATTAATAAAGAAAATAGAACAAAGCTTGAGGAAAAATCAAAGAAATGTACCTTTATTAGATATGGTGTTAATGATTTTGGTTATCGCTTATATGATTATGAAAATCACAAAATCATTAGGAGCAGAGATGTAATATTCAATGAAAAGGTCTTGTATAAGAATTAGTTGCAGGAAAAGAAACAGGAAAAAGAAAGCAAGGAATACATGGTTCTTGATGAGATAACTGAAAAAGTAAAGGTGCCTGAAAATAATAATAATCAACAACCACAGCAGCAGCAACCACCACAACAGCAACAGGCACCTCAAACACCTGAAAGTGGTGTTAGAAGATCTACCGGGATAAGTAGACCCCCTGAACGATACTCTCCTTCATTATATTATTTATTGTTGACTGATTCTGGTGAACCTGAATGTTATGAAGAAGCAATGCAGGTTGAAAGCAGGAAGAAGTGGGAGCTAGCCATGGATGAAGAGATGGACTCCTTAATGCATAACCAGACTTGGGACTTAGTCAGGTTGCCTGCAGGTAAAACTAAATTGCAGAATAAATGGGTTTACAGGCTGAAGGAAGAAGATGGAGGAAAACAGAGGTACAAAGCTAGACTTGTGGTGAAGGGGTTTGCACAAAAGAAAGGTATTTATTTTGATGAAATATTTTCTCCTGTTGTTAAAATGAATTCAATCAGAACTATTTTAAGTCTTGTAGCAGCGGAAGATTTACATCTTGAACAATTAGATGTAAAGACAACATTTCTCCATGGAGATTTGGAGGAAGAGATATACATGCAGCAACCAGAAGGATATGAGGTCAAAGGGAAAGAAAAATTGGTGTGCGGGTTAAAGAAGAGCTTGTATGGCTTAAAACAGGCTCCAAGGCAGTGGTATCTAAAATTTGACAAGTTTATGTCTGAACAAGGTTATACTAGATGTCACTTTGATCATTGTGTTTATCTGAAAAAGAAAAATGATGGCAGCTATATTATATTGTTATTGTATGTAGATGACATGCTTGTTGCAGGGTCTAACATGCAGGAAATAAATGTGCTCAAACAAAAATTGGCAAATTCATTTGCAATGAAGGATTTGGGAGCTGCAAAACAGATCCTTGGTATGAGAATAACCGGAGATAGGAAAAATTGAAAATTAACACTGTCTCAAAATGAGTACATACAAAAGGTGTTGAAAAGATTTAATATAAACAATGCAAAACCAGTTAGTACACCTTTTGCTAGCCATTTCAAACTTAGTAAGGAGATGTGCCCAAAGACCCAAGAAGACATGGATTATATGTCTAAAGTTCCATATGCATCAGCAGTTGGAAGCTTAATGTATGCGATGGTCTGCACAAGGCCTGATATTGCACATGCAGTGGGAGTTGTAAGCAGGTACATGAATAATCCAGGAAAAGAACATTGGATGGCAGTAAAATGGATTCTCGGATATTTGAGAGGTACCACAAATCAAGCATTATGCTTTGGTGGTTCAAACATTGCTCTACAGGGATATGTTGATGCAGATATGGCAGGTGACAGAGATAACGGGAGGAGCACTACAGGATATGTATTTACTGTAGGTGGAACAGCTGTCAGTTGGGTTTCAAAAATCCAAAGTGTTGTTGCACTTTCAACAACAGAAGCCAAGTATGTTGCTGCTACAGAGGCTAGTAAAGAAATGATTTGGTTATAAAGGTTTATGGATGAATTGGGTAAGAAGCATGATATGGGCACACTATACAGTGATAGCCAAAGTGCTATTCATCTTGCAAAGAACTTAGCATTTCATTCCAGGACTAAACACATACATCTCAAGTACCATTTCATACGGTCAGTATTGGAAGATGGAGAGTTGAAGCTGGAAAAGATACACACTAGCCAGAATCCTGCAGATATGCTAACAAAAGTTGTAACCAGGGAGAAACTGAGAATGTGCTTAGTTTCAATTGGTCTTAAAGGATGATGATGAATATGAGAAATAGCCAGGTCCAAAGAGGATTCATTTTCCAGCAAATGAAGCAGCGGTCGAGTTGCTACAATCAGTCTCCAAGTGGGAGATTGTTGGGTGTGGAGCCTGATTTTCATCCTGATTCAGAGATCCTTGTTTTAGCTAGATGTATACCCCAGGAAAACTGTACACCCTTGCAGTGGGGGGGGTGCGGGGGGGACTTGTCCCCCCTGCAGGGTCCGGGGGGGCTGACCCCTCGGCTGGGGGTCCGGGGGCCAGCAGTCCCCCGGTTGGGGTTTCGGGTGTAGCGCCCCCGAAGCTAAAAACAGATGTAAAATTGCCTTGTAAAAGTATAGTAATTTCTAGTCAATCTGGGTCGTTCATTAGGCGGATGATCTGATGGTAGAAGTTATGTTTAGTTTAGGGTTTTTTTCCCTAGAAGGCAACCCCTCTCTTTGTATGAGGGTATTTTATTGTGGTTGTGTATTACATGTGTATTATCTGAGTGGGAAATAGATAGGGGGACTGTGAGAGAGAAAAAATGATATTACAGCGGATCTGCTGTAGGTTTTGTCTCTTCATTTTACTGGATAATAGAAAGGAAGAACTGGTTGTTTGAGGTGGACGTAGCCCAAACTGGGTGAACCATGTATATCTGTGTCTCTCTGGTTTTTATGTGTTTTGTGTGCTTGTATTTTCTGCATATTTTATGTGTTTCATTTCTCCATAATATATAATTTTCTAACAACTGCAGAAATCATTCAAGATAAAGTAGAGAAAGAAGAAAAATTTCACCATCTAGAAGTAGAAGAAGAAGGCCTTTGGAGCATGGACTTTGATGGAGATGTTGGTAAGGACGGTGCTGGTATAGGAATATGGATTTGGGGCCCTGTTTTCCAGCCTGAAAAAGTTCCTAGTAATGTTAGAGTATGTGCTTACAAATTGGCTTTTGACTGCTCTAATAATGAAGCAGAGTATGAAGCTTTGATCGCAGGTCTGAAAATTTTGAAGAAACTAAAGGAAAAGAGGATTTTTGTCTATGGAGATTCAGAGTTGATAATCAAACATGTAAAGGGAGAGTATCAGGCAAAGAATCTGCGATTAAGAGCCTACAGAAATGCAGTCCTAAACATCTTGAGGATGTTTTCTGAATACACTTTGACAGCGTGTACCCCAAATGCAGAACCTTATTGTAGATTCTCTTGCCACTACTACAAGCAATTTGAAGATTCCAATGAATTCCAGCAACAAATTTGAAATTTATGTCAAACATCAGCCTGTTGTTCCGGATAATTTAAGGTATTGGCAAGTTTTTTGGGATGATAATGAAATCAATGCTTTTTTGCAGAGTGAAGGAAAATTCAAGGATACTTCCATAGAGGGTGATTATGATGTCGATGATTAAGAAATCAAAGCAAGTCATATGGACATTTTGCTGCTGAAAGAAAATGTAATTCCTAGAGGTCTCATACCTTTAGAGGAGATTTTTGATCAAGATGATGTTGCAAAGAAACTGAGCTTGGTGCCTACTGATAAAGGAGTTGAAGATGTTAATCTTGGAACAGCTGACAAGCCTAAGCTTGTGAAGTTATCAAAAGCATTGTCCCCTGAGGTAAAGGAATAGTATGTTAAATTACTTTCTGAATTTTCTGATGTGTTTGCGTGGGATTATTCATATTTGAAGGTGTATGACAAAAATATAATTCAACATACTATTCCCATCAAGCCGGATCAGAAGCCATTTAGACAGAAGCTGAGAAGGATCAACCCAAAGCTGCTTCCATCCATTGAAAAAGAGGTAAACATATTGTATAAAGATGGTATCATTGTCCCAATTAGATTCTCTGATTTGATTTCGAATTTGGTCTCGGTACGCAAAAAGACAGGAGAAATAAGGTTGTGCATATATTTACGAAATCTGAATAAAGTATCCTTAAAAGATAACTATCCACTTCCGAAGATGGATCATATTCTGCAAAGAGTAGTTGGAGCATCAAGGATGTCACTACTCGATGGTTACTCAGGCTATAATCAGATCTTGGTGCATGAAAAATACCAAGACAAAACTGCTTTCACAACACCTTGGGGAACTTTCCAGTATGCCAAAATGCCATTTGGACTGAAGAACAACGGAGCCACTTTCCAGTGAGAAATGGATATTGCTTTTGCTAATGAAAAGGATGGTTTTCTGGTTGTTTATTTGGATGATCTGACAGTTTTTTCTGGTTCTTATGATGAACATTTGCACCACTTGAAGGTTGTATTTCATCGATGCAGAAAGTCTGTTTGGTATGGATGAAGGCAAGCTGTTGGGGTATATCATCTCTAAAGATGGTATCTGCATTGATCCTTCAAGAGTGGAGGCAATTCAACACATAGACTTCCCACGTAACAAAAAGGAGATTCAGGCATTCAATGGTAAGATGAACTTCTTGCGCAGATTTATACCCAATTTGGTTGAACATTTACGAGAAATGACTAATATGATGAAAAAGGATAGCACTGTCAAATGGAGCGAGAATTCTATCAAGTAATTTAATTTGGTAATTTTTTCTCTATCCAATGCCCCAGTCTTGATTAGTCCTGATTACACTCAAGATTTCATTATATTTTCATTTGCATCGGATCATACCATGGCTACGGTATTGATGCAAAAGAGAGATCAGATTGAATAACCCATTTCCTTTTTCAGTAGGACCATTCGAGACGCTACCTTGCGGTATAAAATCATTGAGAAACAAGCATTAGCTCTTATAAAAGCATTGAAGGATTTTAGAGTATACATTCTGCATTCCCATACCATAGCATATGTTCCTAATGCGGTAGTAAAAGATGTCCTGATGCAAACTGATCCAGAGGGAAGAAGAGGTAAGTGGATAGCGGCAATGTTGGAATACGATTTGGAGATTAAACCCACAAATTTAATCATGGGACAAGGCTTGGAAAAAATAATGGCACAATCAAACCTGTGCGCTCTGGACATAAACCTCATAGCAGCAATGTCAGAGTATGAGGAGGATGGTTTTCTCGTTCTAGTTTCAGAAAATTTTCTACAATCACCATAGTATTCAGACATAGTTTATCTTCTTCAGCATATTTCGCCACCTCCAGGGATGTCTAGAAGCAAAGGTAGATCAGTAAAACTCAAGTCTACTAAATTCTGTATTTTAAATAGTGCTCTTTATTGGAAAGATCCAGGAGGTATTCTACTTAATTTTTGGGTTTAAGATGAGGCTCAGCAGGTGATGCATGACTTTCACAAAGGTGATTATGGTGGTCATTTGTTTTGGAAAACGACAGCTAACAAAGTGTTGAGAGCAGGATATTATTGGCCCACTTTATTTTCAGATTTGTATAAAACAGTGATGAGCTGCCATGAGTGTCAAGTTTTCCAAGGAAAAAGGAAACTAATTCCTCTTCCTTTGAAACCAGTTCAAGTAAATGCTCCTTTTCAGAAGCCGGGACTTGATTTCATAGGATAAATCCATCCCACATCATCAGCATAGCATCGATGGATCTTCACAGGTACCGATTATTTCACCAAAAGGATTGAGGCCACTCCAACAAGGCAGGCCACAAATACGGTAATCATTCCATTCTTAGAATCAAAAATCTTGTCTCGATTTTGGTTTCCCTCACAAAATCATAACAGATAACGCAGTAGCATTTAGATCCAAGAATATGGTGGAATTCTGCGACAAATACAATAGTGTGTTGGGCTATTCGACAACATACTACCCACAAGGCAACGACCTAGTAGAATCATCAAATAAATATTTGATAAACATAATCAAGAAAATGCTAGAAGAAAATAAGAGGAATTGGCATCGAAAGCTCATCAACGCGTTATGGGCAGACAGAGTCAGCAACAAGAAATCCATAGGTATGCAACCGTTTGAATTATTTTACGGCACTGATTCTATTTTTCCCACATCGCTTACAGTTCCGATCATGAGACTATTGCAAGAGGATGGCAACAAAAAGGACGATAATCAGTGAAGGATCGATCAAATGATCCACCTTCAACAAAAAAGGGAGGAAGTTTCTCAGAACACTATTCAGTTGCAGGAAAAGATAAAGAAAATATATGACCGTAAAACCAAAGCAGAAAAATTTCAGTTGGAAGATGTGGTGTTGAGATGGGATGTATGAAATGAGGACAAAGGGAAGCATGGTAATTTCGATAACCTCTGGAAATGACCATACAATATTTCAGCATACAGGGGACAGAATGCTTTCTTTCTCACAGAGATGGATGACCAAGATTTCTCTGGAAGGCTAGTGAATGGTAGGCTTTTGAAGCACTACCAGTTTTGAGATAATGGATCGAAAATTATGTCACATTCATTGTATATACCATGCCATTGCTGGTTAGATTTCAAGTACAAAGTCATTGAATTTTGGGGTCCGAGGTGAAGGCTATAAAACTTGAATGATATGTGTAAGGTTTGCTGGTTTTAATTTAGTTTTCAGTCGTAGTTTGAGTCAGATTCAGTCCGCATTGTGTCATTTTTTAGTATTTTGACCGTATTTGCCCAATGGATAAGGCTACTTGGTCTACGGTGTTCTTGGCACCTCCAAGGATCTACCATCCCCATTGGAGCCAATGTTAGTGTCATTTTTGTCATACTGCCATCAGTGATCAAATTTACTCTTTTGCATTTGCATAGAAGGAGTCCCATACTATAATTTTTCATCATTCCATTAGGTCATGGATGAATCATTAATGGTAGTGGTCTTTTATCAGTTTTCCCTCATGTGAAAACTTGTTGATTCTCCTCTCTATGGTCTTCAGTCATGATTCACTTTCACTCTGCAATTCATGTTATTAGGTCATAGGGTTGGTCTCATTAGGTTCTAGGCTCTCATCATGGTCAAATTAATGAGGAAAGTGTCAATAAAAGAAGCAAGGACACGAGGAAGCCTATTAAACTCAAAAGCATGGTATCTGGAAAATTCAAAGAGTTGTTCTTTCAGCTTAATGTAATTTTCACCTCAAAACATGTTTTAAGGTGAAAAACATAGTACTTTATTTTGATTATTATCTTTTATGTAATTTTATGTCTCCATATGTAATAAGTTGAACTGCAGAAGCTGCTATCTCCATAAAGCCAAAGGGGATTTTTTCTCTTCCTGGTTTCCAAAGGTATTCTCCACAGGATTTTCAGTGTAAATCACATTTTAAGTATGTTTATCAGAAGGAGCCTAGAAAGAGATTTCCAATGGTATATCACACTCCCAAAACTCACTTCTAGATTGGACGGTATGCCCAAATGAATTAAGACCTCAAAAGCACAACTCTACCCCTTTTTTTTATTTGCCCCTTTAACTTTATTATTTTTCCTTTTTATATAATTTTTGGCCTTTACCGAAAAATTATTTGTTCCTTTGTAATTGCCGCATCCTACAAACTCCAATGCGATGTCGCACCTCCGATGTGATCGCATCGCAAAAGTTCATGGGCTTCCGACCAAATCACCTCCGATGTGCCACTTCCGATGCGATTGATTCTTCCTTGATACCTCCGATCGCACCATCGCATCACGACATAACACTTAACCTTCCTCCTCTTCCCGCTGATGTGAGCATCACCATCGTTCATCACATCGCAAATTCATTCCATCGCATCGCATGCTTCCACCCTGCCATGTTCAAACCCTCTGCGCTCCATTCCGCCGATGCGATGAATTGCATATCATTCATCGCATCGCAAAGTCATTCCATCGCATTCACATCCCTGCTAGCACTTCACTCCCGCACTCTCGACATCGCTGATTTGATGAATTGCATTGTGCAATAGGCGATTCCCACATTTTTTAACTTCTAACCTGCTCCCCTTCCTGATTTGCGATTGCGATTTTCCCTGGGTCCCACCTAGAAGCCCTTCCGCCTTTTCAAAAGAAAAGGGTTTTTCTCCGTGTAAAAGTGGAAATTTCATTTTATATTTGTTTCAATAGAATTTCTTTTGCCTTCCTCTATAGCTCCCTTATCCTTGGTCTATACTCCATCGCCATCACATATCGCGATTTCTCCGCTCAAGTTATACCCGCCCCTTCCTCTGCGATTTGCGATTGCGATTTCTCTCGGTCCCACCAAAGCTTTCCACCCCTTCCGCTCGTTCCACTTCTCCTCTGCGCCATTTTACACTATCGCATCACATCGCTCCATTATTCAATACACCCTCCCTCCTTCCAATGTGATTTTCGATTGCGATTTGGGCCCAACATCCTTCCTTTTTCTCTTTTCAATATAAAAAGGAATTTTTTGTTAAAGGGGTCAATGTAATTTTAGTCTTTTTCAAAGGCATTTTTCTTCGGAAAAAGGGTTTTTCTTCAATATTAAAGGAAAATACATACTTTTTTGGGCCGTGAGCTATTATGAAACACAGAGATCATTACAGCGTTTACCACGGAACGATAGCAATGATAAAAGAGGGGAATTGGTTCCATATTTTTCTTTCTTCTCCTCTGTGTAAAATTTTATATAAATGATATGTTATACATCCAATATTCTCCTGATCACACACTATTTGACTTCATGCACAATACAGAATCTCTTCTACCATTGATCATTAATTGCAGAAATAAAAACAATCACATGCGCACATTAAAACCATAAGCATTCACACATATGAACACAGTGTTTTATGGGAAAGCTTAAAGCTGAAAACCCAAAAATATCTGTATATTATATGTCATAGAGATCATGTAACAATCATTATACAAAGCTCCTCACAAGCTCTCAGTATAATCTCCAATTGCTACACACTAATCAGGTCCAATCTAGCAAAACACATGCTCCAATCTCTGCCACCTGCTAGCCTGCCTCTACTGCGCAATCACTGCTGAAGAATGGATCTGAATGAACTCAAATTGGTCTAGCCTTGCTCACGCAATCCTCATTGGCATCTCCAACCACTGTGTGTTGCAAATCATGCAACACTATAGTCACCACTGATAGTCACACTGCTCTTTCACCTACCTCTTCACTGGTCTCCACTGAAACTGTCCATACATTGTAGTTAACTGATGTATTATTTAGTTGATTAATGAGTTAATAATTAGTGAATTAATTAATAATTAATTCACACCACTCTCACTAGTGTATCAATCAGTTAGACTAGATACAACTAGCTCAACTATGTTTAACTCACTTAAACTGAACATAACTCCACCAACTACTTCAATAACTCCACCAAACTGTCACATGAGTTCTAACTGAAGTATCCATGCAATAGCTCCACTTAACCCTCAGGAATAGTGTAATTCCTTCTGTCAGCTCCTGTGCCACATCTGTGCACTTAACTGAAGTGCTCCAAGATAATAAGATAATGTTTATAGTCCAAATATTATTAAGAGCTAATAATATTCGACATATCTATTTTTAGATTGGAAATCTAAAAATAGATTCCGCCCAATATGTCTAAAAATAGAAGTCCATCTGTTTTTTCCAACTTGACCAACCATCCACAAATAGCATCCTGCAACTCATAGAATATGATTGACATGTCTAAAAATAGACTTGCGCCAAAAATAGCCTACGGGCCCACTTAGTGAAGGCGACTCTTTTCACTAAGCTCATCATCTTGTTACAATATCAACACTCCCTCTTAACAAGATATGGATTATCTGCCACCCCGATCCTGCTCCTACAGTATTGGAATTTTCTCCTGGTGAGCGCCTTCGTCAAGATATCAGCATCCTGATCCTCTGTGGGAATGTATGAAAGTAACATGATCTTCTGCTGCACACAATATCTGATATGATGATACCGGATGTCAATGTGTTTAGATCTATCATGAAATACTAGATTAACCGAGAGTTTTATGCAACTCTAATTATCACAATATATCACAGTAGGATCTAAGTGTGAACTGAACAACCTGACCAAGATCTTCCTCATCCATATAGCCTCGCATGTAGCCAAAATCACTGCCATATACTCGGCCTTTGCTGAAATGAGTGCCACGGATCTCTGCTTCCTGTTGTACCAAGAAACTATTATCGACCCGATACTGAAAATCCCTCCAGATGTGATCTTTCTATCCGTTGGGCTCCCTGCCCAATCTGCATCCATGAAGCCACATAGCTTCACCTCATCTGATTTTCTATACCATAATCCATATCCTGATGTGCCTCTGAGATATCTCAATACATGCTTGCCTGCCTTCCAAAAGAGTTTGGTAGGCTTAACCATAGCTTGTGAAAGCTGGTTAATAGCGTAGCATATGTCAGGTCATGTATTGACTAGATACATAAGCGACCCCACCAACTGTCGGTAAACAGTGGCATCCACTACCTCTACCGATGTAGTATCCTCTTTCCTCCATTCACCAAGAAGAGGAGTGTCGATAGGCTTGCATCCATGCATGTTGAACTTCTCCAGTATCTCCCGGGCATACTTGCCTTGAGACACAAACAATCCATCATTGCACTGCCAAATTTCCAATCCTAGGAAATAATGAAGGAGGTCCAAGTCCTTCATCTCAAGCTCCTTTGCAAGATCAGCCTTGCATGAGTGTATCAATATTTCATCATCCGTCAAAATCAAATCATCTACATAAATTACAATGATCAGCAACTTACCCTCCACCACAATCTGGTATAGGTTCAGATCCACCTCACTCTTGGAGAATCCAAGTCCGGTGAAATAACTGTCTATCCGTGTGTACCAAGCACGAGGTGCTTGTTTCAACCCATACAGCGCTCTCTTGAGCCTGCACACATGTGACTCGCTGTTGAAGATCTCGAAACCTTCGGGCTGCTCTATGTACACCTCCTCCTCAATCACTCCGTTGAGGAACGTAGTCTTCACATCCATCTAATGAATGTGCCACCCCATCTGCGCTGAGAGAGTAAGAATCGTCCGTATGGAAGAATACCTTGTGACAGGTGCAAAGGTTTCCTCATAATCGATCCGCTCAATCTGTGAGAAGCCTCGGGTAATAAATCTTGCCTTGTACTTCTCCACACTCCCGTTAGCTACTTGCTTCACTTTGTAGATCCATCTCAAACCTACCACTGATTTCCCTTCCGGCCTTGGGACAATCTCCCATACACTATTTCTGACAATCGAATCATAATCTTCCACCATGGCATCTACCCATGTGGGATCCTCCACAGCTTCCTCGAAAGAGGATGGCTCTGTCACGATACACTTGCTCATAAGAGCCATGTATCCAGTATACCGGTCAGTTGACTGTCTCTGTCTACGCTGTGATGTAGGTGCTCCTACAATCTTCTCTACATCCTGAATCAGTCGCTCAACTTCTGTAGTGCGCTTCTTCCCTCTGATGGTTGGCGTTGCATGAGTGGTCTCTTCCACTCCATGAACCTCCTCTTGTGGCTGATCCATATCCTAAGGCTCATCCTTAGGAACTAATAGCTCCTCATCTGCATGCAAGTGTGGCTCCCTCTCAAGCGAACACTTCATGGCTTTCTCCTCATGAAATTTGATATCCCGTCGCACAACAGTCTTGCGACTGTCTAGAAAATACACACGATAGTTGTGGGGTGTATCCATGTACCCCACAAATATCCCAACCTCTACAGTTGGCTCTAGCTTCTTCCTGGCATCCTTCATCACATGAATGTAAACAGGTGAACCAAAAATCCTCAAATGAGAAATATCAAGCCTCTTACCAGAAAATGCCTCCTCAGGTGTACTCATGCCAAGTATCTTGTGAGGACAACGGTTTTGCACATAAACCGCAATATTGCATGCCTCAGCCCACAAGTGTATAGGAAGGCCCTGATCATGCAACATCGCCTGTGCAACACCCACGATCGTTCTGTTCTTTCGCTCCGTGACCCCATTCTGTTGTGGGTTATGAGGCGCTATGAGCTCTCTTTGAATTCCTTTTGAGCTGCAAAAGTCCTTGAATTCACCAGAGATGAATTCACCACCATTGTCACTCCTAAGAGCCTTCACCTGCTTCCCCGATTCTTTCTCAACTAGTGCCTTGAACTCACAGAAATTTGAGTATGTCTCGCTCTTCTTATGCATGAAGAAGATCCAGCACTTCCGAGAAAAATCATCAACAAATATCACATAGTACCTATGATTTTCTGTTGAAGCTGCTAAGAAAGGTCCACACACGTCTATGTGAATTCTCTCAAGGATCGTTGTGGCATGACTATCCTTCTCGTGAAAGGTGGCTTTCAAAAATTTTCCCAAAGTACATCCCTTGCATTGATCTGACTACGCAAGTGTACCTTTGGGAAGCCCAGTATAAATCTGCTGCAAAATTTTCAAAGCACCATGGTGAATATGGCCCAATATCCTGTGCCATAGCTCGCCCTCATCTCGGCTCACCACTCCTTCTTCCTTGCCTGTCATTTCTGCGCAGCCATCTACCCGCAACTGATAAAGGTTCTTAACTCGAACCCCTATCCTCTGGGTTTCACCAGTTTCCTTATTGCGCAAGAAAGCCTTTCCCTCACTAAAGACAACATCATATCCCTTGTCTTCTAACATTCCCACAGAGATAATATTATTTTTCAATCCTAGAACATGCATCACTTCCTTATATACGAAGGGTTTACCAGACACCTTCTCAAAGGAAATGGTACCGATACTATTCGCACTGTATCTACCATCATCGCCCATCTCGATGTGCACTCCAAGATCTTTCTCATCCAAATCAGTAAACAAATATTTGTCTCCGGTCATGTGAAAAGACACACCACTGTCAAGAAACCACACTAAACCCATCATACATGAGACCAAGCATGCGATCAGCGAAAAATCCAACTCAAACTATGAGGCTAAGGCCTCTCCAGCTACAGATCTAGCAGCCTGCTTATTTTTCTTCTTCTATGGACAATTGGTGGCGTAATGTCCGTGTTGGTGATAGTGAAAGCACTTCACCTTGGACATGTCCTGCTTCTTGCCTTTTGCACCGGATTGAGAAGAATTCTTCTTGCTCTCCCCCTTCCTTGATTTGGTAGCCAAAGCGCAATTTTCTTCATCTGAATTCTTTGATGAAGATCCGTCCCTGGTACTTCACCTTATCTCCTCTTGCACAAGATCCGACCAAAGTCACTCCCATCCTGGCAATTTCTCCCGACCATTGACAGAGTCCTGATAGGAATGCCAACTCTTCAGAAGCCCAAGGAGAGCGAAGCTCACCAAGTCCTCGTCATCTACAGTAACCCCCACACTTCCCAGCTCATCCCTGCACTGGACAAACTTCGTGAGGTACTTGGGTATACTATCGCCTTTCTCCATTTTTATGTTCCTGAGTTTATCCTTGAGCGCCAACTTCCTCTGGTCGCTCTTGCTTTGGAACAAATATGTCAAAGTTTTCCACATAAAGAATGGAGAAGCTTTACCATGAAGGCTGGACACTATGTGATCCTTCACACCCTCCAACAGAATCCTTCGACATTTTTTTGTCTTCTTTTGCCATGCATCAAGTGCGACAGCATCGCTAGAAGAAGGTTTTTGAATTTCTGCATCTATGAACTCCTTCAACCCATTTTCATCCAACACCGCCTCCATCTTGTCCTTCCATGCAATATAATTAGAGCTGCCCTCAAGGGAATACTCCAATCGCAATCTGTTGAAATACATCTTAACTTTGACACCAAGAAAACACTGCTACAAATTTGAATTCCACCAGCTCAAAAACTCAACCGCTTCAATGTTTTGCAATTGCTCCAATGATCAATATCCCTCTAATACCATGTAGAAATTTATATAACTGATATGTTATACATCCGAGATTCTCCTGATCACACACTATTTGACTTCATGCACAATACAGAATCTCTTCTACCATTGATAATTAATTGCAGAAATAAAAACAATCACATGCGCACATTAAAACCATAAACATTCACACATATGAACACAGTATTTTATGGGAAAGCTTAAATCTGAAAACCCCCAACTATCTATATATTATATGTCATATATATCATGTAACAATCATTTTACAAAGCTCCTCACAAGCTCTCAGTACAATCTCCAATTTCTACACACTAATCAGGTCTGATATAGCAAACACATGCTCCAATCTCTGCCACCTACTAGCCTGCCTCTACTGCGCAATCATTGCTGAAGAATGGCTCTGAATGAAATCAAATTGGTCTAGCCTTGCTCACGCAATCCTCATTGGCATCTCCAACCACTGTGTGTTGAAAATCATGCAACACTATAGTCACAATTGATACTCACACTGCTCTTTCACCTACCTCTTCACCGATCTCCACTGAAACTGTCCATGCACCGTAGTTAACTGATGTATTCTTTAGTTGATTAATGGGTTAATAATTAGTGAATTAGTGTATTCATTGCACCATCTACTGCTAGTGTATCAATCGATTAGGCCGTGCAACTAGCTCAACTATGTTTAACTCAGTTAAACTGAACACAACTCCACCAACTACTTCAATAACTCCACCAAACTCTGTCACATGAGTTCTAACTAAAGTATCCATGCAATAGCTCCACTTAACCCTCAAGAATAGAGTAATTCCTTCTGTCAGCTCCTGTGCCACATCTGTGCACTTAACTGAAGTGCTCCAAGAGAATAAGATAATGTTTATAGTCCAAGTATTATTAAGAGCTAATAATATTCGACATATCTATTTTTAGACTGGCAATTTAAAAATAGATTCCACCCAATATGTCTAAAAATAGAAGTCCATTCATTTTTTCCAACTTGACCAACCATCCACAAATAGCATCCTGCAACTCATAGAATATGATCGACATGTCTAAAAATAGACTTGCGCCAAAAATAGCCTACGGGCCCACTTAGTGAAGGCAACTCTTTTCACTAAGCTCATCATCTTGTTGCAATCTCAACACTCTTTTTGAGTAACTGTAACAACAAATCCTCTAGATGGTCAAAATGTATTGTTTCTTCTTTTTTAAGAGGCATTCAGTTGGTCTCTTTCCTATATTCAGATTTTAGTTTCTGGGCAAGTGAAACAACTCCTCCTTCTGTGGATCTGCCCCCCTTGAAACTGATCTATTTAATGTATTTTTTCATCATTTGTAAGGGGGGGGAAGGTGGAATAAGTTGGAATCATTGAGGACGCTCTGCCATCCATTTTGTAACAGTTTGGTAGGGAATTGATAAAGAAATGTAGCATTGATTTATGGGATCCCTGTGGTATGGATTTTAGCACTGTTCTTTCCTTTGTGATTATTTGTTAATTGTTATGTTTGCCATTCATTAATTCATATTTCTATTTGGATGTTTTCAAGATAGATAGGTAGAATCCATTGTATAATGCTCTGCCTTAGGAAATTCATTCAATACTTTATGTTTTCTGCTGTTTGAAGAGGATACATATCCTATTCCCTTTTCAGCTTCTCACTAGTCTTAAACACTCCATCATCATTTAAAACAAAGTTGTTAAAATCCCTGCCTACCTTGCCCCATAGAATACCCTATATCTCTGATTTAATTCCCCAGATTCAAACTTCCCAGCCCCATCTGATCCATACAACCCAAAAAATTGATAAAACATTTCGAGCTACTATACCTAGCCTAAAATCAATTTGTAGTTATATTTCATTGAACATTTTTTCACGGAGAGAGCCCTCTACTGACCTTGTAGAGCTAGCTACAAGGCTAAGCGTGGTTTGAGGTTACCCTTATTTTCCTTCCTTCAACCTGAGGTTCAAATTAGGTGTTAACAACCCTCTTTTTAGTTTCTCATTCTAGCCCTTTTGGAAATGAGATTGGCCTCTACACCTATTGCTCCCCTCTGCATGTCTTCTAATGTAAGGGGTTCTCTTCCTCTTAATTGATAAGCCATATCTAGATCAAAACCATGTCGAAATTTAACTAGGGCTAAACCCTATGGGGGTTTCATGTGAGGAGGAAGTGCATTATATACACTGTTGAACCTAGTGCAGTAATCTTGAACACTTTCTCCTGCATTAATTTTGAGGTTCTCATAATCTGACAAGATTTGAAGAGGAGTTTTCTTTATTTACCACTTATTTATGAATGCTTGATGAAGAGTAGAGAGGAAATGGATACTATTAGGGGCTATTTTTTTGAACCATTTCTTGGCTTCTCCTTCTAAAATTTGGGCAAACATTCTCATTTTGATGGTCTCATCTTCTATTCTTGGTAATCGAAAGCATAATTCATCTTATATACATGTTGATAAGAAGTTTTAGGATGACCTCCATCAAGGTGTGGGATATTAGATTGGCAGTCCTGTGGTATAGGAAATAGATGTTGTGATAACACCAATGGGGCATACCAGGCTATCATGATTTGTGGTTGGGGAAACAAAGGAGGGTTAAAAAGTGGAGGATTGATAAAAGGAGGTAAAGGGTTAAATGGAGGAAGGTGAATAGTGGGTATATGAATGGGGGTTGAGGTTAGTACAAAAGGATTTTGTTGTAAGGTGGATGGGTCTAAAACTATCTCGGTGATCCAACTCTGAGATCTAGTCCTAGACAAGTTTTGTTTTTAGGGGTGAGTCAGAGAGGATATTCTGCAAGTCTTTAAGGTTTTCAGCTAGGGAACTTTCTTTGTGTATTGGTCTGCTAACAATTAAATTTCTAGATCTAGGAGATTTCCTTAGGATATGCTCTACATTGTCAACTATTGTAGGAGGGTTTGGGTTAGGATGGGATCTGGTAAAGATTCTTCTAGAAGCCAGAATTTAGACCCAAAATTAAGAGAGGTTGAGAGTTTTATGATAGTTTTGAAAAACAAACCAATCTATGAAAGAAATACTTAATCCATAAGGTATTCTTAACTTGGTTCTATTTGAGGTGTGATGATATCCAGATTTCTCAATAATTTTCCCAGTGGAGTTTGTAGAAAACCAGTGGAGTCAGCGGGCCTATTGAAAACCAGTGGAGTCACTAGGTGGATAATTTTTAACTATCTTTAGGTTGGCTGTTGTCCACCATCAACAACCAGATATGAGTCTTGGCTAACACTTGATTCACCTAATTTTTAATAGGGTTTTTGAGTCCATGAGGGAGTATTAATATTTTTTAATAACTCAGTTCTCAAGTATGGTCACCATTATGTTGGCTCCCCGTGATTTGCAAGATTGGAAAGAACAACTCTGTAGGGAACCACATCAGACCACTCTGGAGTCCAAGGACCTAGCCTTCCTGGACTTAGAGGGGGCTCTCTCTATGTTTTTTTCTGTAAATGATTTATCTTTATTCTTAATTTTTCTGATTTTAGGCTAGTTATATAGTTCTAGGACTGTTTGTTTTGTTTCATTGATTGATTGAGTGATTAATTGATTTGAGTGTTTCAGTTGAATATATAGACTGTGAGAAGAATTAATCCATTGGGTTATGGAGTCATAAAAGGATTTAATTGTTCATCAACTCTGTAAGGGTTTTCATAGGGAAAACTAACTATATCAAGTGGATCTCTTAGATTAGATGAAATATGAAATGACAACAAGTTTTGAAATTAGTAAAACTAAAGGGCAATTAAGAATCCTTTAACTATACTTCAACAAGAAAAGCCTTTTAGGTAACTATTTAAGAAAAACCAAAGGACAGGGAAAACCATTAATTTATTTGGCTAGGCTCTACTAGGTAAACCTTAAGACAACAATCCAGAAATCCTAGAGAGCAGGGCATCCCTGAATTCTCTAGCTATTACTTTCAGACAAAGAAAACATTCAAGGTAACAGTCAGTGAAATTAAAGAGAAGGAAACCCCTGAATTCTTTAATAAAACTTCAAAGAAGGTCTTTAAAGCAACATTTTAAGAAAAACAAAAGGACAGGTAAAACCATAAACTTCTATGGCTAGAATCTTGTAAGTAAACTTCAAAGAAAGCGTTGAAAATAACATTTCAAGAAAAACCAAAGGACAGGGTAAACCATAAACTTCTTTGGCTAGAATCTACTAAGTAAAATTCAAGGAAAAAAGCTAGGTGGAACTAAAGAGCAGGACACCCCTGAATTCTTTAATCAGACCTTGCAGAAGAAAACATTAAGATGAAATAAGTAGACAGAATTAAGGTGCCAAGACAACATATCTTAATCTGAAATTTATGTATTTTTATTAGAGAAATGATGGACAGTATGGAAAACATAAGAGAGAACATTGACAAAGAAGGATAACATCACCATTAACATAGCTCAAGAATCCTGTGAACATGCTTGTATTACTGATGTCCAGAACAGTTACATTACTCAAATACAACAATCTCTGCAACTTAGAGTCTGACCAAAATCTAGCCTGGCAGCTCAGCCAACCAACCAACCAAAAAACACTAAAAATGAATAATACATGTAGTATTTATCTGCAAAATGAGGAGGTGATCCTAATCTAGGGTTTCAGGAAATAGTTATTATAGATTAAATGTAATCTTGACCTTTGAGACCATGCAAGGCCCAAGGAAAAATATCACTGATTGACTCATTGTAACAATAACTTTTAACTTAACTGTTGAGCTAAATTTTGAGATATTTTTGAATTTTTGGCTTTAATATTAACTCTAAAATAAATTCTAAGTAGTTGAGAAATATCTCTGATTGGAACATTAAGTGAGGTAGCTGCCTTTAGCAGAAATAAGATGTAGGTGGAAAAATGTGTTTTGGAAGAAGTAATTGTTGTTTTTCCTTGTCATTCGGATATGCCTTCTTTGCTAGTTTGCCTCTGATTTGTTCTTTAAACCCTATTTAGTCTTTAAAACTTGAATTTGTCTCTCATTGTGTGTCTTACTATTTTCTCCTTTATTGCCATTGTCATTTCTACCTTTATGTAATATCCCAAAAGGGAGAATGCAGTAATACTAAAACACAATATAAGAATTGCAGCAAAGTAAACAATAAATCTATATACATAGAAAAATGCATAGAAATAGCTGAGCCATTTTATTAATTTGGAGGTGAAAAATAAAGTACAATAGTGCTCAAAATATGAGACACTCAAGCTACAAAAGTAGCCTAAAATGACCCTGCAATGATATCCCAAGAGGGACTGCGTAACTACTGCTCTGCTGGAAGGTATACTGTCTTGTCCCTGTTGCAAATATAGGGACTACAACTGCCTGTAAGATAAAAGGTTAGATCTAGGCAGAATGGGAGCTCTGATGATGCTGAAATCGTAGATCTAGGGTCTATGATGGATTCGCAAGGTAGCCCAGGAGGGGTTTCTCATATCTGTAAGTATAAGACAACCTTCCCCTTAGGGTTTCACATATATGTTGCTGAGAAATGTAGAGATGAAGCTAGATCTGATGATATGATGGCTGCAATGATGTACAATTAGATCTATGCAAGAAGGGTTGATCCCTTCACTAGATTCTTGGGCTAAAAGCTCAAGATCTAGCTCCTCCAATATCCTCCACTAAAAATAGCTACTGAATGAACAACATCTTCAGAAAAATGCACTGTCAAAGAGGGAGGCTCTTTAGCCTGCTTCTAGATGTGGCAAATCAACTCTTGAGTGATGGAAACCATAGATCCAATGTGAGGAGGTTATCCCTCACAAGATTTCCAGCTGAAATACTAGAAAATTTCTTCCTCCAATAGATCTACAAGACTGAACTGCGCAATACTTGAGGGGACTGCTACTACATGGAGGTAAAACCCAATGGCCTAAATTTCGTATTAGATCTGCTGCTCCTAAAAGGATGAATCTGAAGAACAAGGTGGTAGGTTGATTCCTCCACTGGTTTCCTAGCTGAATGCTAGAAACAACCTCCTTAAGATGGCACTAATGCCTGATATGGAATGAAGAACAATCCTCTTTGCAGAGCTACTCAAAGAAATAGGTGGGATTCCTGCTCGGGAACACCCTGAAAACTCTTCTAAACAACCCAAGTTTGCATAGAAATGTCCTTAGACAAATCTAGATCTAAACAAATCAAGAGATGAATGATCCAAATCATTCCTTCAATTGTGCCTTCACCTTCATTATATGCATGAGCCTTCCATAGCCTGGGCCCACTCCAAATCTGCGTTGTACATGTGGACAAAGTCTTCATGTTTGACTGTGCTATTGATTTGGTCAATTTTCACTGAATCAACATGATCCATTTCCTCCATCATGTTCAAATGGGATGATCACCCTCTCCATCATGCATGCATTAAATGCATCACTTCCTCCACTATTTTATCATAAGTGCTTAATGATCTTCTTTGGATGCATTATGATCTCAGTTGACCCTATCAAATATCCTCGTAATTTTATATTTAAAATGCATGATCTTATTTGACTGATTCATCCTCCATAATCTATCTCATAAGTGAGACATGATCTCCATTAATGGAACTTCTCCACTACTCCATGATTCTAGATCTAGATCTAAAATATCCACATACACACATAAAAAGTGGATTTTATTCATCTATGAGGTTTGTGGGTATCTCCACCATTTTATTTACTTAATTTGTTAAGAAAATCAAGGACTCTAATATTCCAAATATGATGTGGAAATTTGGGAATATTACAGTCCCCCCCCCCCAAGAAAAATGTTTCTTGTCCTAAATCAACTCCAAAAGTAGATGCAAAGCCATCTACTCCCCTCCAAATGGCATCCACGTAAGGAAGGCTTCCTCCATTTTCTGGAATGTGTCATACATGTTTGGTTCCAAAGTTGTCTCTCAAGAGAGCATAGAATGACCTCCAACTGTGTAGTTAGATGCCCTCCTGTCATCATGAAGTACCAAGTGACAACCATATAATGTCCAACATCATCATCAATACATGAGACACATAGAATAAAGTGGTTCTTCCTACAAAGGAAAAGCTCCATCTCACAATACATCTCTTCATCCCATGCTTCATGAATTTGATTGAGCATTGATATGCTCTCATCCTTAACCCTATTGGCCTTGTTGGATTCAAGCATCATTCCAACATCATGCAAAAGAAGAAAAGGAGATATATGGGTAGACAAAGATGTCAAACCATATTCTCCTAATAGTAACCATCGGAGTAAGGTCCTTTGCTGCCATCCTCCATCTCCTCTATGTAAGATGGACAAGCCAAACTCCCCCAAAAGAAACCAAAGCAACAAGAGATCTTGCTACTTTCTCTCCTTTTCATGTGCATCATGGAGCAAAAAAATACTAATGGACATATGGAATTTCACATCAGCTCAATACAAAGAAACATCATCAATGCACATCATGAGAGCATCATGCCAAGATTTACCGAATACAAAACACATTGTTACACAACAATTTGTCACCGTCCCTACAATCCCCATCCCGCACATTGGAGGGCTCATTCCGTGACCTGTGTGCAGAGACAAGAATTGAAAATACTTTCATTGCATCCCTCTGAAGATGAGATTTAATTTCCCTGAAGACATCTCCTTGCAAAAAACCCTAAAAATAGCTCTTTCTTCATTGGCGTGGTTCCATAGTTCAGCCCTCGCGCCAAGGGGGAAAATCCTCCAAAGAGGGCGCGCCAATTGGCGCTCTGTCATAGAGCCGCACCCGCGCCAACCATATTAAGAGGTGTTTTTTAAATATAAAAGGCGGAAGTTTCATCCTAACCAATTCCTGGACTGATATCTATCTTGAGTTGGGTGGTTTGGCTATGGATTTCCATAGAGAGGAAGTGGTTTTCCACCTCTCATGGAAGCTTCCTTGATGATAGGGCCAATCCCATAATTATAGGGGATCCCAAC
Organism: Pinus albicaulis; assembly: GCA_034641835.2. Taxonomy (NCBI): domain Eukaryota; kingdom Viridiplantae; phylum Streptophyta; class Pinopsida; order Pinales; family Pinaceae; genus Pinus; species Pinus albicaulis. The sequence continues at coordinate 499,581,485 of CM076571.1, read as the reverse complement.
TTCTCTTCCTCCTTCTATAAAAGCTTGCCCATTTCCCTTGCAAGCTAGTTCCAAAATCTCCAAATTCCCAAGAGCTTTCATATCCTTATGCTGCAAGAGCCTTCTTGATTCCCTAAGGCCAAATCCAAGCAAGGAGACTATTGCCAAGTATACAGAGAGAGAGGCTTGTCCCATCCCTGACAGGCTTTATCGAGACATGTTCTGATGATGACCCGCCAAAGGAGAATTTGGCATCGAAGCTTTGGTTGTATTCTTCTTTTTGACTCATTAATATTAAGTGACTATTGGTTATGGTTCCACTCTTGTTCTTGATCATGTTCATGAGTTATGTCCTCTTCGACTGACATATAGTTGTATATACTGGATTTTATGCTTGCGTTTGTGTTGTTTCTTGCATATGCAGGTGTCCAATCACGGAGATCGTGAGGATTGTGATCTGCCAGGGCAAAGGAACGGGAGCACCACCTCTTCTACAAACGACAACGTTGGATTCCAGGTAAGCCTTCCTCGCAAGTCGGTTTATTTAGAATTAGGAACCTGCACTGTAGCGTGTTCGATTGTTGCTAGAGCCAATCTGGGCTAGTAGGGATCGCCTCTGTCCGTAGAGGGGATTTACCTCCTCAACAATTTGGCGACTCCGCTGGGGACTAAGCTTGTTGTTCGTTTTATAAGCTATAGACGGAGCCTGAAGTTGGCCAGATAGCCTTCGAAACGCTATTGCTCTGCATTAGCGAAGTATATCAAAGCTGCTTCAGTCAATCTCCGGTTTAGTTTGTAAATTGAACCTTTTGAGCATTTTCTTGTGTTTTCGGTTGATTCTTGATCCTCCTTGCTTGATCAGCTCTTTTGGGCTGGCTCTTTCTGTGAATTTGGCTTTTGGATAGCTTGATCATCACTAGTCTACTTGTTGGATTGCTCTTTTTTATTTTTGACTGGTAAACTTGATTGGCGCGCTTTGCAGCTTGACAGTCGCGCCCATTGGCGCAGGTTGCTAGTGTATTACCCGCGCCAATTCTATTCTGGCGCTAGCTTCAGCCTTACAGTCGCGCCAATCTTGTAAGGTACTAGGGTTTACTCTGTTTTGAGCTTTCTCAGCTTGATCTGTGTCTATCTCGCTTTGAGCCTAGATCACATGGTTCATTTGAGTCTTGGGGATTCTGCCTGAAGTGGTGAGTCTGATTTTGGTTGGGAGAAATTCTTTGTTTTTCATTTTCAGGCGTTGGCGCTTGTTGTCAGTTAGCAACCCGTGCCAATTGGCCATTGGCACTAGTTTTCAATGTGCAAGTCGCGCCAGTTGGCGCTAGTTGTCAATGTACAAGTCGAGCCAATTTCAGGGTGTGTGAAAATTGAGTTTTTTTTTCCTAAATCCTTCACCAGTGTGTCTTTCCCTTTCGGTCTTTTCAATGTATGAACATAGATTACATTGCTCATTGTTTGAAAGGTCTTATTTCCATGATAGTTTGATGTAAAAGGGAATGAATGCCTTGTTTTGATCTCTTGCTTTGGAAGTCCTCTTTGTGTTTGACCTCATATGTCTTGTCACCTTTTGAGAGATTTCACAACAAAGTGTTTGAAACAACTATTGCATTCTTAGTGCTTGTTTACATCTCTTTTGCATTCATCCTTCATTAAGGAGATTTGCGTTCTTTTAGTTTTTGTCTCATAGTTTTCTTTTCGTTAAAATGCATTAGATCACATTGCATTGAAAAGTATTTTTAAGATTTATCATTTGACTTAGATCACATTGCTTAATGATTGAAAACTAAAGGTCGCATCGAGTGCATTCTCTTTTCATTAAAAACATGCATTAAGTAGATTCTCATTTCATCGAAAAATGCATTGAGTGCATTCTTATCATTTGAAAAGGAAAATGAAATTGTGCATAGATTACAATTGCATAGTTTTCGAAAAAGAGGATTTTGCATAGATTACATTGCATTATTCATTTCGTTGAGTGTTTTAGAATACTTTCAGATAGTGAAAGTCATCTAGTTTGGAAAAATTTTCATTTGCAGTGTTGTTGTTTGTTGCATCATTGTTTGAAACTCTTCCCTTAACTAGATAGCATTCATCGAATTGAAAATATTTCTTTTCTCATATAGCTGCATATAGGATATTGTCATATCACATGCGGTAGGGCCTTGAAACCGAGACGTAATTGAAGATAAACTTTAAAATCTACTCAATTTACACTAAGGCAGCATTGAAATCTAACGAAATGCATTTAGAGGTCTAGGCTAGAGACGTGTTCCGGCGTCTTAAAACCTAGTAGCTGTCGTTCGCCTATTGGCTTTAGACAGCACTAGTACGGACTTGTGCTCCCTGTACCATCGCGTATATAAAGGGAGACCCCACTAGGTTTCAATCCTTTATCCATAGGAAGCCGATTCTGCTGCCCTATACCCGTGATACACCGAACACAGCATTCGGGGAGATTACCTGCACGTACATTAAGTCCTTGGTTGATTTCTCTTTCATTTTAAAAACCAAGGTGTATATTGTAGTTCACGGTTATTTGGTACACCCTTTGCCTAGTATTCCTGAGCAGTCATTTTGATCTTTTCTGACTCTTTAAATATGAAAGGATCACCAAGCGCTTGTCCTTTCATGCTTGCATCAAATCTGAAAGAGATAGTCACCTTTTTAACCGTTTCTTGACTCTTAAAACATGAAACGGTGAAGTTTCTTATTTTTCAATGTGGTAAAAAATTAATCACCTGTGATCACATGCCCTTTTAGAATTTGCTTGTTGGTCGTTTGATTGTGTGCCTTGGTTTTTAGCCCGTGTACGGTTTTGAGTTGTTGATGGCAACTTTTCCAGAGTTCACCAACCAAGGAATCCCCTCCGATGGGAATCCTGGTCATTTTCTTCCTTTTGGAAATGTTGGTGCTCCTTATATGGCAACGTTGTCCCTTCCTGGGTTAACTGTTGGGTTGCCTGTTTGGTTGTTCTCAACCTCTGTGGTCCCAAATGTCCCGGCTACTGGTCAATCAGTTCCTCCACCTGAACAACATCATGTTGATTCCAAGGTGGACCTCTCCCCTTCTACGCCTGTTTCTACGTCCTCCTCTTCTACTTCGCCTGGTGAAAGTCTGGATTCTAGTAACTAGGTGGCTAAGAAGAAGAAGAAGAAGACAAAGAAGAAGAAGTCCGATAAAGGAGAGGCTAGCTCTGCAGCTATTGCGCCTAAGAATTCTTCCATTGATAAACCTTCCAACCCTCCATGGAAATTCAAGTTCCCTTGCATGTTGTGCATAGGAGATCATCTTCTTCAAGACTGCCCTGGCATTCCCAAGGTACTTGAAGAATGGTCCAATGGTCGTCCACCGTTTCCTTTGGATTCTGGGAGTCAGGTTGGGGGCACGTCTTCAACTGGTGTTGATAAGGCTCCTAAGAAGTAGAGTAAGATTACCAATCCCTGTAAGTTGTGTGAAGGGCACCATGCCATTCACCTTTGTCTGTATATGGATGAAGCCAAAAGAGTCTTGGACAACTCGGCTATTTCTAAACCATGCCTCCTGGCTGGTTATAAACATCTTTCTTTGAGTCCTCCACCAGCTGATCCTACGATTGGTCAAGAGTCATCCTTGGTCGATCCCGCTCCCCCGGAAATTCAAATTCATGAATCTGTTCCCGACCAATCATTGGCCGTGGGATCGGTTGAGCTAGTCCCTTCTATGGTGCACCAGGTCTTTTCCGTGGAGAGTGGACCTCACACCCCTCAGGTTCTTCTTTTTTCTTCAGATTCTTCAGACTTGGAGAAAGATTCTCCTGTCCCCGTCCCTCAAGAAGAAGCTCCTTCGCCTCCAGTGTTGGAGGTCCCGAAGGATCCCCCTCCCACCTTCGAGATGGAGGTTGTGCAGGATGCTCCTTCTTCCGTAACATCAGGGGAAGACCTTCTCAGTTCGATGGTAGCCCCTCCAAGTAGTTTGGTCGCTTCCTTTGATTGGAGTCGATTTGCAGGATACCGCCTTCCGTCTTACGTGCCTTTCGAGATCACAGTACATGCTTTTGGTCTGGTTGTACCCAGCACCATTATAGACGAAGGTGCATCTATTAGTGTTCTATCCTCAACTACTTGGAAAGCTTTTGGCTCGCCGCCGCTTGCGCCTGTTACGTAGAATCTGTTGGCATTTAACAGAAGGATTAGTCAACCGTTAGGGATCCTTCCAAGGTTACCTGTTACTTTGGGAGGTAAAACCGTCCATATGGACGTGATGGTTGTTCCAGGCCCCTTAGATTTCAATATGCTTCTGGGGCGCGATTACACCTATGCCATGGGAGCACTTGTCTCCTCCCTTTTTCGTGTGGTCCGTTTTCCACATGAAGGACGGATCGTGACCATTGATCAGCTTTCGTTCTTTGGTCCTGATGTGGCAACTGGCACACCATCATCCCTTCCTGGTTTTTATCCACCCGTTGTATCTGCCCCACCGCAGGTCAACTATGTGGCTACCTACCCCGTGCCTGTGCTCAGTGATGATGCCGTCATGCATCAGGTACTGGGGGCATTGGGTCCTGACTTCCAGGATTTTTTCCTTCCATCAGGTGCGGGACTCTTGGAAGCCATGAATTCTTGTTCATCATGACGAGTATTCTATCGGAGCATGGTTCATTCCTTGCGTCAAGCTCCTGAAAAAATGAAATCAAGTTTGTCGGAGCATAGTTCCTCCACTTGTGTCAAGCTCCTAAAACAATGAAACAGGCTGTTTGAGGATAGTTCTTTTAAGTGTGTCAACCTCGTTAAAATAATGAAACACGAGCCTGTTCAATTCGAGTTTTGTTAACTTTAGATAAAATCTCTTGTGTTGAACCTTCACTCCATCTTCCTTTCATATGGATTGAAGCTTGGGGGGCATGTACCTTGAATTGAGTCACCATGTTGGGGGACATGCTTACTTTTTCAAGCATAGTTTGTTTCCATTTCAAGCTTCTGTAAAAATGAAACTGGTTTCAAGCATAGTTTATCTTTGTTTCAAGCTTGTGTAAAAATGAAACCAACTTCAAGCAGAGTTTCCTGATTTCAAGCTTGTATGAAACCTTTCCCATTTTACCTCTCGCGATTTCCATTTTATCAGCGCGTTTTTACTAGATGAGCCTTGGTTTTCTCACTCCATCGTCATTATCTGCTTGGCCGATCATATGCCTTCACTTGGTTGTTTTACCCGTTCCTGAGGAACCGCTGCGATGAGTGGTCTTGTTAGCCAGCATCTTAACCTTTACTTGTTCTAGAGCAGTCCCACCATTACTGGAACTAGTTGCTACCCTTTATACCACTCGTTCCTCCAGGAGGAGTCAAATTTTAGCTCTTTTCTAACTCTCTAAACATGAAAATATTGTCGAGGCCCTTGTCATTTCGATCTCGTTAAAGTGGACACGAATCGACATCTACCCAGTATATGTTTACCCCTTTTTCAGGTTGGGATGGATTATTTACGAAAAAGGAATACCCTAGCCTATCGTGACTAGGAGGTTTTCTTAGACATAGTTTTCTACCTTTTCGGATCTGAGGAACTATTTACGAAAAGGGACCTTTGGAGTTTACTTTTTTGCTATCTTTTCAAACTCTCTAAATATGAAAAGACGCTGATTTATTCCTTTGTCAGACTTGTTAAACCCTGATGACATTGGATTCAGTCGTGATGACAATATTCGAGTTCCTCCTTCCTAGGGCTCGTTAAATGTACTAGGATGGGTTCATCTGAAGGATAGACTTATATGACAAGCATATGGTATCCTCTTCAAGCTTGTGTAAAAATAAAGAGGTACTCATTGAAATGGTGGGGAAAAATGGAACCAAAATCATTGTCGTGTCGACAGTATGTCGCTCTTGAACATGGCACTTGTCTGCATTCGTGTCGGGTTGGGGACATCTCATCTCGTTTTCCACTTGCCTCCGTGGGTTTGGGTGATCCCTTTTGACCTCTCATCTTCTCTTTGCCTCGTCACCGTGACCTTTGATATTTTGATGTCAAATAATGCCAAGTCCACTGTCCTGCCGTTTATATGTTCAAGAGAAGTTGACCTCTGCAAAGTACCAACCTTCCTATGATTCTCATCTGATCGTGATTCACAAAAACATCATGTTCCTCTGTCTCGTGTCGATGACGTGGGAATCATTATGGCCCACCTTCAATCAAGGTCACTTCCTGTTGAATTCAGCTCATTATCCAGGAAGCTGATCTAGAGACTCCCTTATGGTACCTTGGAGCCTGCATGCCTCAATGGCAGGTTCTTCACATTCGACGTAAGGTTTTCATTATTGACCTTTGATCGAGTGATTCTGTGGGTGTTCGATGCCAGCTCACTGATTCGAACGCCGTATATTGTACCTATAGTACCTTGAGAGCCATTGTCATTATTGGTGGTTCCTCTTGTGTCTGTTAACAGCTTTCATCATTGGCTGGTAATCAGGCGATGTTCTTGCATGTTCGACTTCAGGTCACATATTCGCATGCTTGAACTTGTACTTTGTTCGGGTCGAGATGGAGCGCAAGACCCTGGATTGTGTCTGTTGTAATCCAGGCTGCGATATTGTGGATTATTATGATTATTTACATGACTCACTGATTGGATGGCTACGACCATACCTGAGTCTATTTATCAATCCTTACTGGATGGCTGCGTCCATGCCTTGGATCTAGATTATTGTACACTCTGTTATGGATGGCTGTGCCCATACCACGTATATATATCATGTATCTGAGACATCAGTTGTACTTTGCTCCGCAGGTTTTCCAATGGCAGTGTTTTTAGTCGGTATGTTCTCGTAAAGCATTTCACCCCTCTCTCTCTCTTTCGGGCCTCATGCTTTAGGGGGCATCTGTTACACAGCAATTTGTCACCGTCCCTACAATCCCCATCCCGCACATTGGAGGGCTCATTCCGTGACCTGTGAGCAGAGACAAGACTTGAAAATACTTTCATTGCATCCCTCTGAATATGAGCTTTAATTGCCCTGAAGACATCTCCTTACAAAAAACCCTAAAAATAGCTCTTTCTTCATTGGCGCAGTTCCATAGTTCAGCCCTCGTGCCAAAGGGGCAAATCCTCCAAAGAGGGCGCGCCAATTGGCGCTCTGTCATAGAGCCGCACCCGCGCCAACCATATTAAGAGGTGTTTTTTAAATATAAAAGGCGAAAGTTTCATCCTAACAAATTCCTGGACTGATATCTATCTTGAGTTGGGCGGTTTGGCTACGGATTTCCATAGAGAGGAAGTGGTTTTCCACCTCTCATGGAAGCTTCCTTGATGATAGGGCCAATCTCATAATTATAGGGGATCCCAACTTCCCTTCCTCCTTCTATAAAAGCTTGCCCATTTCCCTTGCAAACTAGTTCCAGAATCTCCAAATTCCCAAGAGCTTTCATATCCTTATGCTGCAAGAGCCTTCTTGATTCCCTAAGGCCAAATCCAAGCAAGGAGACTATTTCCAAGTATCCGGAGAGAGAGGCTTGTCCCATCCCTGACAGGCTTTATCGAGACATGTTCTGCTGACGACCCGCCAAAGGAGAATTTGGCATCGAGGCTTTGGTTTTATTCTTCTTTTTGACTCATTAATATTAAGTTACTATTGGTTATAGTTCCACTCTCGTTCTTGATCATCTTCATGAGTTATGTCCTCTTCGACTGACATATAGTTGTATATACTAGATTTTATGCTTGCGTTGTGTTGTTTCTTGCATGTGCAGGTGTCCAATCACGGAGATCGTGAGGATTGTGATCTGCCAGGGCAAAGGAACGGGAGCACCACCTCTTCTACAAATGACAGCGTTGGATTCCAGGTAAGCCTTCCTCGCAAGTTGGTTTATTTACAATTAGGAACCTGCACTGTAGCGTGTTCGATTATTGCTAGACCCGATCTGGGCTAGTAGGGATCGCCTCTGTCCGCAGAGGGGATTTACCTCCTCAACACACATAGACATAGGAGATGTCATGTGGTGGCCAATCTCTCTCAAGGGAAACCAAAATGAACATGCCTTCTTTTGTTGCATTCTATCATTGATACACAAGGCATGAATCAGAAAAATATGAGCTATTGGGTGGTAGCCATACTTACCCAAGAGCAACCATCGCAGCCATGCCTACTTCTTCATTTCATAAGTGTTCTTCAAGGCATGGATTAAAGAAATAGGAGCCTTTGGGTAGTGAAAAGATTCTCCCAAGGGAAACCATCATAACCAAGCTTGCTGGCCCATCTCATAAATCTGCAAGTGGTCATGCAACCCCTTTCTTATCATCCTCGCCCACTCACCCCAATATGGATGATGGGCGATGTGCTACATAATCATGGTATCCTCCCTTTGTAGAATACCATCTTCCCCAAACTGATGAATAGCTTTGCACTTCATGAAATGTTGAAGTTCACCTCCAATGAGATCTCTTAATGAGATTCTCTTTTCACCAAAGGCCCCTGAAAACCAATGAATTTTTGGATCTGCTATAGGTATAAGTTTCTCTTTGAGCTGTGAGATGCTCATTGAGAAAGGGTCATCTAGAAAGGAGAAAAGGTTTCTCATCTCAAGATTTCTACCATTTATCATCTTTACCTCCATTACTTCATGAGTGAAGCTACCTTCAGAATGCTCCAAGGATGATGGGACCTTATCATCGTCACAGCTACTAAGTGACAACGATGTAGATCTGCATGATAATATATATGTTGTCTCAAAGAAAGGCACAACATTGATCTCATAACCAGTTATTGTACACAGGATTATGTTCATTCCATTTTCTAAAACTCTACACTTCAACTCAAAGGGTTGAATGTAGCTCAACAATGATGAACTGGGATAGTTCTTAACCTCCTCCTTTATTATATCAAGGGTCATCTAAGCTGTGATATATTGCTGCTTCAAATTAGCACTATATTCTAACCCTTGGTTATTCATTGGCCCTGATGGCATGTCCTCATAAGTTTCAATAAGATCTACTGAAACAATATGTGATGAAATTTCATGCATACCTTGTATCAACTGATGTGTGGGAAACTCTTGCCAGAACACAAGAGTTCCTCCAACCGGGACAATAGTGTCTCCAACTGTTAGTAAGAGTGATGGTTGCTTTTCTCCAAGTGTACCATCACTAGAATATTCCTCCTCCTCCTCATGCATCTCCTGAATCATGCATGGGACTCTATGTGTCAAGAGCTCAAGCCTATCTTGCAAAGTTGCAAGTGTCCCTTCTCCGGATGCAAGTACTTCTGCAGCTAGTGGTGAATGTAGTGATTTCTTGTCCAGAGTGACAAGATTGACATCCTCCTCCTTAGGAAATGTCACTTTGTGACACATCTCTGGTTTTCTCCAATCAAATTCCTTCCTCAACTTGTGAAGGAAATCTGAATATTTAGTCACCTTTGCATGCTCCATGTGACCAAACCACCAATCATTGGCTTCACCTAAAACATGAAGTGCTACAATTTGAATAGCCTCTCTTTCATCTATAGGATGTAGCCTGAAAAATGCATCTAACTCTCTCCTCCAAGCCTTAACAGTGCTTGAGGAAGATCCATGAAATGTAGGCAAATAAAATCTATTATGACTCTTTCTTCTATTACTTCTATAAGGTCTTCTTTCTTCTTTGATTTTGAAGAATTGTTGGAGAGTTAGCTTCTCCTTGAATGCTCTAGAATACGCTTTGTACTCTTCAAGATATAGACTGAGAGTCTCATGAGTGTCAAGTTCATTCTTTTCTTCATTTATACACCTTTCACCTTCTCCAAAGAAAGTGGGCATAGTGGATCTATGAGGAGATCTAGGATTCTTCGGTTTTCTTCTTTGTTGATAGGAAGTGCTTGGTCCTTCCTCATCACATCTTCTTCTTGGATCTTCTTTCTGTCCTTCCTTCGTCATTGGCTTGACCTCCTTGGAGAGATCTTGCATGGATCTAAAGAAAGGAGTGGTAGAATTGTCATCCTCCATGATAGATCTCATCTATCTGCTTCTTCTTTTGATTTAAAAGATGAAATGTCCACAAGTTGAGCCAAAGATCATGCTCCGATACCATTGTAATATAGGAGAATGCAGTAATACTAAAACACAATATAAGAACTGTAGCAAAGTAAAAAATAAATCAATATACACAGCAGAATGCATAGAAATAGCTGAGCCATTTTATTAATTTGGAGGTGAAAAAGAAAGTACAATAGTGCTCAAAATATGAGACACTCAAACCACAAAAGTAGCCTAGAATGACCCTGCAATGATATCCCAAGAAGAACTGTGTAAATGATACTTTGATGGAAGGTATAGTGCACTATCCCTACTGCAAATATAGGGACTACAACTTCCTGTAAGATAAAAAGTAATATCTAGGAAGAATGGGAGCTCTGATGATGCTGAAATTGTAGATCTGGGCTTTATGATGGATTCCCAAGATAAACCAGGAAGGTTTTCTCAGATCTATAAGTCTAAGACAACCTTCACCTTATGGATTCACATATATGATGTTGGGAAATAAATATCTGAAGCTAGATCTGATGATATGATGGCTGCAATGATGTATAATCAGATATATGCAATAAGGGTTGATCCCTTCACTAGATTCTTGGGCTAAAAGCTCAAGATCTAGCTACTCCAATATCCTCCACTGAAAATAGTTGTTGAATGAACAACAACTTTAGAAAACTGTGCTATCAGAGAGGGAGGCTCTTTAACCTACTGCTAGATGTTACAAATCAGCTCCTGAGTGATGGAAACAATAGATCTAGTGTGAGGAGGTTATCCCTCACATGATTTCAAACTAAAATACTGGAAACTTCCTTCCTCCAATAGATCTACAAGATTGAAGTGTGCGAAATCCTTGAGGGGACTACTGTTGCATGGAGGTAAAACCCAATGGCCTGAATGCCGGATGTAGATCTGCTGCTCTTGAAAGGCTGAATCTGAAGAACAAGGTGGTAGGATGAATCCTCTACTGGTTTTGTAGCTGAATGCTAGAAAAAACCTACTAAAGATGGCACCAATGCCTGATATGGAATGAAGAACAATTCTCTTTCCAGAGCTACTCAAAGAAAGAGGTGGGATTCTAGCTTGGGAACACCCTACAAACTCTTCTAAACAGCCCAATGTTGAGTCTCAAATCTGCATCTTTTCCATACACTTTTCTATACCTTTTTCACTCACCTGAACCTCCCAAGTTGTCAATATCATTGTATATTAATTGCAAAAGAGCATCTAACATGGTTTTTAACTATATTTTTGTGTCTGTTGTTTGATTTAGATTTTGATCATTTAGCTGCGGAATCTTGCCACTTTCCGCAGCTGCTGCAACTTTCCACAGCCATTTTGTGAAACTCTATGTTACAGGTGTCTACAGGAAAAACGAGTCACATGGGCAAGTCAGAAATGATGTGGACATGGTTCGTGTCCTATTGGCTCGAGCAAACTCATCTAAAGAATTTGCGTTCAAAGGCGTCCAAATGGAAGTCAACCGTAGAGTCTCACGGTGACAGGACTCTGTTTCGTGTCACGTGAAGGTTCATATGGCCGTTTCTGAATTGCGGAGGATAAATCAACATCTGTACATGGCTCCTTAGCCGAATTCAAACATCCACTCCTCATAGATTTACTTTTCAATACGGCCATGATCCTAGATCCGTGGACGTAATGGTCTACATGTTCTCCATCACCATAAACTTTAGGAATTAGTTATGTTTCTTTTGTTATAAATAACACGTTTGCATATGCATATGGAGTTAGTCTCGATTAGTCTGTGTTAGTTTTTATTAGTCTGCTCTGTAATGTAATTACGCTGCCTTTGTGCCGTAATACTACCTTACTGTTATGACTGCATTTTAATATAAGAAGACTGTTTCCAAACGTAATTCGTACTTGAAGATTGTTGCCAAGGCTGGTATAGAGGGCCCCTGCACTTGCCAAGGTTCTGTGCATTATTGTATAGTTCTTATTTTATTTCTTTAAAGCTCATTGTGCCATAATCCATTCACATGTTTATACATTGCATCTTTCATGGTATATATGCTTCATTTCTGTTTATAAACTTTCATGCTTTCCATTTCACTTCTATCTTTCATGTTTTATGTTATTGATTACTGATCAGTGTTCTTGTTTCAGGTTATAGATAGGCAGCCCGGGCATTTTCATAACTTTTTAACTAATGACATGGAATTAACATTGTTCTGCTGCTAATTTGTTTTTCTTAGTTTCTGTTTAATTTCAGTACTGCTTTGTTTAATTCAGTTTTGCTCATTTGCTTCAGTAGTTAAATTTAGATATATTAAACTTCTCATAAGATCTTCAGTTGCCTCCGAAAGCCACAGTTGGACTGATGGTGAGGGATTGTATTATGGAATGTGTAGTTTGATATTAGTTTCCTTTCTGCAAATTTAGATATATTAAACTGCTCATAACATCTTCAGTTGCCTCCGAAAGCCACAGCTGGAATGATGGTGAGGGATTGTATTATGAAATGTGTAGTTTGGTATTAGTTTCCTTTCTGCAAATTTAGATATATTAAATTGTGCATGACATCTTCAGTTACCTCCGAAAGCCACAGCTGGACTGATGGTGAGGGATTGAATTATGAATGTATGGTTTGATATTAGTTTACTTTCTGCAAGTTAGATATCGGTTACTCAAGTTGTTTATGGTTACTTCCAAAAATCATAGCTGGACTAATGATGAGGGATCAGAAGACAAGTTGATGTAAATTGATTTAGATTTACTTTATTGCAACTTTTGGATTTCTTTCAGCATAATTTATTTTGTGTTTAGACAGCAGCAAGAATATTTTGGTTTCATGCTCACTAGTTCACTGTTTTGATTCATTAGATTAGCAGCATATTTTCATTTCAGCAACGCATTTTCATTTCCTTTCAATTTTTGTCATTGTAATTTTCAAATTCCTTTTTAAGTTTCAAGTTGGTAAATCATTATAGAGGATATCATTTCCTTGAACAAACATAACCATACTTGTTTTCATTTTAGAATTTCCATTTCATTTTAGAAAACCAAAAACGACAAAAAGTTAAGAAATAGGTTATCTTGCACATATAGTGCGCCGCACTTCATCAGCTTACGAATCCTGGATTGACAAATTAAATGCAGCAATTTAGGACACACTAAATTGACCAAACACCCAATTTTGCATAGAAATGTCCTTAGAAAAATCTATATCTAAACAGATCAAGAGATGAATGATCCAAATCATGCCTTCCATTGTGTCTTCACCTTCATTATATGCATGAGCCTTGCATAGCCTGGGCCCACTCCAAATCTGCGTTGTACATGTGGAAAAAGTCTCCATGTTTGACTACGCTATTGATTTGTTCAATGTTGACTGAATCAACATGATCCATGTCCTCCATTATGTTCATATGGGGTGATCACCCTCTCCATCATGCATGCATTAAATGCATCACTTCTTTGGATCTTGTTCTTAATGATCTTCTTTGGATGCATTATGATCTCAGTTGACCCTATCAAAGATCCTCATGATTTTATATTTAAGATGCATGATCTTATTTGATTGATTCATCCTCCATAATCTATCTCATAAGTGAGACATGATCTCCATTAATGGAGCTGCCCCACTACTCCATGATTCAAGATCTAGATCTAAAATATCCACATACACAAATAAAAAGTGGATTTTATTCATCTATGAGGTTTGTGGGTCCCTCCACCCTTTTATTTACTTAATTTATTAAGAAAATCAAGGACTCTAATATTCCAAATATGATGTGGAAATTTGGGAATATTACACATTATCTGTGTCCTTTAATTGTTTTATTCTTTTATCTTTCCGTGGTTTTCCTTTAACTTGGTCTTCTAACCCATGCTCTTCACTTTTAACTTTTGATTTAAACCCTTATCTCCTTCGCCTTTCACTGTCACGGTGAAACGTTTTAACTGTGACTTTCGTTTTAACTGTGTTCTTCACCTATCTTTATCTTTGCATGTTTCTGCTTTGGGAGTTTTTGAATAACCACCAATGGTCATGATCCACTGATGATTCTGCTTGATCTTGCTCTCTTGGTCCTTTTCAGTAAACAAAGTTGTTGGATTGTCACCCAAAAATATTATTTAAACATTTTTCAGACTTTAGAACTGAAAATTATGCATTTTCTACCTCCGTCACCTACACATTAAAATCAATTTGTTAATTAAAACCTGTGTTTCTGGACAGGGTTCGGAAAATGGGGTTTGTTGGTTTTCTACGTGTGGTTTATGAACTTTCAGGCCTTTTGGAGTGTTTTCAGGGGCTTTGGTGGCGGATCGGGGTTTATCTCGTGGATTTCAAGGCTTCAGCATGTTTGAACAGGTTGGCAGTTTCGGGTTTTGGCACGAGGGCGATGGGCAGTTTATCGCATGGGAGGGAGGCAGTAAGTTGTATCAGGCGGAGGGTGCGTGATACCACAGAAGGAGTGTCGTGTGGTAGGAGGGACAGACGATAATACCGCCCATTTCGTGAGGTTCAAATATTTTAACCCCCACGCATTTTGGGGTGCGATATGATGCGTGGGCCATTAGATCGAGGGGGAGTTGATGGTGGTCGGGGTTAATGGAATGATGGGTTAAAGTGTGCGGTGGGGCTAGGGTTTTTATGAAGATAAAGTTTTATTTAAACGTAGCACGGGGTGTTTAAATAATGCTGGGAGGTTTAATATATGTGGGCCATGGTTATATGGGAGAGGGAAAATGAAGGTTTAGAATGGGGGCTTAGTAAAAAAGGAGCCCGGGTACTTTACGAAAAGCGAAGAATGAAGGACTTAGGGCGGGTTTACAAATTAAAGGGGAGTCGGGTTCTAAAAAAAAAACAAAGTTTTATGAAAAAGGGTGGGTGCCAAATGAAATATATTTATCATAAAATAATGTAAAAAGGGGATTTTTTACATTTTTTTAAATGAAAGGAGGGAAATGAATGAGGGGGGGGGGGGAGTTTGTATGAGGAAAATGAAGTGTTAGGTAGGGGAAAAAAGGGTGAAAAGAGGGATTTAAGGTCAAACATGGGTTTTCAGAGTGATAGGGTGATCTGAATGGGTGAAAATGGGAGATAGTAAAATATGTTCAATGAAGATAATGAAGGAAGTGATATTTCTGAAAATAAAATGATATTCATAGAATGTTATTTTCAGCAGACTATGGGAATTACTGGTTATTTAGTCACACTGTGGAAATACAGGAGACTAATAGAACCATTGTTTTGTTGACTACCTTTGTCTATCCATCTATCTATGGATGAAATGTTGTTCTCTTATTTAACTTTTTGTTCATGAATTCCCATAGACTTGACCAAAGCTTACCAACAAATCTGGTGTCTCAATCAGATACAATTGATGTGGGAAATCCAAAATGAACCCATACATTTTCAAAGAACAAATTTATTGTTTGTTCAGTTGTGATCTGTTTAGTACATGGTATTAAAATACACATTTTAATGAACCTATCCACTACTACATACAAGTAGTCATGAATTTTGCTAGGCATAGGTAATCCTCCTACAAAGTCCATTGAAATTTTTTCCCATGGACGAGATGGAATAAGCAATGGAGTATACAATCCAAAATTTTTGTTACTAGGTTTGCTAATAGCACACATAGAACATCCCTTTACATATTTTGATATAGTATCAATCATTCTTGGCCAGTAAAAAAATATTTGAAGATTCACAACTGTCTTGTTGATGCCATAATGTATGTGCTTCACTTTTGAAATGAACTCTTTCATTCATTGGAATGCACAATTTTCCAAGATGATATAAAATTTTCTCATGGAGGTGATAATAAAATGCTTCACTTTTCTTGCCATTTGTTAAATTTGCATAAATTTCCTTAAAGTCATCATCATTAGCATATTGTTCAATATATACTTCATGTGATACTGCATTGTGCTTAAAAACTGTTGATGCATTGATGATTGGTCTTGATAATAAATTAGCAACTTTATCATGTACACCTTTCTTATATCTGACTACTAAATGAAATTTTTGTAGAAAACCCATCCAACGATAGTACTTTGATTGTTGCAACTTAGTTTGTGAATGAAAATATTGAAATGGTTTATGATCTGCGTGAATTCTTGTTTCTTTTCCAGGAAAATAATGTTTCCACTTTTTTGCGCATTGAACTAGTGCAAATAATTATTTATCGTGTGTAGGATAGTTAGCTAGTATTGAAGTAAAAGTTTCATAATGAAATCATATAGGTCTTTTAAATTGGACAAACACAACTCCCATGGCATAGTTACTTGCATTTTTTTCTATCTCGAACAACTGATACAAATCTGGAAATGCCAATACTGGTGCAGTACTTACCTTTTTTTTCAGTGTGTCAAAATATTTCTGTTGTTTGCTTCCCCACTGAAACTCTTGTTTAATACTTGTTAAAGCATGCAAAGGAGTTGTAATAAGGGATAATTTTGCAATAAAATTTCTCCAATACTGTGTTGCACCTAACAAGCTCCTAACTTCTATAACAATTATTGGGCATGGAAAATTTACAATAGAGTCAACCTTTGAAGGGTCTATCTTGAACTCACCATTGCCTACAATATATCTTAAGTAAAATAATGAAGTTCTGCTATAATTTTTCTTTTATTAGGTCATCTAATACTTTCTTTAGACATTTTACAGAATCATTTAAAGTCCTACTAAACACAACTATATCATCTAAGTAAACTATTACAAAATTATTTATGAATGGTCTAAATAAATAATTTATGTTGCACATAAATGTAGTTGGTACATTTGTCAAGCCAAAAGTCATGACCAAAGAGTCCCTGCTTGGTCTTGGAATTTGTCTTCCAAATATCCTGTTCAACAACTCTGATCTGATGATATCCACTATGCAAATCCAACTTAATAAAATAAACGACATCCTTCAACAGATCTAACAAGTTATCAATATGTAGAAGCAGATAATGGTTCTTTATTGCAATCTTGTTCAAGGCTCTAAAGTTGACCACATCCTCCACGAATTGTCCTTATTTCAAACCAAAACTATAGGTGAACCACACGAAGAAGTTCTTGGATGAATCATACCTGATCAAGCATTTCTTTAACCTACTTCTTTACTTCTTCATTCTCTAATACTGATAACCAACCTATACATTCCAATGTTAGGTAGAGAAACTTCCTAATGCAACTAAATTTCATGTTCAATTTTTCACTTAGGAGGAAGACCTTTAGGTTCCTGAAACAAATCATTGCAATCATAAATAACTTTAACAAGATCTTCTGTCAATTCGGGATGATATCCTTCGAAGAAATTGGAATTTTCAATGTCCTCTGTTCTTACAACCATTAGCATATATTGTTTGCTAGAATTTATTATTCTCTTCATCTGTCATGAGTCTATGAGTGAAAAAAAATCTTTGAACTTATGAGCTCTGATAGTTTAATTTTATCCATATTTTGTTAAATGATATTTTTTTTCTTCTTGATATAAAATAGCCTTTCTATCATACAAAAATGGACTACCAAGTACAATTCCACATATATCAAGTGGGACTATATATAATTCTACCTCATCCATGTATTGTGAGCCTATGGCAAAACGAAGTTTACATTGTTTAGATACTTGAAGTCTTGTTTTGTCACAAACCCATCCTAATAAATATGGTTTTGGATGAGAAGTATTTACAATGCCCAAATTTTTAACAATAGTTTCGGAAATCAAATTGAATTGTGACCCACTATTAAACAAAGTATCAATTTTGTTATGTTTCGAAATTACTCTAATATGAAAGAGCTCACTTCTTTTCCTTTCATAATTTTCCTCATTATGAAATTTAGAGGAACTGGTACTAGCAATAGGATTTTTACCTTTAATTCTCATGGATATCACCTTTGTTTCATATCCCGAATTTGATCCCAAGTCTTTGAATGTAGATGCAACATTCTTTCGATCCTTATTGAATTTCTTTGGTTTTAGCTTCAGATGGAGCTTCCAACAGTGACTTTCATTGTGACCCTGTTTCTGGAAATGTGAGTAAGTAAATTTTTCCTTTTTAACTATCGTTTTCATTTTCATTTTCCACTTTTACTTTCCTTTCCCTTTATCTTTACTTTCTGCAGATTTGGATGAAGGTACAAGTTCTCTATTCTTTCCTCTAGCTTCTATGTGAGTTGCTTGTACTGAAACTCATACAAGCTAGTAGGATTTAACATTAAAATAGTATGTCATAAATAACTATGTAGACCTCCAATATATTTCAACAAAGTTTTTGGAGAGTCTAATGCTATACCTAACATTAATGCACACTTTCAAAATTCTTGTGTAGATCTCAACATTTTGACCTTTAAGTTGACACAAATTTTCCCAACTCATCATAGCTTTTTGAACATAGGATAAAGAATAAAATTGATTCCTTAAAGAAGAAATAAATTCACTCCATGATGAAATAATCTTACCATATATTTCAAGGCGAGTTTGAGTTTTTCCTTCCCACCATACGAGTGAATTTCTTCCAAGTACTAAACTTCCCAATTGAATCTTCTGTCAGTTCTTCACTGTCTTTTGTATCCTACAGTAGACTTCAACTTGTCTCATCCAATTGTCAAATTTTTTATCATTTAATTCACCATCATAAATTTTAAAATCAAAATTTACTTCAAGCTTAATTAAAGAAGAAACTTTTTTTTCCTTTATTTTTAGAAGACATGGAAGATGAGTATGAAGAAGGAGGGGATTTTTTTTAAGAAGAAGATGATGGATGAGAAGGTGGAGGAGTAGGAATTGGTGTTGTTTTCACATTTGCCTTTGATGAAGTCTCCTCGCCTTTTCCTTTTCTAAATTCATTTTAAGTCTCTTTAACCATGGCTTTAATTTTCATGAATGATTCCACGAGTTGAGCTTCTGTTCCAATCGGTACCCCTTCTTCAACCATATATGTCTTTCAAAATATACTTCCAATATTCGATTTTGGTGAAGCAAGTTCTCCTTTTCCTTGCTTTAGTTTCAGCCTTGTAATCATTCAATGCTATCAAGCCTCATCAAACCGTGGGCTCTGATACCAAAACTTGATTAATTTGTCAAAAAGGTCTTATAGACATGAAGCCAAATCTGAGAAAACATGAACAAATAACGTAGTATTTGATTATGGAGTTCACCAGAACGTCCCTGGCTACCTCCCATAGCTGCTTCTCAATCTGCAAACTACTCTTATTAGGATTTAAATGTGCAATTATAGCAATGACCTCAAAATAAGAGGTTCACATGCATAAAAGTACTTTAGAATCAAAATCAACACGGAAAATAGTTAAATTTGAGTATAAATTTGACCATATTCGGACCAGGTGACCTCTGGGCCTCCTAAAACTCATTCGCCACCTGCAACTTTGCCAAATTTGGAGAAAATTTTCCAAAACTGGGAAATTTCCTCTATCTGTAGTAGTGGCACTAACTTTGGTTTGCAACACTCCTAGTTCCTGTAACTTCAAATATTAAAAACTTCATTCCCTTGTACATGTGAGTGCTTGGCACAATGGTTATATAGCAATTTTGGGGGAGGGGAGGTCATAGGTTAGACTCCCCTCAACCCCAATCCATGGTGTGTTATGTGTGAACTCCATAGGTTTTGATATATATATGATATATATTAAGGTTTTATTTAAAAAATTATCCTTATCCATCGTTGGAGTATTGAATGTGCCCACCATTTATATCATATGTGCTATGTTTAGAGGTTGGGGTGGAAGAGTCGCCAATTATGGCAGGCTTTGTCCCCCACTTAACTCCGCTAACCAACTATATACACCATAAATACAAACAAACCCCACCAATTAACAAGACTACCAACCGATTTGTTGGCTAACCGGATTTCATGAAGTCACTTGCCGGATTTGGAGGTCAAGGGTTTGATTCCCTTGGAGCCTTTTTCAAATTCCTTGTTTCCATATGGCCTCAATCAAAGTTGTCACGTGGCGACTCCAGATTGGCCATGATATCCACTGTGTGCGCCCAGCCACTACAAACTCATGGGGTCATGTGGTGTTCCTGGGGGGCGCCATGTGGCCTTTTGTTTTGGAAAAACTCGACAAACCTCAACTAAGCATAGAATTCACATACGATGTCCATTTGACGTGTCATTCACGGCATTGGGCGTGTATCATTGAGCACTTCAACATGGTACTATTTACAAATGCATTTGAAGCCTTTTGAAGATGAATGTTTGAATTGATCCACCTAGATCAATAGTCTTGATGCATATTATGTAATGGTGTAGGTAAAACCAGAGGGGCATGCCTGGATTCCATGATTGGAATGTGGGGATGAATAAGGTTTGAACTTATAGGAGGTGTATATGTGGAAGGGTCGAAAAGAGTTTTAATTATGCCTGTGATGTTCATGGAGAGGTAATGGAAATTGTTGAGGAAATGGAAAAATTGGAAATAGGGTGTATTGATTGTGAGATGGGAGATGTGAAAAATAACATTAGGGATGAAAGTTCAACAATTTTTTGGACATATTATTTATGGAAAACTTAGTCTATGTCTGTCACTATATCTTCTAATTTTTCCAACTCTTGAAGAGCTTGGGTATCAAGGTCTGGATCTACAAATTGATGTCCATATCTATAACGGCTTAAGACAATTTGATCAAAGACTGTTTCACCTACAAAGCTTTCATATTTGGTTCTAAATATACTATGTTCAAAAGGTAAATCAGACTGAATGTTCTCTATGGTAACAAATCTCTCAGGAAGAGAATTTGATCTTGGCGGAGAACTACTAGTCCCTTGGATTTCTGTTAAAATTTTCTTCCTTATCAATTTCTCAATGTCATCTAATATTTTAGGAGGTTTTGGATCTGGATGTGATCTAGTGTGAATTATTTTAGGATCCATATATAAATAGCATTAAACACACAATTTAACTATATACAAAGTTTACAACCTCTAAACATTTATTTCTAAATTTTAAATCTTTATTTTTTCTGAAATAAAGTTTTGAACCAGGGAAATGAATTTTTGAAATCAAGTGTTTTTCTTCCTCAGTATAGTCGCCAGTGTGTTATCACTCTGTAATTTTTGAGGTTGGCAAAAAAATCATAGAGGTAACCACAAAACCACTTTGTAAATTGGGAATCTAACCCTTCCCTTTTCAGAGAGGGGTCTCTCTTTATGATTTAGCTTTGTTTGATTTAAGATGTCATGATCTATTTCATTGTTTTCTTGTTTTCATATTATTTGGTTGATTAATGCCATACTTTTCCATTGGTCTATGGAGTCAATTACTTAAATATGGATTTGTTTCAATCTTTAAAGTTTCACAACGAAAGGTAGGCAACTTAACTCGATCTTGTAGGCTTAAATGAGATGGAAAAGAAGAAGATTTAGAGATTTCATTAAGTAAAGAGAAATTAAGAATTCATTACTGAACTTCGGTTGAAAACATTGAAATTAATCAAAAGACATAAATAGAGTGTATTCAAACAAATTATAATTATTTACTTTATTTTGAATAAAACCGAATAGAAAACAGTGATAAATAACTCCATAAACATATAAACATAAAATAGAATAACTTAACGAATAATTTGACACAAGAATCTAGTCAAAGAGATTTCTTTATTACTGAAATTTCCACTGGAACTTGCTCGAACAACTTTACAATAGTATTCATTTATGAAAAAAAACCAACCTCTAGTACTTCAAACTAAGAAGTATTTATAATATTTGTACAAAATATATCGATCTAAAAAATCAGGATAAAGTTTGGGAGTATATAACAAGTAATTAAATCAATTAATACAAAAATATAGGAATGATGAAATTGTTCGGACTGCTGGCACTAACTTTGAGGAAAATTGTTGGTGACTTTGCCCCAAAATGTGTTGCCTTGTTGTCTCATTGTTTGAGATGAAAATATTTTACTCAATGGTGTCACACAATTGATCCCATATTTCATCATTGGGGATAGAAGGATTGATTAAATTTCTATATACTTCATCTACTTCAGTATATTTATCAAAAGTTGGCTTGTTGATGAAAATGTGTTTAATTTCATGTTTGATAGCTAAATCAAAATCCAAAGCTTCTAAGAAATCTTTCCCCATGATATGCCCTTTGATGCATGCAAATTTGGATTTTTCTGTTGCAATAGTGTAGAGCTTCTAACAATAATTTTCGAAGTTGATTAATGTGTCATTCATTGGTACTAACCTTGAAAATACTCTTTGGTTCAACAAATTGAACTTGATATGAAATCCTTGGACAAAAATTTCCAGAGTCTGACATTTAGTTTCCATTTGGGTCATCAAATTTCTCTTTTGCAATACCTTCTTAATCTCTAATATAGTCTCTGTCATGTCTGCAATCTAGATCTGTTCTATTTCTGACCTGGCCTTTGAATTCAACACTTTAATCATGGTCGTGGCTTCACCTGGTTTTTGTCCCAGTGTTGTTCTAACTTATTCTATTGTTGTCTTGAACCCATCTATTAACTCTTCTTGCTAAAAAATTATCTAAATGGATGGCTAGATTTAATTTATGGCTTGATTTATTTCCAGCCAAACATTCTCCTTAGCCTGTGCCAAATTCTAAGCCATCAGTAACTCACTTTCTAGTTGTTCAACCTTCTTGGCAAGATGGTAAGATTTATGCATCTCAGCTACATAGAGGGTTTCATTTTTTATCTTTTCTCCTTCCAGATTCTTCAATTTATCTTGTATCTTGGCATTCTCTTGTTTCTGAAGAGATAGATCATGCATAATTTTTCTCAAATCACTTGATGCTGATGTTGAATCCCCTGTTGTTCCTGTAATTGTAATTGGTATGGTTGTCACTATAGTTGTGGCCAATTGTGCAGCCTATTCTTTTTCCTTTAATAAATTTTCTATTTTCTCGTCCATCTCCTTAATCTTTACATTTTTCTCAATAATCAGTTTGAGAATTTCTTCTTTGTGTTGTCCATTTTATTCTATTTCTTTTGCTTGTGGATCCTCTATAAATGGTAGTTTGATTTTCTTCCTAAGAGATGTTATCTTTGCATTCTTCCTCTTCAAAATTTATTCCACTGCTTTGACATCACTTGGATCATAACCCAGCTTGATCACTAAATCCCCCAATGACTTGATTTTGTTGTCCTTTTCCAATGAGGATATTTTCCCCAATTTTAATTTTTTTTTAACATTGGTGAGGGATGTCCTTAATTTTGAAACAACCATTGCAGTTTTGGACATGATGGAGAAAATCATTTCTCCAAACACTCTACGCATACACATTTGATATATAGGATGCAGTTTCTTAACATCAAATGAAAAAATAGTCTTCTTGTAGTCTGCAAGTGTTTTTGGAAATGGCACTTGAGCCTGTAATAATTACATATGCTTCCAAAACTAAGCATGTGTGTCGGCCTTGAGTGCTTCATTCTTCTTCTTAATTTCTAGAAACTTATTAAAGATGTTGGGCTCATCTTGGTTGTCACCCAATTCTATTGACTATACTATTTATAAAGGATTCTATGAGGTCAAGGAGGATGGAGTATTAGGGAAAATATCCTCAGACCCTGTCAAAACCCGTGAACCAATCATGAAAATGGTGACTTCTTTAGAGTCTGCCTTCTGCCTTTTTTGATAGATGATGAAATATTTGGCAGTATTTTTTGTGACTTCTGAAAATGTTTCATCCCTTTGTCTTTTGTTTTGTTTCTCTTGGGGAACTGGAGTTTCAGAGGTGTTGTTGATAGAATTTCTTCCTCTACTTCTTGTAGTGTATTCTCCTCCCCCTAGTCTTGATTCATTTGGGGGTATGATTGTAAGGTGTGGTTTTGTGCTCCACCTTTTAATCAGAGACTATACTGAAGGGGTCATATGACCAGGTGAAACTTGCCTAGAAATTCATCTTCTTGAGGACTAAATCTACCTCATTCCCTATTGCTCTGGTATTTCATATGAAATATCCCACTTGTGTCTTAATTTTAAACTCTGAATTCCTTTTACTTGAAACAAAGTGGATTTCATCCATATTAAGGATATGCCTTATGTATTCCAGAGAAAAAATTCTCATTCGAACATATTTTGGAAGTTTGTAAGCAGCTATTTCACACCCATATACTCTTATTTCTTTATAATTCTGGTATAGATACCAGTGTCCAGTCTTGGTCTGCTCACTTAGGTGTAAAATCCTTTTGATCTTTGAACTAATCCTTGGCTCAATTTTACTATTGAGAAGACCAGCAGTTGTATGGATAAATATGTCTATGAATTCTGCAAAATTAAACTTTGTTGAATTTGTTCTTACCATCAAGGTCCACTGTATCACTTGGTTGATTCCTTGATCATTTTGTTTGTGTAGTGTTATCGGAAATATGTCACCCGACTGAAAAAGAAACATGTAGGCTAATACAAATGCATACTTAAGCATTCCTTCTGTAGTGATATTCATCAATTGTTCGTGCATATTTTCAGCAAAAAAATGACTAAAATTAAACATGAATGTTGGAGTATTCTCTTTATAAAAAATAGAAAGAAATCCTAGAATAGGCTCTTCCACCCATTGGTCTGACTGGTACCCTAGAAGGCAAGATAGTAAGGAAATAATTTGTTTAGTGTTTTCTAGGAACATGGATGTTGGATACGGGGGAATTTTCTTGGGGAGTTGAGCAACTTCTAGGAGGAAAATTTTGAAAATCTGGGCTCTCTGAGGGACAGTGAGCTTATGGTACAAATCCATAAGGGCGACTGCAAAAAAATGGCTGAGGGACTCATTTTAAGGAATTAGTAACATTTGATTAATGGTTTCTGTTGAAATTGTGAACATAATGTCTCCATTCTTGGCCACAATGGTTCTTTGAGAAAGATTATATCTGGCTTGACACCACATGACGAAGTCAGGGAAATTGTGAGTATGTGGAAATGTACACATAGGTAATAGATATTCCCAAAGGCTGATCTCATCCTCCTGGTCTAGATAAATTTTTTTTAACCAATGATGTAATTTTAAAAAGTTGAATTCACACTTAGTATCAAAAATATTATAATATTGATTTTCCAGGGGCATATGGTCAAGGTCTGGGGTGGAAGAGGTTTTAGGGTTATCATCGTTGCTTGGTTTTTCATTGATGGATTTTCCCTTTCCCTTTGGAGACATGTCTGATAGACATAAACTAATAGATAGTTGGTGTGGATGATACCTGGTTGGATAATTGGATACCTTTCAAAATTAATTGGGCTCTGAATTTGATGGAGACGATAGCCACTAGCCGTAGTATGGGATTTCAAGAGATGATATCAATACCTGTAATTGAGTAAAAATAATCATGTAGTAGGAGGGTCACGTGAGACAATACTGGGTTACTCTATAACAACTCGATTGGTTTCCTATGCAGTTATATCCGTTACAGAATGATCTTTGGGGAAATTAAACGTGAAATGGTTAATTGGCAAGGGAAATATTGCAACGGGTTAGTGTGTAACAGGTGAATTAACAATGGTAATGGTCAACGAGAGAATAGGAGAGGGACAATTGGCAGAATGTAGTTCACGGAGGATCTAATGCAGGAGTTGACGTGGTGGTCAATTGGTAGGAGTGGAGGATAGAGATGATTTTTGGGGGGGTAGTGTTATGTGGTTTTGAGTGGGGAGGGTGCGAAGTGATGAGCACCCACCACATAGCCTAGGGCCCAGGTAAATGAATACCACTTTTCAGACCCCCCTCTCTCCTTTAACGAGAAATGGGGGAGGGGGGGGGGGGGGGGGGGTGTGAAATCGATCCCCTGTCGTTGATCTGGGCGGGGACGATCGTGGCCATTGAAAAATGCGCTCACCATACCACAAGCTAATAAACCATTTTCACATCTTTCAAATTTATTGTAAAACCCAAATTTTAACGCTAAACACTTTATTACAAACTGCTAATCATGTTTAAATGACACAATTAATTATTATAAGCATGATAAATATGTTCTAAATAAATTCTAATTAACCGTAAGGGCACATTTTGTCTTTCAAGCCCATTTTATTCTTCAAATGGATATTTTCCTAATTTCCACTCTAATCTACTGATTTAATAAATTAATCAAGCTTAAACACTTTGATTAATTTATTCACCCACCTACCTAATTCTTAATCGAGATTAAATTGTTTCGTTAATTTATTCACTAATCTAAAATACATAAATTCAAAGGTTTTTTATCATGACTAAATTGTAAGATTCAAACAAGGATCTTTGATTGTGGCATTTAAAAAAGATTCACACAAAAACTGTAATTTATTCTTCAATGCAAAAATTGTTTTTCTTTCTAGTGCCATTTGGACTTGCTCACATTTATACTTATTTTTATTTTCATGGGGTTCTTCTTATTTTTTTATTTTTAGTCATTTATTCCATTTTTATATATACCCTATTTTCATTTTTTATATATATATTTTTGGAAATCATTTGCAGAATGCAGTATTATTTACAATTTGAAATGAACTGAAATAAAGTGTTCAATCATCGTTTCATCTTATGAATCATAGGATCCTATCAGGTTCTTAATTTACATCTTAAACAACAACAAATTGGTTTTTTTTACCCTTTGGGTTTCCTCGTGAAAAATATTGGTGTCAATGTGTGTGTGCGTTGTTCATGAGAACAATTGTTGAAAATATGAGTTCTCAATTTTAATGCTAATTTTATTTATGAATGAATTCTCTCATCAGTAACCGGCTGTAGTGGGAAGAACTAAAAATATATTCAAAGAAAAATAAAATATAATCACACAATTAATGATTCACCCCCCCTCTCAGTAATTCATTTTTGCAACATCTATTACCACTTTTTAATGCTCCTAGCCACTAGCTAAGGTATATCACTATGCATGTCCATTGTAACCATGCTTTTAGGAAATTCCCTTTTTATTTTATTTCATGTGTTGGTGTTATTCATGTATAAATGTATTCTAAAATTAAATAACTCATGTATAGGCATATATTTTCACAGATAAAAACCTTAAATTGAAATTCATATGCACTTCATGAAAATACATAGATTAGTGTAGCAGAAAATAAATAATCATATAAAATAAACACTTATATTTTATTGTCACCAAATAACTATAGTCCTCATAAGTTCCTCTAAGTTCTGGACCAAAAAACTAATTTTCTCTCAACAATGAGTCACCCTCGAGCTAGGGCTTGGATTCCATTGGGAAATAGCTCACCCAAAACTAGGTACATGTCAAGTACTATTAAAAGAACCATCCCAAGGTACCAAACCTTATGATCCTCCAATATACAAGCTCACATCCCACATTATATCCAAACAAAAGTAATGCACAACGTTCTCTACATTTGCAGCCCCTTTGGATGTAACACTACCTTCACATTTTCTAACTCAATTGGACAAGGACATCTCAAAGCACTGTGGCTCTATGATCCATAACTCTTCAGCTACCAGAATTAACCAATATCTTTTAGTTATGTGATGTTATCATAATTTCATATGAAAGAGTATTAAAAACCACATTTGCATACTGTAAATAAGAACAACCATAATGACATCCATCAAATGAAAAACACAAACACATTGATAATGGAGTTCACCCAATGTGGGTTATGTCTCCAGGCCTAGTGTCAAGAGTGGGTAGGCCACTTCATTAAATGATGCAAATGATGATGATGTACATGGTATATTATTTGTCATTACAAGGATAAATACCCTCAACCAGAGTGGCATGTCTCTCCATGAGACGTTATCCCTAGAGGAATTCCTATTCAAATGGGCCCTCCTTCAGCATGGAAACCTAAAAAAATCTCACATGATGTGGCAAACTAGTATCCCTTAGCATAATGGTAATGAGTGACCTCAACAATAAAAACATCATCTCATCAAATAAGAAGTAAAGCATGACATAACCGCATCATATACCTCCACTTTCAATGATGGACAAAAAATTCATAGCTATACTAACGAAATGAACTGCCCTGCTGAATTCTTGCCACAAAATCATGCAAAATTAACTATAAAATTGTCTAATTCTAACACCGTCAAATATGGACCCTTGGGAATCTTGAATATTCCCCCACAGATTTTCCAATGCTTCCTTATTGCTCGACACCTGAATTTCTCTACTCATATGAGGAAATGGACCACATAGTTAGACTCTTAGTGAGAAAATATGCAAAAATGACTATAAGCTTGTCAAATTCTGTTACTGGCACCTCTGGTCCTCAAGAGAATATTTTTGGTATCTTGCATATTCCTCGCTCACGCTGCCATTGTCTCTGCAATTCATGATTCCACTCCACTCTCCACCGTTTTCCCCTACTTTTGCTTCCTGGTTGAATGAATGGTGAAATTTAAAATATAAAAATCTCTGGTGTAGTTAACAAGGGTGTTGTTCAGCGCGTTGGTTAAAACTCTTGGTTTGGTGCGGGGACGTCAGAGGTTCCAAACCCAAGCCCGACCATTTTTGGAATTATGTTATATATCAGTGTATTAATAAAGTGTTTTTTTGATATAATATATATATTTGGTAGTGGAGGCACCCAAGGGGCAGGCCGACCAAGCTGGATGGGCAGGTTCAAGCCTCGCCTCCTCTGGTTTATGTGACATGTGGCAGGGTGGTCCGGTGCGTCACTGGGCGACCCATCTGACATATATTATATGTTATATATTTGGTGGGGTTTGGTGGGGGATGTGCCTCATCGAACCTTTTTTTGTGTTGTTATGTATAAAATATATTAGCCTCTGCTAGGGGTGGGGGCGGGGTGGCAACCCGCCACCCCTACTTTATAATTTTTTTTCAATTTATATAAATAATTATCCTTTTAAAAAAATTTCAAAAATAACGGTTACTGGATATTTTAAGTAGGTGAAAAATTCTCCCGTCTGGTAGCCGAATTTTGTGCGTCGAGTCTCAGTAAATTTGTTGCCTCGTTAAGCCTGCCACTTGGAGAAATATGAGAACTTTGATTTTTGACCTATTTTGAGCCCTCTTTGACTTCTAAACGTTTGTGGAACCACCTGGATCATTCATCCACACTTAGTATATTTTGGTCCTCAAAAATAATGAACAAAATCTGCAACAGTTGTGTTACCTTTTCTACACCACAAGTGTCCTGATGGGTCACCCTTCCTTCTTCACCATTTTTCTTTGAAGCCATAAGTGAGAGCCAACACCTGCATCCCCTAAAAACCTTTAGTACATATCTTCAAACTACATGCTTAATTACATGACCAATCATGACCGAAGCACCCCCATACTTGCCAACAATTTATATCATACACTTTTTGGTCAATTTTACATCACGATAGAATCTAGTACCCCAACTATCACTAAAAAGGCCAAAACATCATTGTTTCTTTAACAAGCGAAGGAAAACACATCATCACTTTTATAATTTAAAATGCAAGAAATGATTTAAATGACAAGCTATCATATCTATAAAAACCATCTCTCACTTATGAAAGTGAATGGGTTATCATCTCCATGTGACATAATCGCTTGTCAAAGAAAATTTTCAATGGGTTCCTGCATGGATGCTTCGTTCTTCAGACACTTCTCTAGATGGAGCCTCCAACACGTGGCCATTTGATTACCATCTCTATTGCAATGACTGCAAAAAGTCTTCTTCCTCTAGACCTGCTTAATCTGCTTCCTTCCCTGATGTGGAGAAGGCCTTTCACACCTCATCCTTTTTCTTGCTTCCATTCTCTTCCAGCACTCATCAACCACACGATTATGTAAACCACAAAAATGACATAGTTTTCTATGCCATGATTTATGCTCCTAATTAACATGCTTGTAATAAAATGAAATTTAGAAGAATGCGACTATTTATACCTCTCTTGACTATCTCTGTTGAAATTATGGTGATGAGAGCTTGCCTTAGCTCTTCCTCTGCAATGCGTACTATCATGGGAGGATTGTGATTGTTCTAATCAACGTTTTCCTATGATGGCTTCGATAATGTCTTGGAAGCTTATGATAACTTTGAGCACTATCCTTTACTATACCCCAAACCTGCAAATTGAGGTGTTTGTACAACCTCCAATGGTTGAGTCATCCCTTGGAAATTAACACCAAGTCCTCCTCCTTTATCCCCATATTAGTAAGGAGTCTCATGTTTGTTCCTCTAATGGGTAGCTCCATGTTTCCAACAGAAATAATTTATTGCGAAAATGAAACTGGAAAATGATCAAAACTATTTAGCTCAGATGCCAATTCTGAAACAGGCGATGATGGCTTTTCTAAGCCTTTGTTTCACTTCAACTCTTCCAAGGCCTCTTCTATGGTTCATAACTGAAGTTGTAGTCTCTGGTTCTCCTCTTTCTCTTCTCGTAGAAGTCACCTCAATTCAACATTGTCTATTTTAAGGCTCTGATTTATCTCCTCATATGAATGATGATAAGGTGTTGAAGAAGATGAGATGGAGCATCGTCCTCTGCTCTTTATTTCTCCTATTCCTCTCTTGCCATCTTTTCCTCATAATCGACATACATCATGTCCACCATGCATGCCATCCCGAGGAGGTCCTCAGAGAGATTTGTTTTTTTTATATATTTCCATTCTTGTTTCACATATAACCAATCACACTCGCAATTCACATCAACGAGAATACCCCTCTGATACCAATATTGATCCAGATCTCTTTGCTACCGAAATTAACAAATAAATTTTACTTCTATGATATTAGCATAATTTCATATGAAAGAGTATGAAAAAACACATGTGCATACTATAAATAATAATAACCATAATGAAATCCATCAAATAAAAAGCACAAACACATTATAACGGAGTTCACCCAGTGTGGGTTATGTCTCCAGGCCCAGTGTCAAGTGTGGGGATGGTGCTTTATTAAATGTGGAGAATGGTGATGATGTAAATGGTATATTATTTCTCATTACAAGTATAAATACCCTCAAACAGAGTGGCATGTCTCTCCACAAGACGTTCTCCTTATAGGAACTCTCACTCAAATGGGCCCTCCTTTAGCATGACAAGCTAAAGCAACATCACATGATGTGGTAAACTAACATCCCTCAAGATAATGGTAATCAGGGACCTCAACAATAAAAACATCATCTCAACAATTCAAATTAAAATCATGACATAACTACATCATATTCCTCCACTTTCAATAATGGAAATAAAATTCAAATCTCTACTGGAAATATGGATTGCACTGCTAAATTCCTGGTGCAAAATTGTGCAAAATCGACTATAAACTTGTCCAATTCTAACACCATCAAAATATGGACCCTCAGGAATCTTAAAGATTCCTTCAAATATTCTCCAAAGATTCCTTCCTTTTGTCACCTAAATTTTTGTTCCTCAAATGAGGAAATGGACCACAGGGCTGGAATCCCAGCGATAAAATGTGAAAAAATTACTATAAGCTTTTCAAATTCTGTCACTGGTACCTTTGGCCTTTAAGAGAATATTTTTGGCATCTTACATATTCCTCGCTCACGGTTCCGCTATCTCTGCAACTCATGGTTCTACTCTGCTCTCCACCATCCGCCCCCACCTTCGCTGCCCAATCGACTAAATGGTGAAATTTTAAATATAAAAAAGTCTATTGGAGCTAACAAGGGCATCGTTGGACACGTTGGTTAAAACTCTTGGTTTGGTGGGAGGAGGTCAAAGGTTCCAACCCCCCTTTTGACTAGTTTTGGAACGTTGTTATATGTTGGCATATTAATAAAGTGCTTATTTATAAAATATATATATTTGGTTGTGGAGGCACCCAGAAAGTCGACCGACGAAGTTGGCTGGGTGGGTTCAATCATGTCGCCTGACATGTGGAAGGGTGGGTTCGGGTCAGCTCATGGCCCACTCAAAATATATTATATGTTATATATTTGGTGGGGTTCAACAGGGGTGGTGACCCTCTAACCCTTTTTTGGTTTTGCTATATATTAAATATAGTAACCTCCGGCAGGGGTGGTGGAGTTAGTAGCCCGCCACCCCTAATTTATATTTTTTTGTTTTATATAACTAATTGGCCTTTTCAAACTTTGTCAAAAATAAAGGTTACTGGACATTTTAAGTAGGCAAAAAATTCTCCCATCTGGTGGTCGGATTCCGTGTGCTGGGTCTTAGTCAATTTGTTGTCTTGTTAAGCCTCCCACTTGGCCAAGTTTGACCAAAACCTTGACCAACCATAGCTTTACCATATGAACTCAAATTTGAGTGTCGCTTGCACTATTGGAATCAAGGCAATAATCACCATGATCTGGTCCTAGTTTGGGAGAAATACAAGAACTTTTATTTTTGAACTATTATGAGCCCTATTTGACTTCTCAGATTCTCTAGAGCCACCTGGATCACTCTAGGAGTTCCTACTACCCTATAGGGTCTTAGGCACCTTTTAGTACCTCCCCTCTCTCTCCATTTGATTCTCCAAGATGTTTTTTCCAAAGTATTAACATCCTTTATTTTATCTGCATGCTTATTTCTTGACACTTGGCACCCCTAAAGTCACTTAATGGAATTTTTTTTTAAATATAATTCACTTTGTATGATTATTGAGTCACATGAAGCCCCATTTTAATTAACATGGAGTCTTAAGCCCCCCCGCACCATACTCTTGTCATCTAACTTGGTTAGTGGTAGTAACATAATTTTTTTATTAACATTCATGGAACTTCATATTTACCAAACCACACTATCCAACCTCATAACACATAAAAACATATGCAAATAGGCACATTGATGCCAAAACATATACACATATGTGCATAGACATGTTGGCCCAGAAACGTAATCCTCAACTTACTAGCTTAATTAATGTGTTTTGTCTCACCAACCTACGTTTTGTATGTACAACTTATTTATAATATAGGGCTCAAATTGGGGTGTTACAATTAAATTTTGGATATCGCTAGGTTCAAGTCAAATAAGAATATACATTGAATATTTCCTTCAAAAACAGGAAATGTTCATAAGAGTGGTTAGGCATGCCATTTTTCCTATGCAATGCATTAGCTACATTTATTAGGTTAATGAATGATATACTACACCATTTTATAGATTCATTTGTTATTTGTTTATTTGGATGATATAATAACTTATATAGTCACGCTACCAGAGAGGAGAAGATCTCACATTTGATGTAGGTGCTATAGACATTAAAGAAACACCAAATACTTGAAACTATGAAGAAGTTTGAGTTTGCAAACTAGTCTTTGGTGTATTTTGGGTATGTGGTAGGTGGAGGAGCGATGGAGATAGATCTTGCCAAGATGGATGCCATTATGAAGTAGCAGGTCCCTACTAATGTTTTTGAGGTTGGGATATTCATTAGAGAAGCACATTTCATAAGGAAATTCATAACCATAGTAGCATCAATTAATGCAATAACAATGAGTTTTAAGAGTTTTAAGTAGGGAAAGGATCAACATAGGGACTTTGAGGAGTTAAAGAAGAAGATCATTCAAGCACCAATTCTATAATTACTGACTTACAATAGCCCTTAAAAGTATATATATATGTGAGTGGGTATGCTATCGGAGAGGTTTCGATGCATGGAGGAAGGACAATATGCTACCATTCTAGAGTGTTTCATGTGGTGGTTTTAAACTACCCTACCTAATACAAGGATCTATGTGCCCTGGCACAAGTTGTGAAGAAGTGGAAACAATATTTGATGGGAAATGAGATGTTAATCCACACATATCAATAGCCACTAAAGCACCTATAGTCTTATAGTAACTATAGTATACCAATAATTATCAGTGGATGGGACTTCTAGAAAACAATTTTATTTAGTGATAAAGTACAAGAATAGCAACACAAACATGCTAGATGAAATGATTTTAATGCCACCCATATCAAAGATCATATCTTTAATAAATCTTATGCACATGGAGAAATTCACCCATAATTCATACAAAGAGGCATAAAAAGATATCCAGGACTTCAAGGAGGTATTTTAGTATCTTCAAATCGATATTAATTTGCATCACAGTGACAACACAATTGAATAACATTTCCTAAATTGGTTACTCTAAAAGTTATATAATTTATGTGTTCCTAAAGGTGAGAAATTGTAGTTGATCATAGATTGTCCATCTTCAAGGTTTCAGGGAATTTTGGTGTTGGAAAAACCATGGCCAACTTGAATAGGTATATGTATTGGGTCATGATGAAAGAAGAGGTAGTTAGGTTGATAAGAGGATGCATTATTTGTTGTACTATCAAGCATAGTAATAGGAAACAAAACCAATTTATTCCCTTACCTATACCCACTATTCTTTTGGAAATAATTTCCATGGAATTTGTGGAGGTTTACCAATAACCAAAAAGGGACATGTCTACATGTTCATATTAGTTGATAGGCTTAGCAAGATGTGTGTCCTAATTCCATGTAAAAATACCATCAATGGGAAAGAAGCACGTTTTATATAGGGACTTAAGATTTGTCAGTACATTTTGGACTACATTGTAGGAGAATATGGAAATCCTGTTGAATATTTCTACCACTTTCCGTCCACAAAGATATGGGAAAACAGAAGTATTCAAGAATAATTCGATGTAACTTTTGAGGGGTTACAATATAAGCATATAAATACTTAAGACAAAAGTACAGTGAATATAAAATACTCTTATAATAGGTAAATCCACACTTCTATTGGAAAATCCCCATTTTAATGTTTGTTTCTA
This sequence comes from Pinus albicaulis, assembly GCA_034641835.2. NCBI lineage: Eukaryota > Viridiplantae > Streptophyta > Pinopsida > Pinales > Pinaceae > Pinus > Pinus albicaulis. The sequence goes on along the minus strand of CM076571.1, from coordinate 499,546,927 downwards.
TATTCTCCACTTTCACGTTTAAATATTGCATATGGGTAGAAAGGAGGAGTGAGGGAGGATCTTATGGGGAGTGAGGAGTGAGTGAGGGAGGATTAAGTTAAGGGTAAAAAGTAATGTTAAGAAAATAAGGAAATCCATATATATATGTATAGAATATATTGGAGAAGTCACAGGAGAAAAAAAAGGTCATGCATGACCAACACAAAATAGATAGGTCTTTCAAGGTGGGACACAAAGTATTGTTATAGTTGAACAAGGAGAGGGCACAAGGTTCTAGTAAGAAAATTAAGACTACATTATGGCCCCTTTTAGATACTAGAGAAGGTGGGATATAACGCCTATAGACTCACTCTATCCCATACTTGTGCATTTTCTTAGTGGAAAATATAGAGAATCTAAAACTCTATGAGCATTGCATTCTAGAATAGGAACGAGAATAGGCCCTCACTTATGTAAAATATTTGAAACCAAATTCTTAAGAAGAGATGAAGAAGATACAATTTTTCACAAGCGATGAGAAACTAAAATATATAGGTAGCATGAACTTTGGAATATTGGGTTGAAAGAACAACTTCCAGGCAACGTTAAATGGCATACCTAAAATATCGTGCGGGAAAATTTTTCTCAACTCATTTAGTAAAATATTTTGGGGACCCAAATCCTCTGAAAGTGGGGAGGTATGATCTATATTTGATCACTATAATATTTCTCATTCATATTTATGATTTTCAAAGTGGAAAAAACACACGGATCAACAAACATAACTTGTTCTTATCAACGGTCCCGGTTTGGAAAATTGCAGGTCAAAAAATTTGGGGACCATCTTTAGGCCTAAAATGAAATTTTTTTATGGCCCCAGCCTTACTATGGACCTAGATTCCATAATATACATAGAAATAACTTTACAGAGGCATAAGAATCACCTAAATTAAGGTTTTTACGAGAAAGTTATGTTTCCCAAAGTTCACCCATTGAAATTAACCACCATAATTCAAGAGGATGCCACAATGTCCCCATTATTCATAGAAATAGAGTAGCCACATGATAATGATGAACTATACTATATAAGAGTCAATTTTTTAGCTCTATTTAAGAGTTTAATGATTCAAACCTAAATACTAGTAGGGTATCATGCTATGTTATAATGGGGTCACGAGGAGGAAATGAGGTTACATTCTATTCGAGTGCATTTTTCTACAAAGATGAAAATAGTATCCAAGAGAGGATACAGGAGAGAAAACATATATGGCTTATACATTTTAGTAGCCCATAGGACACATGTCTCACTCCTTTGTACTTTCATAAATTCTCCCTTTAGAGAAAGAGGGCATAACATCCTCAGCTTCTAGTAGTGTTTTCTCCCGAAAAGGTTTCCTATGTTATACCTTTTGTTAATTATGGTTTGTGGGTCGTATTTGGTTTTTCACTATTTTCTACATATCTTTTCTATTGTATTAATAAGAATTATACAATAATTAATGAATCCAAAAATATAAGGAAAAACTAACCCTTATAGAGTAGATTTTGGTTTTAAAGTACAATTTCATCATATTTGTTGTAATGAACTATCCAATTGAATATCCATTGTATTTTATGGATCAAGTAAGTTGGAATCGAACTAGAAGAGATGCTTAATTTCAAGGAGTTTTCTTTTAATGTCTTCACCAACGAGCCCACCAAGGACACCCTCAGGAAACACATTACAAAGCCTTCTAAGCAATAAAAATTTCTCAATTTGTTTATGATTTCATTAAATAAGAATGCACATGTGCTCTCCCAAAGCACATCAAAATACCATGTCACTATGGAAGGGTTGTAACTCAGCAGAATCAATATTATATGATCATATTACTAGATCTAGTTAACTTATCTCCATGAGGTCCTGGGATTCTGAGTAAAGCATCCAATTATCATATAATGACTACAAATTTCATATTTTATGAGTTTTACAACTTGCATTTATTAATTACATATAAAAAAGAATGAGAATCTAAAATTTTGTAATTTTCCAAGAGAAGACAAGAAATATTAATAGCTAGTTAACGATGTAACTTATAAATACCTTGAAGCTCCAAGTGAAAAGGAATTTTGGCTTTTGATTTTTTGCAAGATTTTTCAAATTTTGAAAGGGGGGATCTATGAGGTTGGTGTACGTGTATCTATTTGAAAGATAATATTAAGAATTATGAGAATTCCATGAAGAGAAATTTTGACTTGGTAGGTGCTATGATTATGCTTAAGATTGATCTAAATAGATTCTTCAATGTATGTTCGTTGTGATATATATAATTTATGGGAGATTGAATTTACTATTAAATAGATAGTATTTTCCCATTTTTTCATCATTTCCTTATAATTTATTTCTCAATTGAGTACTAATTTTAACAATTCCTTACTATTGTTGGATTTCTCTAACTATATCGATATTTTTTTCTAGGGAGTCAACAATTATTTTCCTTGATTCAACCAATGTTATGTATATTCACTCATATCTTTTGGTCCTTGTTTCTATTTTCATATACTATTGTAGATTATATTATTTTCATTTTATACAAATAGATATTTCTTCACACTAATTCATATTCCATCTATTGTGACGATCTCTCAATATCTCACAACAAGAAAAATTGCAGTCATGGCTATTGGGCCATAATACAGATGATTATTTTGTTTCAAATAATGTGAGATCTAATTGTGACCTCATACCAGGGATATCCCCTTATAACTATTGTTGGGTCATTTATCGACATCAACAAGGACATGGGACCACTTAACATCCCATCAAAGTCTTATTCGAAACTTATCTTAATGTCACTAGTGCCTTAGAGGACATTGCTTTAGAAATATCGAAAGTAGTATGTTCCCAAGTCCACTTAAAAATCGTTACTCAAGATGAATAGTCCCACAACCAACATAGGGTGGGGAATATTTTGGGACATGTCTCCAATAATGATGTTCACATGACATTTTTCTTTTCTTTTCTTTACTTTATGTTGTAAGGATTATTGCTTCTAGTTGAGTATTATCATAGTAACAAAATTTTCAAATATTTCAATGCTCAAAGATGTTGAAATTTTACTATCATATTGCAAATATATGGTTTCTATGATCATAAGGACAAATCAATGTCAAGGGTTGGAGCTCTTTTATATACTAAATAGTTTCCCACAATAGTACTCAACTAAATATTTCTTGATACCATGGAGGATAAAATATACCAGAGCAATACTACATGAGAGTGATCTCTCCTAGTGTTATTCTCAATGTATTGCAATGAACTTATGGACATTGGTATCGAAGGAAAATTTAAGGTGCAGTAAGGGGATTTTGATATACAGTAGTTTATGTGGTAGGAAATTATGTATTTAGGTGTTGTCTGATGCAATACTACTCAAAGTGCTACAAACAAAGATTAAAATGGTGTCCAACCAAGTGACCACTTATATTTTATATGTGCATCCTTCCCTAATAGTATATTCTCATTGAATGATAGTTTCCTAGATTAGTTAGAGATAGTAGAACATGTTATTAGCCTAAAATTAATTTTCTAAAAATTTCATTGCATGTGGGCTTAAAAAATAGCTCTAATACCACTTGTATTGATCCTTAACCCTTAGAGTTGAATTAAAAATCATGCATACTTATAATATAAATTTATCAAAGTAGGTACAAGAGATAAATATGATAAAACATGTGAAACAGAACCTCATATTAATGATTATAATAAGAAAGAAATTGATTTTCAATTTCATCTTAATGTAGGATGACATTCCACATAGCAGAACTTCAATTACGAAAGTACAAGATAGAAGAATTCTATAGCCTCCTATATTTTTAAATAGATTATTGTTAGTATAACCCTAACTACTATTGGTCCAACCATCAACTAATACTAAATACCTTGTGGACCTTCAAAGAGATGGATACATAGAATAACTCACTAACTCCTTAGTAGCCTAATGTAGGGAGTTTAGGGTAGGAAGTTAATGAAGGCTAATATAAACTTGGAAATTTTTTCCCTATGACCTTGTTCAAATACAACATATGAAAGAATGGGTGAATCTTGAAGAGTATAGAAAGAGCCAATTTGTGGGCAAATTGTCTAATGGAATAGAGGAACGAGTAGGGTCCATAGAACTTCGGTGATAGCTTCTAGTGGTCCTTGTCTTTGATGGAGGTTTTATTATAGAGATGAAAACAAATAGCACTTGATCATCATCTTTAAAATGACACTAAGATATGTTGATTAACATATTGTTTCATTCTATTTTCTAGAAAAAATAGACATGGCTTATGTGTGTAGAATGGATGGTGATGTGCTAAGAGTGTGACCAACTTCTTGGACATCATATTCTCTTGTTAAATATGAATTCGATAGGTGGGGTTTAGGCCATAGAAAAATTCATATATATAGTTTTCGTAATGTCATGATAAGTGTTATAGTATCACCATTAGGAAGAGATTACCACTAAACTCAAAAGTGTTTTAGTGTAATGTGAAGCATCACAAAAAAAATTCTAAGCACTTGTTAACCACCCATTTTTGATAGTTTTCTTGGGGAACTAATAAGATTTTTTATTTCTAATTGTGTGAATTAAATTTTAAGCAACTCCTACTAGAATTTACAAGTGAAGCTAGGATCACGTTTTGACACAATGGAAGTGGAAATGCCATGTAATTTAATACCCTAGTCCATGATGACTTGGGACATTGGGGATGGCATAAATGGGCATAGTAAAGAAAAAAGCGAGCATATTTGGAAATACATTTGACTACCATCATCGTGGTACATTTGTTTCTAATTTTAGGAATACCTTCTATAAAATCCAAAGAAAGGTCATCCTAAATACTAATAGAGATAAATAGTGGTTGTAGTGCCATGATGTCTTCACTATTTCACCCTTTTTCAATTGAAAAGCTTCACATTTAGCCACAAAAGTATGAATGTCCTTTTTCATGCCATGCCAAAAGGGGTAGTGGTTATCTAATTTATATATTCATTAAAATCCCGAGTGATGATGAATACAATTGTACTAACAACATTTTTATTAAAGAAAAATTCTAGACCAAAATAATACATGCTTTGTACTATGAAGTGGCTTGTTATTAAGTGGATCTTCTTTACATTGTTGAATATGTTTAACCATGGCACCATTAGCCAATAATTCTTGTCATGTCTATTCAAGCCAATCTCATACCAATAAAAGTAACTCAAAGAGGGATCCATCCTCATATTTTTTAGACAAAACACAAGTAACTATATTTATTTTTCCCTTGATATGATCTCATAATCACAACCTAACACATTTGTGATCCACTTACACTACTATAATGATGAAAATAGATATTCCAAAAATTACCTAAGATATGATGGTTGGTTTGATTAGGAAACTACTCCATATAAGATAGAACTTACATGTATTGCAGTATACCTAGGGGGGATAATATAGGGTACAGAGGGAGGTACCCAAGGGAATAATCTGATGTAATAATATTATTGGTAACTACCCATGGTATATAGGTTTCATACATGCAATACCATGGGTAGTTACCATGGGTTTCTCAATACCATACATCCAATACAATGGGTTTATCACTTTATTCCCTAGCTACATGTGGTCCCTTACATATTGTGTGTTAACCACTTTATTTATTAACTATGGCCCAATTATTTATCATTCTTATATTATTACATCATATTATTCCCTTGGGTACCTCCCTCTGTACCTTATATTATCCCCCCTAGGTATACTACATGTATTGATTGCATGAAGGATGACGATCATTTCTTTCTCACAAGTGGAGTTTCCCTAAATATGATGGTTGGTTTGACTAGGAAACACCTCTGAATGAGATATGGGTTCTATTTATTAGTTGCATGAAGGCGTGTATCATTTCTTTCTCACAACTAGATTTTCCCTAATTTTGGCCACATAGTTCTTTATTGGGGCTAATGGGTGCCCACCACTTGCACAAACATGGCCTAACATGGCCTAAAGACCTTTTAGCATCACATTTTACACAAGTCTCACTAAAATAAGGACTACCAACACTAGGGTAGTGCATATGGCTTTCTTTAAATTTAAAAAAAATAAAATAAAATAAAATAAAAATATGCTCCACTACATCATTCCCAACAAAAGCATTCTTCCACTTGAGGAGGAATTAGCCATCCCAAGTTGTTAAGGGATCTACTTAAAGAACTCACTATCCAAACTAAATCTAGTTGTTTAACAACATATTTGATAAATTTCTGCAAGCATGGTAATAGATCAAAATATTTCAGCATTAACTATAAACACAAACTAAGGCTAAAGTAAAGAAAAGAAAAAAAGAGAGAGGAGAAACCAGCTTCATCATGTGAGTCTAACATGTAGATGGGCATTGCCAAAAACCTTTATGTGGCTTTGGTGGTAGCCGTAGCGAAAACCTAGCACAAATTCGTACATGGTTTTGGTTACTCCATTTCCTATCTCTATCTCTATCTCTATTACATGTGTGAATTTCAACAATCTGGAGCTCTATCAATGACACTGAACAAAGTACCATGTCACAACCTCTTCCCTGATCTCGGCCTGGCACAGTAATTCAAAGAAAAATGGGGATATTGTTGTACAGATAGCTTTAAACTGCTACAATATGACACATCAAGATATGTAAAGTCAACAACGAGGAGGCAGATGTGGGAGCAACCAACTTTACCTTTATAGACTCTTGAGTCTTGGATTCGTTTTATGTACTTTATCCTGTCTGCAATGGCTTCCTCCTCAAAACGAGAAGAAGAAGAAGATGCCTCTGAATTCAATATAATGATAAGAAGTGAAGAAATAATTATGACAGTTTGAACTAATTTCATGGCCTTGTACGAAGGCCAGTCCACATGTTATTGAATTGTGAGTATGGTCAATAAGGTTCGATAGTTGGAAGAATTTGGTTAGGGATTTCATGGCAAATTCTTTTGTTAGAAGTCTAAGATTTCCAGTGATTTTGTTCCTCTTGGCTTTTCTGGTCCATCGAGTAGATCCAGCGCCATGTGGAGAAAAGATGGTGAGCAATACTGATCGAGGATTAAGGAATATATTGAAGCTTTCTACAAGTCGAAAATTAATGTTGGCCTCTAACCAGTTCTTCGTTCCCACGAACTCTAATGGCTCAGGAACACGGTACTATGCCAGCGATCATGATACTCCCAGCGGCCCAAACCCTATTGGTAATCGGTAAGACTAAGGCAGGTGGTTGTGCCATCAATTAATAATTTCCAAATCGTGATTGAAAGCACATTGGGTTTTTATATTTTTCCAGCGCAGCAGAAGTGTCGAATATGTCAGCTCACCACATATATCTGTTAAAGTTCAGGCATTTCCAATGCTTGCTTTTCCTTTTCCAAAGGAGTGAGGAGTGAGCTCTAGTGAGTTGTAAGCGCATTGATGATATTGGGTCATTTCTATTACTATATAATTGAGGTTTTTTAATGTGTAGTTTTAAACATTTTGTGAATAATACCATATTCTTAAACCATTTATGAGTTATACCATATTCTTACGAGTTTTAAGAATGCAGAGAAAAGACAGGCTATCAGGTCTAGTCTGCATAGGCTATCAGGTCTAGCCTGCATTATGATGGTCTTTATTGATTTTGGTGCAATGGAAAACTTTAATAGTTTTAAGAATACACAGGAAAAATAGGTTATCAGGTCAAGTATAGTCTAGTATTATGATGGTTTCTACTGATTTTGGTGCCATGGAAAACCTCAATATAATATGTAATGGAAAATCTAGTATTATAGTTTTGTTTAGTCTAGTATTATGATAGTCTGTACTGATTTTGGTGAGATGGAAAATCTCAATAGTTTTAAGAATGCATAGGCAAAATAGGCTATCAGGTCAAGTCTAGTCTAGCATTATGATGGTCTCTATTGATTTTGGTGCCATGGAAAACCTCAATATGATATGTAATGGAAAACCTAGTATTATAGTCTTGTTTAGTTTTGTATTATGATGGTCTCTACTGATTTTGGTGAGATGGAAAACCTTAATAGTTTTAAGAATGCATAGGCAAAATAAGCTATCAGGTCAAGTCTAAGTCTAGTCTAGCATTATGATGGTCTCTACTGATTTTGGTGCCAAGGAAAATCTCAATATGATATGTAATGGAAAACCTAGTATTATAATCTTGTTTAATCTAGCATTATGATGGTCTCTAGTGATTTTAGTGCTATGGAAAACCTGGATATGATATGTAATGGCAAAACTAGTATTATAGTTTTGTTGGCTCAAGTTAGATTTCTGATTTGGGTTGTTGGATTTACACACCTCAACTCATTGGGAATCTATAGCACAACTATTCTTACAATTCACTTTAAAAACACTTAAAAAATTTATAATAATAAATTAGAAATTTATAAATTTTGGTATAATAAAAAATATCAAGAAAAACAACTCTTAATACAGGTTTACAAGATCCATCAGATATAGTGAACTAATATTTCTCAAATTTCTCAATGTCCATTGCCTGGCCATAGCAGAGAGCTTTCGGCAACACTTCTCTGTCACCTTTCTGTAATGTTATCTTTCTCTTTCTGATACTGTGGAGAAAACACAGCGCTTCTAATCTATCTTCATCTGACACCGCTATGGAATCTTTCCTTTCTCTTTTCGATAGTTTTGAACAAATGGACCAAGAAGAGAATATTGAATATAGGAAAATGCACCTACAAGAACATGTCACTAGCTTAGCACGATTGTTGAGAAAATAATATCTTTGGAAATCGATGATATTCTCTCTTTTATGCGATATCTGCTGCTTTTGCAAAGTTAATTTATTGAAAATCATTAATATCATGTCCCTGAGACTATTACTGTTGCTTTTGAAAATACATATTGTTGAATAATCTACAAACTGCTTTATATATTTCCTTATATATATAAAATACCGAAGTTGTAAAGTACTCATCTATTACATATTAATTTGCTTTTGTTTAACTTGAATTTATTATAAGTTAAAATAATGCATAAATTTTTTAAATTTAATCTGAAAAAGTTTTTATTTAGGCTTTTCAAAATTTTATAAATTTAAATTTAATGTAGAATTACAATGATTTTATAAATATGTTACACGGCAGCTTTTTTATTTTTTGAATTATTTTTATATTTATAGAAAGCTAAAGATTAATACAAATTTGTTTTATTTAAAATGGACACTAAAATATTTTGTTCATAATATATATTAAATGTTTTTTTATTAATATTTGTAAATATTATATGTCAATTTCATATTAATATAAAGTGAATTACACATTTCTTTTCAATTGGGTTATAAATAAAGCTTCCAAGTACAACAACAAACACAATTTTATTTGTGAAAAATTATATAGCTAGTCAGACATTTATGGTGAGACAATACTCACTCTTGCAAATTCTAAAATGGAAAGGCAAGTTAAGCCACCAAGTCAAGCATTATTATGGTCCTGAGGTTTTGTGTAATTAAAAACCTCAATATAGTATCACATAAGCCTCTTTCCATGAGAGATTTAGTGATTTTAGCTTCATGAAGATGTTTAAATTTCACACAAACCTTATTGGGAATAGATATCCTAATTAACAATTACTCTGAGATCCACATTAAAACCACTCAAAAAAATCATAATAAAAATATGAAAATTTAATAATACCTATAAATTTTAGTGTAATGAAAATAATCAATAAAATCAAATATTTAAATTATTTATTTAGATAAACAGCTCAAAATATTGTCATGACAGATATCTTTAGGCAACATCTTTGTCACCCTTATGTAATCTGCCCTTTCCTTTTCTGGTATCTTCATCTGTCACCGCTTTGTACTCTTACTTTTCTTTCTTTTCTATTGTGTTAAACAAAAAGGACCAAGAAGGGAATATAGGAAAATGCTTGCCCCACCTACAATAACATATCACCAGCTTAGCAAATGGTTGAGCAAATAATATCTTTTGGAAATCGTTAATATTCTTTCCTTTATACTCTACCTGCTGCTTTTGAAAAATATTTATTTTGAAAATTGTTAATATCCCGTCCTTCAAACTATTCCTGCTGCTTTTTAAAATACATATTGTTGAATAATCTTCAACCTGCTTTATATATTTCCTTGCATATCTAGAATACGGAAGTAAATTACTGTTTAATTAACTCTATTTCATATATATATAATTTAAAATATTAAATTCCTTCCATATCTAGAATACGGAAGTAAATTACTGTTTAATTAACTCTATTTCATATACATATATATAATTTAAAATATGAATTTAATATTATATTATTATAAATTTATGTTAATTTTAAATTTACAATTAAATAAAAAATTAAAATAGTTTATTTTTTAATTTAGAGAAATTGTGATTTCTATTTTTTTAAATTTAATAAATTTAAAGTAAATTTGTATTGATTTTATATATGTGTATGTGTTGTGTCAATTTTGTATTGAATATGAAATAAATTATACATTTAAAAAATATTTTAAAAAAATAAATTACTTTTTATTTTTAATTATTAAATTTATATCTGTAAAAAATTAAAGTTGATATAAAAATATTTAACTTAGAATAAATATTGGGATATTATATTTATAACAACTATTAAATCTTTGTTATTAATATCTTTTAAATGTCACATGCCAATTCTAGGTTGACCAGAAAATGAATTAAATATCTTCTTTACACGGAATTATAGAAAAAACTTCAAAATACATTAAAACTATAGTTTCATTTGTGAAAATTTATATAATTAATTAAATTTTTATGGTATATATACAAAATGCATCTTGATTCCATTTTATCCATCCTATTAAAAATATGCATTGTGAATTTGAATTAAGGTAAATTATACACTATATTTAATGGTGTAGTTTAACTTATAGACAAATAGACTTTTTTTTTTTTTAGCTAAACTCAACAAAACAATTTTACAAATAATGTGATTTTTATGTTGTTTAAAATTCATTTTTGAATGTATTTTTTGTTGTTTAAATTTCATTTGTGAATGCATTTTCTATTGTTTAAAATGCATTTGTGAATACATAAATGGATTCAACCCCCTTAACAACCCCATCCGGTAATTGAATTCTAGATATTAAACGACTTAAACTCAAGTGTTTAAAAATATCTGTAGGATTTTGGTTAAACTTAACCACAAAAAATATCATGAAAAATGTCATTTCGTGTATACTTTAGACTTATATATTTAATAAAACGAAAAATATATATAAATAATAATAATACTGGGTAATTTTTTTTTCTTTCTTTCATAAATACATATATAAAAAATAATGATAATAGTAATTTTAACTTTATATTTAATATCAAGTCATATGTCTCAAGCTTCCATGACGAGGTAGTCTATATTTGTTGAGGAGGGTCGAGTTAGTCTTTGTGCCATTTTCTAGGGAGAGGTAGGCCCTGTAGCGATATTGAAGTGCCCTCCCATGACTCAAAAACACTGCCAAGGCAAAGGATGATGAGCAAGAGGGGCGGAGGTGGTAGATCCCATATCGAGCAGCATGGGGCTAAGCTCTTTTCACATGACTTTGGGGTGACTTATTTCAATCCAATTTCACTTGAAACTCATCAAGACATCCAAGAGCTTGAGATAAAAGTTGGATAGGAAAGGAAATCCCTCTTGGACTCAAATTTTTTGGAGGATATGTCCATTTTGGTGTCAAATCTTGGGCACACCAGGGGCAGGCATAACCATTATTTAAATTCAATAGTGCTCTATTAGAAAATCAAGACATTTCCAGGTTTCGTTCTTGGAGATAAGCAAGTGGAAAATGCAATATTTTCACCTCTTCGGAGGACGAGAATAGAATGCTTAGGAACCTGAGGTTTTTTATGGATAAAATTGATGGTCGGTTGGTGCATGTGGAGATTCACATTCCATGTGATTCAAATGGTGGGGAATTTTTGGATCTCCCTCGCTCCAACACAGGTGTTTCAATCAATATCTACTCATCAAAAAATGATTAGTGAGCATGGACGATGGGTGGAAAATTCTGGATCTCTCTGAAAGCTTATGGTTTTGTCTTTGAAAGGATACTTGTTGGTATTCCAATCTATTGATGATATATTATGGGTTTTACCATGTGCTTCTGAGGTTTGTTTACAGTTTTCATTTTGAGTCTTTGGATATTTTTTTGTATCTATGGTTAAAAGTGTATAGTGCTATGCAAAGGCTTTGAATTTTGTGGACAAATTGTTGTTTTCTAGGGTGGCATTGGTGGTTTCTCCTCCTATCGGTTGATTTTTTTAGTTTCTAATAGTCCAATAGCTCTCTAGTCATGACCTGTTTGTCCTTTCTATATGTGTTCTTGAGCGAATGCAGGTATGAGCATGAGTTTCAAATGTCCCTATGTGATTATGGATCTTAATTCAACATGTAATTTGTATATAGAAGTTTCTAGACTTGTTATGGCCGTAATATATTTGTATTTCGTTTCAAAACTTTATGTAGATATTCATGGCAATAGAGGTCAAGGTTTGTGTGTTAGTGCCCCCTCTAAGTATCATTTTACTTTTGTGTAATCCAATTTTTAAAATTAATATAAATTTTATTAGCCCACCCAAAAAATATTTACATTTAATAAAAAATTTGAAAAATAAAACATTTATGTATATAGTGATGAAATCCCTTTAAATATATTATTTACTCAAAACATTCATTATAAAAAAGAAATATTTATATTTAAAATAACTGTGATCCTTCTCCATACTTGATAAATATTGAATTAAATCAATTTATATTAATAACCATTCTTTTCTTAAATGGGGTGGTGGGGACGAGCTACCACAATCCCACCAAGCCACATGCTAGTGGAATGTGGAAGCAAGCCCCTATAACGGCTAAGGTTAAGGCATGCAAGGGACACGCGGTAGCATTTCAAACCACTACCTTACAATCAACATGCCATATCCGTTTATAATTGGGAAATGCCATTCAATGGATCTGCATATAGTAAAGGAATACACCAAATGACTCGAGAATAATAGTTCACCCCAATGTAGCCATAATTTATCCTTGGTTTATTAAGGACACATTCAATGATTTTAAGTGGTGAAGGAATGCATCAACTCTCAACCCAAAATATTTATTTCACATCATTACTTTTGTGGTTCTTCGCATACAATCAAGCTACAGAGTAGTGGCATCAGGATGAGGCTTTAGTAGCTTTCCCATGGAAAGATATTTTTATGAAGGAGTTATCTACTGAGGTCACGAAACAGTCCAGACGATAGAAAACTGTCGGAATCTGGTCAACTAAAATTCAAAAAATCAAGTACTTGGAGTTTTTGGAATCCATTTTTGATAGTGGAAATGGATTCAGTACTATCAAAAACACTTAGGCCACTCAAAATACTAAAGTTTAACAACTATAAGCAAGATTATGGGAAAATCTTTGCCAGAATTTTTGAAAATAATTGTCGGATTCTAGGCGAAAATGTGGCCTTTTTAGACTACGCATTTTTATTAATTCATCTAATGTGGTTAGTTAAAATGCAACTCACAGATTTCATTATCTATAATTCTAGGCTCTAGCCTTTTTCAATTTCTTCCTAGAGGGGTCCCAATATATTTTTATTAATTCATCTAATGTGGTTAAAATGCAACCCACACATTTCAATTATTTGTAATTCTAGGCTCTAGCCTTTTTCAATTTATTCCTAAAGGGGTCTCAAGAGAAGAGCAAGAAGATGTTATTTTCCTCACCCCATGGACTTTATTATCTTCTATACAATTCCGTAGGTTTTTATTGTGCCTTGGATGGTAATAAGTAAAAAATTGTTTAATTGGACATATTTTTTTATGCTACTTACACTTGGTCAAACATATAGCTTGTAGTTGGATTGAATTCAAATGCAGGAATTTCGTAATATTTTACATTTGGTGTTATCTATAATTTTAGATAAGGGTGAAGGAACAAATTCTCTTTTGAGAGAGAACCTCTCCACCATTCCAAGGTTGCTAAACTATTATTTCAAGCCAAAATTACATGGTTTCTTTTAGTGTAAGAGATTCCTAATGGTGGCTAAACATCTCAAAGGCTCAAAATTCTCTCAAATACTAGCTCCAAGCTATGGGATAATTTTGCTTACAATTGGGCTTGAATCACAATCAAGATGCCTAGAATGCCATGTTAGACATCTCAAGTGCATGGTAAGGTGGCATATTGATCTGAAATGTGTGAAAAAAATATTTCTTATACAGAGATAGACAGTAGGGGATTTTACTAGTTATTTCAACTTTCAAAGAAAGGATGAAACCAAAAGCTTCTGGCCCTCTTACTGGCTCTGCCTAAAGAAATATGAAGTAAACACTAAAGCAATCTGGAAATGAAAGTATTTTTTTTTCTGATTGCAAAGTATTCATTAACCAATTTTATGAGTGAACATGAAATTTAAGGTGTTGTGCAATGGAAGTAATGTGTTTTGGAATGAAACAAATATGTTTTGATCACTATATAAGTCTTTATGTGTTAAGAGGACTTATTTAAAATTACTGTTTAAAGTGTTAAACTCTGGAAATAAGCAGCAAGAATTCATAGCATAATAACAAGCATTTGATAAAGTAGCTCACCCCTCTCTTGGGCTACATCTGCTAGGTCCAAAAGCCTCCCAATGGGCTTTTCCCTTCTCTATTAATGCTCAAAATAAGTTTTACACCATGAAGAAAGCCTCAATAGGTTGAAATAGTTTCATAATCAGAATCAGAGTGCTGGAAACAGTAAAAATTGACTGTAAATTCACCTCAAACAAATGAACATAACCCAATACAGCTGATCATTCCCAAAGCCCTAGTGGCTCCACAAGAAAATCCGCTGATAAAACCTCTGATAGAGTGCCTTGATGGTTCTGTAACCTACTCAGTAGCTTCAGAATGTTCCAATACCCCTAAAACAAAAAAAAAAATAGTTCCAATTGGACTTCCCTAGCCAAATTTATGACTGAAACAGACTTTTCCCAGTTAGGGCTAGGAAAGCTCCACCAAATATGGTGGAAATCCAGTTAAGCCCGATAAAAATGGAGCCCGGTGCTATCTTTGGCACTCCGCCGAATTTTCTGCCAATTATCGAGGGCTAAAGATAAGGCCACGGGGGTCATGTGACCGCACCCATCGAAGTTTGGTTGAACAAATTTGAGTTATAAATGGATCAATTAATATTAAAACCATATATAAAAAACCATATGGAAATGTCTGCTGAAACCCATGTGACCTTATCCAAATTACTGCGCGCCCATTCCCTTTAAGCCCAAGGTTTCGAGGCCGAGGTTCTATGCTGAGGGGGCTGGCCCCCTTTCGGGCCCTGCCCAAACTTAAACCAAAGTTTAAATAAAAGATAGAGACCATAGTCAATAAGAACCACTTGTGGCCCATTGGTCAGGCCGCCCGGTTGCCTCCGCCTCGACCCGAGTCGACTCCTGTTCGCGAAAACAAAGTTTTGTAAAACAATTTCATTCGACCCTTAGGGCCACGTGGCACCCTACCATTGGCTACCACTGGAATATTTTGTAGAATATTCTATGGAATATTCCATAGAATATTCCCAGAATATTTTGTGGAATATTATTTTTTTAATAAATTTTTAAATATGGTCATAGTGAGTCAAATTGGGCTTTTTGCTTGAAATTGAAAAACTTCCAAGCTGAATAACTTTCTCATACAACATCGGTTTTCAGTTCCTTTCATGGCTACAGGATCGTTTTTCCGAGCTCTTTCATGTCGTTCTATTTTGGACCATTTCTGAGCAACTAATTTTTTGAGCATTTTTCCATTAAGGACTTGATCACTTGATCACACCTCCCAAATGGGAAGCTTTTGGACCCAAAAAAGCTCTCTGATTAGTGAAACTGATAATGTGGAGACTGATTCTCCACTCTTCCACCCTTGAATAACTGAAATCTACCCGATTTCATCAAATGGAGCTTTTTAGAAAATGATAAATTGTCTTTGGAATTAACTAATCAACTGCTACTAAAACTGACTAAGTCATGATGCAAATTCTAAAACTTTGCAGAACAGCAACTGTAATTTGCAAAAAATAAAATTTTTCTACACTGATCAAACTTCCAAGAAGACTTAAAATAAATTTCACCTTTCAAACTGTTCATATGGCGAATTCTACCATTCTGAAACCAACTTTGTCCCATGCTGAATTGTGTGTCCTCTTTGCTTGCACTGCTTTGCTTTGACACTTCATTCACTGCATTGGCTGACCCTAAAGGTAACTTGTGCAACATCATGGCATCTTCTTTCAAAGACAAACTGTTATCAAACTGAGACATATCATTAGCAACATCAAGAAAAGGTAAATGCTCAAAATCTTATCATTTCAACATCAACAAAGTTAGACTTTGACTTGCATTAACCAGTCTTTTCAATTGACCTGCATGGAGTAAAGAAGATTCCAGCTTCTTCTTGTGTGCTCTCACAATGTACTCTTTACCATCATTGAACAGTTGATACTTGTTTTCATGGCGATAGAAGATGGTCATCCTGTCAAATAAGTAAGGAATTCCCAAAACAATTCCTGAAATATCAAGCGGCACCACATCAAGTTCAACTATGTCAATAAAGTGTGCAGTTATTGCAAAGCACAATATGCACTTTCTTGAGACTTGCAGATTTGCATCCTTGCATATCCACCCAAGTGGATGAGGCTTCAGATGTGGAATGGTCTCAAGTTTAAGTTGTTTGACCAAATCTTCAAATATGAGATTAGCTTGTGATCCACTATCAAACAGAGTGTCAATTTTTGTATGTTTTGAAATTACCCTCACATGGAAAAGCTCTATCCTCCTCTTTTCTTCTTGAGTATCTTTGTGACAATTTAAAGAGCTAGAACTGGGAATTGTGTCTTGCACCACTTCTTTCCCCTTAATGTTCTTTAAAACCATGGCGATGCTTTTTGTCTCATCACCTAAGTCTGACCATAAGTCTTGCTCAACTGTTGCTACATTTTTTCCCTTTTATTTTGTCTTTTCCTTGTTCTTGTATTTTTCTGGTTTCAGTTCAGGATGAAGCTTCCAACAGTGGTCTTCATCATGACTTGTCTTTGAACAGTTCTTGCAAAAGAACTTTCCTTTTTCTTTTCTTGAATTTGCAACTCTTTTCTTTCCCTTTTTTTTGAAATTACTATCCTCATTCAAAGCATCAAAAGTATTCTTTCCTCTAGCTTCTAAATGTGTAGCCTGGACACAAACCTCATCTAAGCTGGTAGGATTAAACATTAGGATAGTATGTTGAAGGTAATTGTGCAAACCTCCTATGTATTTTAACAAAGTGTCTTGACCTTGTAAATCTACCCCAAGTAAGAGTGCTCTCCTTCTCAATTCTTGGGTGTAATCTTGCACATTTTGTCCCTTCAGTTGCCTAAAATTTTGCCAATTCATGATTTCCTTTTGAATATGAGCAAGGGGATAAAATTTTTTCTTAATAGCAGTAATAAATTCATTCCATGTTAGAGTTATCTTACCATGCTTTTTAATTTCCTCCTTGGTCTTGGCTTCCCACCAAACCAAAGATGGTCCATCCATTCTCAATGAGGCTAATTGGATTTTTGTGTCATCATCATGCAGATTCTGAATTCTTAGATAGACTTCCAGTTTTCTAATCCAGTTATCCAATTTTTCTGCATTCACATCACCATTAAACATAGACAACTCAAACTTTACATCAAGCTTTAACAAAGGATTTCTAAGAGTTGTTTTTGTTTTATGTGATTGATTTACAGAAGTAGAAGAGGATGATGTGGAGGAAGAGGATGACGATGGAGATGGTGGATCACCATTTCCTCTATTCCCTTTCTTTGACTTCTCATTGTCTTTCTTCCCTCCTGAAGAATCACCTTCTTCTCTTTGGTTTCTAGACCCTTCTCCAACAATCCTATCATTTCTCTCCTGATAGAGGATCCTAACCATTTCATTCATGTCCAAGAAATATTTTCTAAAGACTCTTTCTTCTTCCTTGGGATCCATTTCCTCATGTACTTCTCCTGCTCTTGAAGACATGTTTGTGGCTGATTCTAAGGCTAATTAGGATGAAATGGAAGGTGGAGATAATGGCACCCTAGCCCTTCTTGGTTGAGGATTATCTTGTTCTCTAACCAATTGTCCTTCCCCTCTTTTCAATTTCATCCTAGTAAGCATCAAATTTTGCAAAACAACACAATATTTCCTTGCACAAAATTCACAATTTTTTTAGCACAACCTAAGCTCTGATACCAATCTGATCTGAAATGTGTGAACAAAATATTTCTTATACAAAGATAGACAGTAGGGGCTTTTACTGGTTATTTCACCTTTCAAAGAAAGGATGAAACCAGAAGCTTCTAGCTCTCTTACTAGATCTGCCTAAAGAAATATGAAGTAAACACTAAAGCGATCTGGCAATGAAAGTATTTTTTTTTCTGATTGCAAAGTATGCATTAACCAATTTTATGAGTGAACAAGAGAGTTAAGGTGTTCTGCAATGGAAGTAATGTGTTTTGGAATGAAACAAATATGTTTTGATCACTGTATAAGTCTTTATGTGTTAAGAGGAATTATTTAAAATTAATGTTTAAAGTGTTAAACTCTAGAAATAAGAAGCAAGAATTCACAGCATAATAACAAGCATATGATAAAGCAGTTCACCCCTCTCTTGGGCTACATCTGCTAGGTCCAAAATCCTCCCAATGGGCTTTTCCCTTCTCTATTAATGCTCAAAATAAGTTTTACACCATGAAGAAAGCCTCAATAGGCTTAAGTAGCTGCATAATCAGAATCAGAGTGCTGGAAACAGTAAAAATTGACTGTAAATTCACCTCAAACAAATGAACATAGCCCAATACAGCTGATCATTCCCAAAGCCCTAGTGGCTCCACAAGAAAATCCGTTGATAAAACCTCTGGAAGAGTGCCCTGATGGCTCTGTAACCTACTCCAGTAGCTTCAGAATGTTCCAATACCCCTAAAACAAAAAATAATTTGTTCCAATTGCACTTCCCTAGCCAAAGTTATGACTGAAACAGACTTTGCCCAGTTAGGGCTAGGAAAGCTCCACCAAATTTGGTCGAACTCCAGTTAAGCCTGACAAAAATGGGGACCGGCGCTATCTTTGGCACTCCGCTGAATTTTCTGCCAATTATCGAGGGCTAAAGATAAGGCCACGGGGGTCATGTGACCGCGCCCGTCGGAGTTTGGTTGAAAAAATTTGAGTTATAAAAGGATCAATTAATGTTAAAACCATATATAAAAAACCATATGGAAATGTCCGCCGAAACCCATGTGACCTTATCCAAATTACTGCGCACCCATTCCATTTAAGCCCAAGGTTCTGAGCCCGAGGTTCTATGCTGAGGGGGCTGGTCCTTAGGGGCTGGCCCCCTTTCGGGCCCCGCCCAAAATTAAAGAAAAGTTTAAATAAAATATCGAGACCATAGTTAATAAGAACCACTTGTGGCCTGTTGGTCGTGCCGCCCGGTTGCCTCCGCCCTGACCCAGGGTCGACTCCTATTCGCGATAAAAAAAGTTTTGTAAAACAATTTCATTTGACCCTTGGGGCCATGTGGCAGCCTCTGGGCTAGCCACATGGTGCCCTACCATTGGCTGCCACTGGAATATTCTGCAAAATATTCTATGGAATATTCCCATAATATTCTATTGAATATTTTTTTTTAATAATTTTTTAAATATGGTCAAACTGAGTCAAATTGGGCTTTTTCCCTGAAATTGAAAAACTTCAAAGATTAATAACTTTCTCATACAACATCGGTTTTTAGTGTCGTTCACGTCTACAAGATATTTTTTCCAAGCTCTTTCTTGTCGTTCTAGTTTGGACCATTTCTGAGCAACTAATTTTTTGAGCATTTTTCCATTAAGGGCTTGATCACCTGATCACATATTATCATGAACGAGGGCACACGTGAGAAATATTGAGGTTTGAATGCGTCACAACCCACTTTAGAGAGCGTACTCCTCATTCTATCCAATACATGGGAAATTTTAGGGGTTAATATTCACAGGTGGGATAATTTTCCATGATTTTTCTACAAAAAAGATTCGCCAATTTCCATTTTTATAAAAAGGATTTTCCCATATTTTATAATATAAAGTTATCTTACCTTAACAATCGTCAACATTATATCGAGAATATATATAAAATCACTATAAATTCGAATAAGAAAATATATCCTTAAACATTTTATAGTTTGCATATTAGGGACTAGTGAGATTTGTCAATGTTTTTAAACTTCAAGATAATTTTCCATGGTCCAAAAGGATTTTTCTCAAGTAGAATGAGAATTGGAAAATTAGAGACTTGCCATATATGAATACTAAAGTATTGATAGAAGAGGAAAAATGGGTTCCTGATGTCGGACATACTCAAGGGTGCTATAATTAATAGATATGAATGGTGTACATATATATACATCTCAAGTTCATACTTTCCAGAGTATTGATAGATAAAAATGAAAGCGAGGAATACATACTTGTGTCCTTGGATCACATGTAGTGGAAAATGGTAGCTTTTGATCATAGTTTGAGTTGGATCAAGAAATAGATGGGAACCCCTATTGAACTAGGTTGTTCTCAAGGAAGCAAGAAGAAGCTCATTCTTGTTGAATCCACAAACTCTAATAACTTGTCCTATTTTTCTTTTATTTTCCTAGTGTTTTACTTTCTATGTTTTAGTTATATATTCTTTAATTTAAAAATGGATGAGGAAACCTTACTTCTAGCACTAGTATTTTGGTTTTTAAATTGGCGGATACATGTTTATCTTCTAAAATTTTGAAAAAACTAAAGTTTTGTGTCTAGTTAAACTTTATGGTCAAATTTGAGCAATTCAAATCATTTACTTCAAAAAAACAAAACATAAGAGAGTTTAAAACCATATGATTCATAATGATCAAAATTAAGGTGCTCTCAATTTTTTTCAGCTTTAAATTGACATATATATATATATATATATATATTAGTTTTCTGAGACAACAACATTAAGGATAACTAGTTGTTAACTAGTTAAAAGACAATTTTAATTATTTGTTTCAAGAAGAAGACTAGAATTATTATTAATTTGATGAAAGGTTATTTTCATTAGTGATTGATTATGAATAATAAATCAGTTATGGGATTAGCTTCATAAAAATTAAAAGCTAATGGTAAACATTTTCCAAGAACTGGAAAGTGGTTGGGGATAGTTGGAAATAGTTACCTGCTCATCTGGGGATAAGAGACCGATTCTAGTGAGGGGTAGGGATTCTGTTCTTGGAGAAAGGAAGAGTGTGGATTTTCTAGAGCTGGTAGATACCATTGGAAAACACTCAGAAATCCTGAAAATAATTTATAATACTGACTGGACTGGGCGTCCTGAGGTCACAGCAGAAATTTCCACTGTTAACCTGTACCATCCAGGACTGGAGCTCGAGGGTAAGAAGAGGACGTAATCGCCTCTCTTGATGGTTGGGAGGACCATAGCTATAAAATGTGTATTTAGATAAGTAAAATGTGTAACTTTCAATGATTTAAGTACTGTAATACCTTCAATCCTACATGTGCACATATATTTATTTTTTTTGTGACAGAGTCAATGAATACCCTATGGACTCGTGTAGAATATGAATGAAGTAAACTGTATGCTTTATTTTATTTCATTCTTTATAAGTTTTGCCAGAATCTGAATAGTTACTGTGAAAATAGTAGTAAGCTAAGAAAGAAACGTAGATTTAACTGTGTATTACAGTTCAAGTATTCTTTTCAAATATATTAAACAAGATTAAATATAATTCACAGTGTAGCTCATAAAACAGAAAATAGCTATTGATAGAACTAAAATATTGTGAAAATAAGAAAGTCACATATACATAGAACAGTAAGAAGTATGATTCTTCTCTCATATCCAAGGAGAAACAGAGAGGACTGTCAGTCAAGGGCTCGAGGTGAAACCCAGCCCAAGACACATCGTCCCTCTAATCCTAACTATACACAGACGTTAGTACAGGTGGTCCAGTCACCAAACAGAGTGTGCATGCAATCATAAAGTAAAGAATGCGGACAAAGATTATCAAGAACTATAACTGTTGTATATAGGAGTATAGCATTATTGAATAAATACACATGCAATATGAGAATAAACTCAGAACTATATAACCATTGTACCGAGAAATACAGTCATGAAAAGGAGAATGCCGAGAACCTTAAACAGAAAATGAGAAATAAGCAATGAAAAATTATAATCTAAGAAAGCTGAGATTACTCGTTATATTTACAACTGCCTTACTATTTAAGAGTAATGTACTATATCCTGGAAAAAGACAAATCCGGTGATGATTTTATGTTATATATACATATGTAACTAGACATTTGATCTTGAAGGGAAAGAGTAACGAAATCAATTAACTACTTTTTTGTAAAGAACGTAGAAAGGAAAAATAAGTAATACTGTGTTAAAAATTATGTCAACCAAATCAAAACCCAAAATCCAGGATGCAAATGTATGAGGAGAGTTGATTTCGACAGTTTCTAAATATTAAGTAGGAAGTCAAATCCAAGACAAACCATAAGATGAATGGTTGATGGCACAAAGATATGAGAACATAACAACAGAGATATGTTTCTTTCCTTCTTGTGACTTAAATTACAAGTTATATATATATATATATATATATATATATATATATATATATAACTTGTAATTTAAGTCACAAGAAGGAAAGAAACATAGCTAAAAACCCCAGAAAGCTAGGATTTAGGAAAATCCAAAATCGGTAACAGACTGAGAGTCACATCTATGTTATAGCTTTGAAATCTTGGAGATCGACTCAATATGTAAAAACCTTTAATCTTTTAACAGGACTGCTCAGCAATTTAAGTCGCAGTAGTTAAAAATGAAGATTTATACATTTGGAGTTCAAAAATCCACCATGGAGGAAGAACATAGCCAAACTTAACATATTTGAGACAAGACTTCCTATGATGTTTCAGAAGGGAACATGAAGTTCGAGTAACCAGAGTACATGGTAAAAGAAGCAATTCATTGTCCGTTTAAGTGTGGCAATGGAAGGAATTCTTCGTGCTCAAGAAAAACGACATATCATGACCAATGAAAAGCGTACCTACATTAAAAAGAAAAGGTGTTCAATCTATGTTCGAAAGTAAGATGTTATATAAAGAAATATTTGAACAAAATTCCATTAAGATACATATTAGATATTACCTAAAATTGTAATACATGTTAAAGAGGAAGCCGACTGTAACCTACCGACCTCCAACCTGCAAACTCAAAAACAGAGAAAAAAACTGAGTTAATATAAGAGGTCATTGACTATACTTAAAAAGAAGAAGAACTGAAGCATGCTTAAGAAGGGAGCAGCTTACCGGATTGCAAACTCAGTGAATCGATTCATGGAGGATGCTAGGAAGAACCCTCCATCATCTCGCGATATTAGCTCAGAGACTGCGTTGTGTACAAATAACCATGGTAGCAGAACCTCCAGTTAGAGAAAACGAAAAATAGGATCTGCGTATAAGGAAACAACCTTGAAAATTTTGACTCCGAAAAATGAGGGTTGCAGAAGGAGATTGGGGTTTTTACCCATCATAGATCTCCCACCGAGATAAATCCACCATCGATTAGGAAAATAATCGAACAACAATCTACGTGACAGGTGGGGTAAGTGATCCTGAGACCGATTCCGGGAGATCCTCCACAGCTGTAATGTCATAAAGGCGCAGTACCAACCTCAGCCACTGTCAGTTGCCATAGTCGAGGTAATTAATGCGACATGATCCGGTGCAGACCCCAAAACATTTGACTACAGAGCATATAATTTGAATTCATAGCGGAAAGTTATAAGTGTAATGTTTTAGAATGAAATGTGTTAAATACCAAATATGCTCTCATAGTTATGTGGACAGTGTAATAAAAAAATTGAGCTAAGAGATTAATATTAGAAATGTGTAATGTTTGGTAAATTAGTATATGAGCTTGTAAATTTTTTAGATGTGTATGTTACATTTTCCTCCATAAATTCATTCCAAACTCAATGTGTTATCTTTCTATATAATAATAATAATAATATAATTTTAAATAAAAAATTAATCCAACTTTTTCAATTCAATTTATCTCATTAACTAATAAAATAAGCATTTATGTTTACTCTTCTAATTAATATGAAATTGTCTTCTTTATTCTCTTTATAAAATATCATATGGCACTATTATTTACAATCTCAACTATTTTATTGTTTTCTCTTTTTTTTTTAATCATGGTGAATTGATAACGTTGGAGTAATTTGAGTGAGATCTAAAATCTAACTTAACAACTATCACTATAACAACAAGAGTATATCCAAAGCCTCTAAGAAAAATGTATCAAGAATTTAGAGCCAAAAGACTCCACTACGGTGGAGGAGCTTACTCATTGAGTCTTATCATAATGGGCCAAATATGTCCTTAATTATAATGTGCTACTTTTGTCTCCTAGTAGGACAACTGAGTGGTTGGCATAATGGGATGTTATCCCCTTGATCCCAAGGGAGACATCCTTGGCCCCTTGTGATTAGGCCCAAGAAGGATGCTCTAGCTAAATAATAAATTATTGAGTAATAATTCATCTTGGTAAAAAAGATAAACAAAATTGAAAATTATAATGCCCCACTTTTATTTTTTGATGATGATATTCATAGTCACTAAATAATTTAATGGCTTAAAATATGAATAAGTTCACGAAAATGAAATATTTTATTTTTGGAATATTTATTAAAATAGTGTGATTATATAAATTAAAAAGTTGAAAAATGTTAATAGACATCAAAATACTTACTTTATAAGACATCTCACATTGTAAATATTAAAAAAAAAAATAGTAAACATTAACTTAATTATAACTTTATTTTAAATTTTATACACACACACACACACATATATATCACCACTTTATTATTGAGATTTTTAATTTTGTAAATAGACTTTGTTATAATATTATGGGCCAATGTTATGGTTTATTAATTATACATGTGTAAACGACTCAACTTATGTTTATATGACACATGTTCAAATAAAGTTTTTTTAAATTAGTTATTTTAATTAAAAGAGAAGAAAGAGTATAACTAATTTTGAGATAAATTCCAACATTAAATAAATTATAATTCTAAAAGCCATACTCCAAAATATATACACTCGTTGATTTAAAAAATAATTAAATTAATAATACAATATAGATAGATGATTATCTTCTAATAAAGTATTATGCAAATTATAAGATTCAAGATTCAAATTCCTTTAAGTTAAATAAAGAATATATACAATATAATTTTTTCCTATTTCTCATATATACATTAAAATAGATTTATTAATAATTTAAATCATTAAAATTATAATTTAAAATAATAAATATCATTAATAATTATTTATAAATTAATTTTATAATTTTTAAAACTAATCAACATTAAATATTAGAAAAACTATTTTTTATTTTAATCTTATTACGTGTATATAGTATAGTAGATTAATATTTATCTTTTTCTTTTTATTTAAATTATGCATCTTATTTTTAATAGTACATATGTAGTATAATAGATTAATATTTAAATTTTTGTGATTTAAATTTTATATTTCTTGAAGATATTTTTTACAAAATAAGATACGGGCAATTTAATATATTAATATTTTAAATATTTAATTATTATTATTATTATTTAACTAAATTTTATAGTAAAATTACTCCCTATTTCATATGTGAAAGAACTATCTCTCCAAAGAACACTATAAGGAAATCAAGTTGGATGACCTTTTGGAAATGATGAACTTTGTTAGAAATGTAGACACACGAGGTACAATGTACATTTTTCCTCTTTCCATATTAAGTAATTTATCTTTATTTATCCTTATAAAAGGAACACTCTTCAATGTTATGGTAATTTTATTTAAAAATAAAATATAATTTTTCTTTCATAATAATTAATATAAAAATTAAAACAATTTAATATATTAATACCTTATATATTTTATTACATTTATAATTTTTTAATTAAATATTATAATAAAACGTGGTCGTATTTCATATCTAAAGAACCTATCCCAAAAAAAGAAAGAACACTATTAACAAATCAAGTTGGATGATCTTGTTGAGTGAAATAGTGCACTATGTTAGAAAACATGTGAACACACTTGGTACAATGTATAATTTTCCTTCTTTCCAGATTAAGTAATCTATCTTTTCTTTATTCTTATAAAATTAATAAAAGTGGAATTATCAATTTAGTAATCATGTAACTTTCAAAAAGTTATTGTGAATACCAGATTCTATTAGCATTCAATCGAAACTCAAAATATATACGTTTTTTTACCAAATGTTCTTACAAAGAAATTATTATATTTCAACTTCCCAAAACGTGAAAAATGCTATGAAAATTATTACTATGATGAATAACTCACAAGAAAATATTAATAAATTAATTGTAGATAAACATTGGCATTAATTTATTTATTCACAAGATCAACTTTATCGACACAATTTAAAATGACGGAGGGAAAATTAATTGACCACGAGTTGATGGTCAAAATTAATTAATTAATTTTTTTTCCTTAATTTTTTTTTAAACATTTAAAAATAACAAAGCGAGTAAAGAAGGTACGCAATTTTGTTTTTGTCGTGATATAGATAAAGAATGCAGTTTCTTTTCTAATAAATCTGAGGAATTATATATGGGGAACAATTTATGATTTAAAAATAAATTAATTTAATTCGTATAAGTTTATGTTTATGTTAATAGACATATTTATTATAAGTTTTTTTGAATTTTAATTTAATTATCAATAATTATTAGCTGGATAGTAACTATTCAATTTCCATAGACTATTTTAGAATATTTTTTATATTAGTGACAAATTAAAAATTGAAATTTATCTTAAAATAATTATGCTTTTTTCACCCTTTAATTAAATTGATTAATTAAAAAATTTTCATATGAACATGAGTTTGGTATTTTTGGTATGTGCTATTTGTAAGTCATTATATTCTATGATATTGTAACAAAAAATATTTACAAATTAAGAATTTCCATGGTCAAGTGGGTGTGAATCTCCATGATTAAGAATCTTGTTACATGTTTTTTTAAATGTATATGTGTTTAACTCCTATATTAATTCATTTTGCAATTAATAATAATGATAATAATAATAACAATAATTTAACCCTACCTTGTTTTCGACTTCCCTCCCACTCGCTTTGTCTTTGTAATTCTTGCCGCCATGGCTACCACTATAGGAGGGAGCTTGAGTGAAGCTCCCTCCTGTAGCAAGGTTATTGAAGGAAACCATCTCCACGGTCAATTAAGCTAATCATACAGGCTTAGATCAATAGCAAGGATCCTCGATATAGGCTTCAAATAGTTAGAGACCGCAAGGAAGTTGTCTTCCAAAATCAACCACTAATCTAATATTTGAGGTGAATTTCAATCAAATTGGTGAGTACGATAAAAATATGAGAGATCACACTTTAATTGAAAATTTCCTGTGAATTTAACCCTTGAAAAAATCCCTCACCTATTGGATTTAGCACAAGTGGAAGCCAAAGGGGCATATCAAATTGAAGCTAACATGGAAAATTGATTTTCTCCATTGTCTTTGCTAATGTGGAAGATCACATGATGGTTTTTGAAAATGGTCCATAATTATTTAACTCTACAAGATTATATCTTAGGTTTTCGATGAAAATATTTTTTCAAGATATATAGGATTTTATGGCAACCCCTATTTGGATCCACATGTACTCCTTGCCCAAAGAATTCTGAGATGAAGAAATCTTAGCAGGCATCATAAATTCTCTGGTTCATTTTGTGAGAGTCTCGAAAACCACTAAAAAGGAAATACACATGTATCTTATTCTTCCATATGTTTATATATGAATATCTCAGAGCCCCTTCCCAGTTCCATTGATATTTTCTATCAAGAAAATTTGTAGAAGAAAACCTTCGACTATGAACACATTTTTTTCTACTACCATAGAAGTCATGAATATGGGCATCTCTATAGAATTCCCCCCATGCTATTTCCCGAGACCACTCCTATCACGACCTACAGTTGGGTGTGCCTTTATTCGAGGTGTATGCCATGGTAAATGTCTCCATCACATGATTTGCGAAAATAAATATCACAAGAAATGTAATGAAAGATGATGTTAGGAAAGTGCACACCAACATCAAGTGTTGAGAAAACAACACTTGGGGTTTCCATTGGGCACATATTGGAATATTAGTAGCACAATGGATATGAGTATCAAGCACCTGAGTTTTTTTAGTGATGGGTAAAAAGGCCCATAATGACACCATAATAGGCAACATGAGTTCCCCAAGGCACGGGCCAAAACACCCCTAAAAAAGTGACCAAACATTAGAGGAGATTGTCCCACAGTAGGTTGGACCGAGGAGAGGGTACCATGATACAATGGGTGGTGGGTTGAGTCCGTAAGGCGATTAATCAAGATGGGTTGAGACTGGATAAGTGCTGGAATGAAAAAATGGACCCATGTCAACTTGGTCACAAGGCGAGCCAAGAATCAGGTTAGCTAGAATGAATGACCAACTAAAGCTGCATTGACTGAGTGTGGAGGAAGGACTTGGAAAAGAAAATGGAAACATCATGGAAAAGTAGGAGCAAATTTCATGGAATGACAAGGAAACCCAACCTAAGGAACCCAACACACATGGTTGAGTTGGCCCATGTAAAGAAGTGGAACAATAGGAGAATATGACCCAAAGTCTGAGGTACAGGAGTTGCATAGAGGTTGGAATGAGTCATATAAGTGGGAGGGATGCATAGTGGAAGGAGAGGAAGTGTACACCAATAGAAAATACAACATCACAAAAAAATGACATCGCAAGGAATAATCCAAGCAAGACGAGGGATGAAACTAAGTTTGGAATGAGTGAGAGATGAAGGAAGGAGATGATACGAGGTGACTTAAGCCTACGATCATGTAGGAATTGAGGATCTTCACATTCAAACTGAACCATATCAATAGGGTGGAGATGACCCATGGTAGGGTGACATGTGGCCCAGTGGGGTCTGAGAGGTTGGTATAAAGGTTTTGTTGTATTTACCTTGGATTTTTTGGATTTGTAAATTTTTGGTCTAAGCCATTGTCTCGGGGAAATGTTGTAAATGTGATTTGAAAAAAAAATAGTAGATCATTGGGTATTTCCTTGATAAATCAGTGTATGTGTATGATGATTTTAATTTTGAATTGATATCTTACACATACTTTTTTCCCCAAGGAAAATTTGTAATTTTATTCATTGAATGAAATTACATGTTGTAGATGCTAGATAGCATATGCATTTTTCACAGATATTTGTATGCTAGATCAAATACGTTCCAACTCATTGGAGAGTTAATCCATTCTACTCTTTCCTACCTTTCTTTTTTCTCCACTTTCCTCCAACAATTTTAATTTTTGGGGTTAGATATAATAGATAACTGAGACTCTTCTACATTAGGCTGGATTTCTTTGTCAAAATCTGAATTGTTTGAAATGTGGGTTCATTTGGTGCCATTAGAGGATTTTTCAACCGAAGCCGTCACAAGTTGATGTTGTTGTTCAGTTTGTACTGGAATCAATGCAGATTGATGCACAACTTCATCCTGCATCACCTCTTCCTAGGTGTTTTGAAAATTTTTGTTGGTGGTAGTGTTTGCGGGTTCAACATCTTCTGTTTATGCTTCAGGGAATTCAGAAAAGTGCCATCCTTTCGGATTTGGAGTTTGTATTTTCTTTCTTTATTTTTTAGCTTGTGGACATGCGTTTTGAGGACGGTTGGTGAGAAGAAAAATACAACAGCAAACGACATTATTTTCATAGTCTAGGGGTTGTGACCATTGCTGATTGTTGTAAGTTACCTGAATGTTGCCAAGTAACCCTTTACTAAGATCCCCCTTCATGAAAATTCTATAAAAAGTATAGATAGTCATTATGGTTCGATCAACATCCATATTTATGAATTTCCCTAGGGAATTCCCAATTCCTGCTAACACTTTGGGATGCCAAAAATGTAATGGTAGATTATGCAATCTAACCCACACAGGAATTTTGGAGACAACCATGGTATTTGCATCAAACTCGGGAAACCAAGGTGTAGTAAATAGGATTTCACTTCCCCAAAACCAGGGAGGCTTCATTTAGTGCATAATCTCTATCTTTCGTTGTGTCAAATTTTACGATAAAAAACCCCCTAGAGCATAACTGGATATCACAATTTTCTATCCATATGGAATAGATCCATTAACGTAATGACATAGATTTTGGCCAAAATCCATTGAATCTACATATAATTGCTTTAGAATGAAATTCATCATGGATTGAATCTATGCCAGGTAGGTTTATTGTCAAGGACGACACTTGGTTCATCTTCTCCACTATGTATGGGCCTGGAATAGTGTGAGCCTATGCTAGTGCTTCCTTCCCTTTTAATACATATTTAAATGTTTCTGCAACATTTTCTTTTGCAATCACATTACAACACTCCAGTGGTTTCCCCAATTATGCAGTCCAATTTGGCTGCTTCCATGTTAAAGAAGTTGTGTTTTTAAAAACCTTTTCTCTGAATTTCTAAAGGTTTGAATCTATGCATGGAAATCTTATTCAAAACTAAAATTTGGTATGAATCCTTCAACCAAATCTGTCTAGTTCGTAGTTCCATGTTACAGTTCTATCTCTAGATACCAATTCATAAGAATTGTTTCTAGTGTGTGGATAAACCCATGTACCCACTCTTGTTCTGGAACTTATTTACAAGATGAAGCGCAACAATGAATATGCACCCAAGGGTCAACCTTACTATCATACTTTACTTCAACTTATGTATCTGTTGGCCCAAATCTGACCCACATCAATATTCGATACTCTTCCCAACTTCCTATATTACCTTTATGAGTACCACATCATCTAGTAGGTGTAGATATAAGGGTTACATTCAAAGCTTGAAACCTTTGTTCTTCCGATAAATTTCTTTCATATTCATCAAGAAAAAGGCTTACATCTCCTATCCCATCAAAAGAAGGAAGACTACATACCTCTGAAGTTATGTAGCAAAGTGATCTTGTGATTCCAACACATTTTCTTGTAGATACTTCATGTAAGCTATTCTGCCAATTTTCCAGTTCTTCCTTGGAATCTACAGTATAGGAACTATCATGTTCCCATCTTAATTTACCTTCCGCA
This sequence comes from Pinus albicaulis, assembly GCA_034641835.2. Lineage (NCBI taxonomy): Eukaryota > Viridiplantae > Streptophyta > Pinopsida > Pinales > Pinaceae > Pinus > Pinus albicaulis. Next base: position 499,515,702 of record CM076571.1, on the reverse strand, counting down.
TTGGGATTAATCCAATATTCCTCCTTAGTTGTTATCTCATAAGTTGTTTCGACATCTACGCCACATTATTCATCCTAAACAAGATTTGTATATCACACTTATTCTAATGGGTATAATGGAAAAATGACCCTCATATTGTCTTTTTCAAACACTAATTGTCTCTTCTTCAAATTGATTATTGCCATGGTATCTAAAGCCCAATATAATCCAAGCAGTTCTGGATAGGGGTTGCTATCATCTACAATTTCAGTCACCTCGAAGTCTGCAACAACGCAAACTTGTTCAATATCTATTAAAATGCCAGGTAACCTTCCCATAGGGAGGATATTATTTTTGTTGGCCTTCCTCAACTAGATCAATGACCATTGCAACTTTGGTCTTCCCATTAACTCCCAAGTTTTCTTAGGAAACACTTTAGCATTGGATCCCAAATCTAGGATTACCTAATCCATATCATATTCCCCAATAGGCATAGTTAATCTCATATCCTTACCCATTATTTTCTTATGTTGATGCAAATTCTTTACTGCGTGATGATCGCTTCATGGTACTTCTTTGTTAGATCATTAGCCTCTCAACTCTTGGAGTCCTTCAACAACACTCTGATTCCTCAAAAACTTCATGAAAGTCTGTAAAAATGACCTTAAAATACTTGGATCTAGTTCTTTAATTTGAGTAGTTAATTTAGTGTTGTCCTTATTTTCTATTAACTTCGGAATTGGTTTCTATTTAGATGTTGAAGCTCCAATATCCATGAAGCTTCGCTTTTCTTCCATGAACGTTTCTTTTTCCTTTTGAATACTGAATCCAGAGGATTTTTCAGTGGTATTTCTTACCCATGTATCCTCCATTTTCTTCTTACCTTCTGCTTTATCATCTCCTATCGTAGCTCCACTCCTTGTCACAATTTTGATACGTGTTTCATCCTCCCTTGGTTCAATGGTCATCATTTGTAGATTTTGTGTGTTCTGCTAGTTCCTTTTCTTCTGCATCTTCGCCATAATGACTGAATATTATTTTATCACATGATCAAAAGATTTACAGTACTTACATGTCATAATAGGATTCTAACAATCCCTTGCATAGTGTCATATATGTCAACAGTTGTAACAGATAGTATGGTCATGTCCTCGACTAGCTCCTCGTTGTCATCCTCAAAAAACTCTTCGTCCATAATGTTCTCTTTGATCCTCTTGTGCATATCCTTCAACTTGCATTATATAAGCATCAAAAGTATATTCCATCATCAAGTCATAGCTCCAACAATGTTTCTCATCATGTCCTACTAATTTACAAAAATTAAAAAAAAAACTTCCTTGGGGTCTGTACATACTTATGTAATAGGTTACACCGTTATGGACAATGTTGGCTTGCAGTTATGCATATCTCACACCACAGGCTTAATCCTTGATTTAATGGATTAGGCCCTCCACTATCCAAGTAATTTATGAAGATAGGGCATTATTCCTTAAAGTGGACCTTTTCTTTTCACTTTATACACCACACTTCCTATCTAACTTATTTTCCCTTCTTGATATCTTTCAGTTCTAAGGTCAAATTTTCTAGCAGAATTTGAATTTGATGTACTCTTACATGAGTATCTCTGTTATGGGATGACGTACCCTAGGGTCAGGGTTGGGAACCCCAACAGAGCAAGAAGCATACAACAACAAGAGGCATACAAATTTACAATCCTAATGCTCAAACTAGTAAAGTGGGAGGAAGGGGTAGTACCCGTAGGTCCTACATATGAAGGAGATTCTGTAGGGTTCAAACCATCTGCTTCTCCTAGTGCTCCAAAACCTACAACTCACTCAAGAAAAGCACATATACTAGTAATAACTGAAATCATGCTCAAGATGTTAGTGTTATATCATATAAGCTTATAAGCATAATAACATGAAATAATTCATAATAGGATCATAACATGTATAAAGCATTAAGATCATGAACATGAAGAATGGGACAAAGCTTATTTATTGATGAATGAAAAAAATTGTCGAGGAATACCACTTGATTCAGCCACAGCTCCAAGCAAAACTGTCCTCTGAATCCGTCCAACCCAAGCCTTAATAATCTCCTTCAAAAAGGATACACATGGATGTAATATAAGAGGAATGACCATCTTTGTGATGGAAACAAGGGTTTCCTTAATCTGGGAGTGAAGGAGGCACAGGGATAAATCATACTTGATCAGGGACTAAATGACTATAATATCAATATCTATCTCTCCCCCCCCTTAAGGCCTTCCCATGAGCTATATTTAAACCACTCCAAAATATTTGTTTTAGTTGGGATAGAGTTAGTTCATGGGCTTCTATGGATAGGCTTCAAGTGTAACTCATAAACCCCGCCCAGAAAATAAGGAATTTAATATTTTTTCATATTTCAAATTATATACGAGGGTTGGGTATAACTGTACTTTCATGTGAACATGGTTTTTAGAGGGTAGAGTCGCGTATGGAATTCAAAATAATGTTTTTTAGGTAAAGGAACAAGTCTGAAGGGAGAGGGTTTCCCAAGGCCGTAACTCAGAGCATCAAGTACACAAAGGTGGAAAATGATGTTATAAAATATGCCCCCTAATATATGAGGTCATAAGGGGTACATGATGGCTGAAATATATTAAGTGTATGAGAAGATTCATGCGAGCACTTGGGAGGAGTTCAGCAGATTTTAGCCTGCTAAAAAACCAATGGAAGAGATAAAAATGTAAGCTCATGTCTGAGGCAGACATACCCATGCTCAGCAAAAGTAAAGCATGTCCCCATATCAAGTATGGAGCATATCCAATATGTATACAAAAATAAACTGCTAAGTACATAGTAAATCATCTGATCACAACCTGAAAATTACATATCAAGGTCATGTCATACTATCACATATAGAAGAACTGATCAATGATGTTGAGAAATATATTTGATCACTAAAATCACATAACTAAATCTCCAAGTACCAAGTCATAAAGAGTGGAATAATGGTATTGCACGCAACTCGGGTGCCAACATATAAAATGTTGTTGTGATGAACTGCAACATATAAGGTGGATGGTGTCACTCGCATAAAACTGAAGGAGCTGTCAAATGAACCAAAACGTGATGATGTAAACTTGAGGTCTTCACCGATCACCATGGTACATTTCTACACTATGGGAATAAATGAGTGAAAGTCAACCATGTGAGAAATCGTTTGATTACCGGTCATTGATGTATATCGTTAACAAATGTGAGACAACTCACTGATAATGACGATGAGAGTCAAGGTACCCCAGTACAATCTAACAAGTGAAAATAAATGATTTGAAGTCGAAAATTTGATAGAATATATCAATCAAGAGACATTAATGTATTCTCACTGTCGATAGTGGAGTATTCCACTGATGACTACAAACCCTAAGGTACTGAAAAAATACTCTAGACCTTGTTCTAAGAGCAATGAGTTGGAGTCGATGGGAAAATATTTTTTGGAAGGAAGACGTTAAGGAATCCCACATTAATCCAGTGCAAGTGTAAACCGCAAGCTAATAATTTGGAAGGAATCAGATGAAGAAAGATGAAGTAACTAACTCGAATCACGTTTCCGACGTACACAAAATGTGGCTAGCATACGACACAAACCCTCTTAACCAACCAATAATGAAAGCTGACACATAAGCGAGGAATCCAACAATAGGGTCAAATGAAAACCAAGATACTACACAAATCCAAATGTGTGATAATGAAAGATGACGTCGAACACAAGGGAAACCACTCAGTCAAATACCCATGATGTTGATGGATGATGAGCACAAGGTCACCTGTCAATGATGGAAATAGGGCCAAGGTGCAGTTTTAGGCCTATTCTTAGAGAAATTTGTCGAATTAAATAAGAGAAAACATTCTACTAAGAAGTCAATGGAGACCTTCTTAACTAGAACGACAAAAGGGCCAAATAGCTAATGGGATAGAACATAACTCTGATAGACCCGGTATGGGTGACTAAAAAATGAGTCAAGAGACATCACAGAAAAGCCAACTCAGGTATACTTCCCTTGAACAAAAACATGACTCAAATGTGACTATATGGAAATATATGATAACTTTGTATAAGTTTTTCATGCACGAGGCATAAATAGACCCTCCATATGATTGGAAGAGATAACCAACCGGGGGAGTACTAACTCAATAACAAGGTTATGGCTCTCCTAAGTCAAATTAAAGCCCATCCCAATGGAGAAAATACTTTTCTTTTAAGTGCTTTATTCAAGGGCGACACAATTGACTCTAGATATCATTAATTATGGAAGTAATTTCTCATTCTTGCTCTTTTTTTGAAATATATATATTTTTTGTCTTTTTCATATTAAAAGCTTGAAAAAGAATAAAATAATTCCTATAGTATAGTGGAAAGAACGAGTGTCAGGGTACAGATGTGCTATTTCCTGGGATTGGAACATTCCTATGCTCAATGCAAGGTGGAAAAATTGGTCAATGACACTCAAGGGAATGTTCTCTCCACAAGAAAAGGGTGTCAAGTTGCAGATGCTAAGTGATTTCAAGGTTGATTTTGCATAAAGACATGGTCAAAAAGTGGCTTATATATGAGTCCAAGTGAAGTTGGATTAAGGCCAAAGGATACAAATAGTCAACATGCAATGCAACATAATAAATCAAGAAGAGGGAGCCTCTAAGATATAAAGCCAGAAAGATAGCGAAGAAGAAGGAGAATGAAGTTTCATTGCAAAGGTCATGGCGAGACTAAAGAGGACTCCCGAGCCTACGAATTATTTGCAGCATGGGAAACATATGCTAGCAAGGATATAACTAGGAAGAACATGTAAAGGATGGCTCTATCATCATGTCGTGATTTTATAATTCGACGAGTGAAAATGGTTTTAATAATCATAACATGATGGGATCAAACCTATGGGAACATATCACAGTATGGAGGCTAGAATGCAGAATGCAACGAAAAAGTCGCTTTCCCTAACCTATATGCTAGCACTGAAAATAATACTTGCCATGAATTTTTAGCGGTCATGGAAAAAATGTCTCAAAGTATTCAAATTGTCGTGAAAAACAACCTATCCCAGCACTTGAAGAAAAAAAGATCATAAATTTTAATGCATTCTAAAAATAGACGCAAACTTTATAAAAATGGGTTTTTGAATTTTTTTCAAATTTCAGTATAAATAAACCTTTTTGACTTACAATTATGATTGTATTTTGGGCATTTGGAGAAAAGGGAAATAGAGAAAAAAACTAAAATCCTCAATCCCCCCAATTTCTCAGCCAGATCACTGTAAATATTCCAGGTAATGCCCTCAATCATATTCTCAATGAATCTATTAATCATTTAAAGTAAGTGTCCAAGTGAATTGACCATAGGAATTCAATTTTTAGATTCAACCTCTACGTATATGAGGGTTGAGCATATTGAAGTCGCGTGTACACACGACTATGTATGAAGGTAATCCGTGTATGCGCAGTGCAATTTTTTGAAACATGGATTTAATGAAATGAAAATATTAAATGATACAGGACGTATATCAGCTGGAAATAAAGGGAACATAGTGCATTTGACAATGAAGTAATGGAGGATCAATTGGCATTGGATGCCCTTAGAGGATGAGGTTTATTAAAATTATTCAAAATGTCGAACAGGAAAACAAATTCAAGATTCCTTGAAATGCTTGTAAATTACTGGGATCTAGAAGAGGATACCTTTATGATTGATCATATGCCCCTGCGGATCGAGGTAGAGGATATGTATCTCATCATTGGACTTTCCCGAAGAGGAGAGCCAGTAAATTTACAAGGGAAGGCCCTAAGAGGTCTCAATGTGGATGACTACATTTGCCTCTACTATTCAACAAATACCAAAAGGTAGGGACACAGATCTAGATCGAAGATGTAGAGGGAATACATATGATAATTCTCCTTTTCACAATTATTATAGTAGTTGGATCATCATATTTTCATCAAGCATCATGTGTTGCAATGAGTTTGGTGATAGAATGCGTAACCACATTATATGAGTGGTGCATAGCTCTACTGACCAAACTGAAAAAGAAATTAACTTCTATTATGAAGAAGAAGACCAAGAAATTTGGATACAGTATAATAATTTGTACTTTATTTTTTGAGAGATGAATATGCTTCAACCCAAGATGATTTCAACTATCAGCAACCCAAGACATCCATGCATAGCAAGTTGGGGTGACTTGATGAAAAGACTAGAGGGTGATGAGGTCCCTAGGACTACCATTGATGATTAGTTTTTCCTTTGTTTGGGATAAAAATTCATCTCCATTTAGGACTACTCCTACGTAGGCATGGACTTCAGAGCAGACCCAGATCTGCCGCTTCCACCCACTGTTGCATGGGGATCCATTGGTAAGATTGTTTTTAAGATTTGTGATATCATTTGATTTTTTATTTTGGATTTTTAAAAATATGAAATGTAATTCTTTTTTATAAGAAAAAATTCTTACAAAATTATTGATTATGACATAGATGTGGGACTAGTAATACTTGAGGGTCTTTCTAGGAATAGGCACCGCAGAAGAGATGCGGAGAATGTTGCAGCTGACACTGAGAGAGTCCTTCATGTTGTGCAAAGGAGCCTGGAGGGTTTAACCCACCAAGTGCCTATAACAGAAGTGGAGGATCTACCAGAGGCTATGCAGAGGTGTGTGGTTGGTGTACCATGGGATTGGGAGTGACTCTTCCGACATGTGGCAACTAGCATAGTCTTTTTCCAGGATGCTCATCTAGGGCAGGACCCTCAGACATATATTGAGGATGACTTGATATTTTTTGTGATAGACATGATTGGGCTTAAGCCCTAATTTTGTAGGACATTTTGTCCCAATTTTGTATAACATTTTGAACATATTACTCTTACCTATATAGAGACAGTTTTGTGATGTGACACTCATATATACAAATGATGATTGATTTTTTTTTTTAATGTGGTGAATGAATTATATGCCAATATAATGCTTGATTAGATATTGAATCAACAAATGAGTCTTATGATCATGGAATATGAATAAATGGAATGAAATTAAATTATCTATGTAGTAAACGAACTCTCTGAAATTGGCGATATAAATAAGGATCCCTGACACAATAGATGTTATCCATTTGAGACACCACCAATTGTGAATCCAATTATACTAGTAATGAAACAACACCAAGAGATATTGCTTCAGATAGTAGATTAATGATAAAAATATATTCAAAAAAATTATTCAAAGCAAGACTGATACATATGCCCCTTGAGACTAACAACTGACTGGATGGATAGTAAATTATCCAAGCTGCGAAAGCTGAAATCTGGGTATGTCGACTAGCACCATCGAAAAATCCTAAATATATCATATAATCCATAGATACCTTCCAAGACACATCAAAAACATCAATGTAACAATGAAACCAATAGACAGATATGTAAAAAAAATACCATATGTACAAAACCAATGTAAATGCTAGGCAAAAGCCTAGGCATAATACTTTTTGAGATAGAGCCCATTTCTGGGCTCTGCTAGCTCGTTTCCATTAAAATCAACCAATTCATAAGATCCCTTTTTCAATAGTATTTTAACGATGAAATTATTGTACCACATGGATTTAAACTTACGTGCCCACAAGGCATCCTTTTCTAGATCATAGACCAGGACAAGGTCGCCTTCAGAGAAAAACCTAGGACGTACAGTCTTATCATACTAAAAATTCACCCTATTCTTATGGGCTTCGTTAATAGTGGCTACGTCGCGACACTGCTCACCTAGACGTTCCAAGTAAATGATGCATTCTTCAAGACTGGCAGTGTCTGGAAGAAGTTAAACAACTAGCTTAAGAGAAGGAATTTCACATTGCATAGGAAATATTGATTCCAACCCATAAACTAGTTGAAAAAGAGTGAAACTGTTTTCAGTCTTAAGTGAAATATGTATGCCCAAAGCGCAGGATATAACATAATGTGAAAATTGGATCGAGCTTTATTAATTTTCCTTTGCAGGATATTGTTCAAGGATTTATTCATGACTTCCACTTGGTTGAAAAGAAACAAGGTTGATGCTTCACCATTGTTCGCAAAGGTAGGCATAGCCTCAGCTCACTTTTTTAAGTGGTCTACTACTACAATGATATACTTATGACCCTTTGCAGAAGGTGAGTTACAAGTTATAAAATCAATTTCCCACTTTGTGAATGGACTGACGATAATAATAGGAAAGATCAGAGCTAGATGAGCACTCATCTTCTACGTATAGACTTAACAAGGATAACATTTCCTGACCGCTTCAACACAATATTTAAAGACCTAAGGCCAACAATATCCATCACGTGAAATTTTTTGGGTTGTAGCAAGCCTTGATAAATTACCACCACAAAATCCACTATGGTGGTCACTCAACACTAACTCAACTTCTTCTAGGGTTAAGCAACGTCTAAGGATTGAATCAACCCTGCGACGATATAAAATGTCACCAATTATAACATAGCTTTTAGCGAAGTGACACAATTTTCTTCGCTCATCCTTAGAAAGAGAGAGGGGAAACTTATAAGTATGAAGATATATAATAATATCCCCATACAAAGGATCTTGTGAAGAAATAAGGAAAAGATGTTCATCAGGGAATGATTCCTCATAAACTATTTGTTCTCCATAAGGCAACTGTAACATTAATTCTACGAATATTAAAAAATTTTTGGATCTAGAAGACTATAACTCTAGGTCGAATTCTTGTAGAATAAAAATCCATTTGTTATATTTCCCCTAGAAACTTTCCTACTGAGAACAAACTGAAATGGATTGACAACTTCCAATTTTTTTTTTTTTGCGAAGAAGAATGTAATGTCTGAGTCGCTGGACAACATGAACACCTGCTGAAGATAATTTCTCAATAGGAGAATATCGTAATTCAAGACCTACCAAGCCTCAACTTAGATAATAAATCACATGCTCACAAAGAGCATCCTCTTCCTGAACCAAAACCATACCTATGGTTGATTATGTCACAATGAGATACAAGAGGAAATCCCTGCTATAATCGGGTGGACCAGAAAGGAGCATACATTAATTTTCTTTTCAAAGCATCAAATGAGTTTTGAGCGAAGTCATCCCACAGAAATGGAACTCCTTTTTTCAACAATCTCATAAATCCCTTCATAATCTCTGCATAATTGACGATAAAGCTCCTCAATAAATTAGCTTCTCCTTGGAAACTATAAAGTTAATGAATGGTAGACAGGGAAGGCAACTAAAGTGTTGCCTCAACCTTGAAAGGATCTACATGAATCCCTTCAGTAGACGCTATTACATGAATCCCTTCAGTAGATGCTATGAACCCCAAAAAATGACCGGATGTGACTACGAAAATGCACTTATTCAGATTCAACCGGATTTTATAATAATGACATCAATCGAAAATCAACTGAAGATGATGGGGATGATCAATTATATTTTGAGAATAAGCAGCTAATTCATACAAATAAGCTTCGATGATATGATTGATATCGTGGAAAGCATAATACATGGTCCAGTGGAAAGTCGTTCTATCATTTTTAAGACCAAAAGGCATATTTTTATATGCAAAGATACCCAGGGGAAAATAAAATTTGTCTTATGTTGATCTTCAGGATGTATAGTAATTTGATTATAACTCAAGAAATCATCCATGAAGGAGAAAACCTATTTCCCCACACATTCATCGATAATTTTATCGATAAATGGTGTGGGGAATCATATTTAGGACAAGCCTTATTTAAATCTCTGAAATTGATGCGCACATGAATCGTTCCTTGTTTCTTGTCAACCGAGACTATATTTGAAACCCACTCAGTTAAAGGAACGAGGTATATAAAACCCTCCTTAAGCAACTTCTCAACCTTGACTTTGATAGCTTCCACTTTCCTAGGGTTTATAGGCCGAAGCTTTTGCCGTATAGGCTTATAATTCTCATAAGTATTGATCTCATGTTGGAAAATTGATGGATCAATCCCAGGAATTTCCTCGTAAGACCAAGAAATCACATCACATAATTTTTTGAAAATATCGGTATAGATTTGAATTACTTTAGGGGAACACTCAGCTCCGATGAAAACATTATCTATTACATTGGGATCCCCGGAAATGTTCACTGGATTTTTTTCCAAAATGATAGACACATTACCTTCGTAAAAAATATGTGTTTAAGCCAAAGGATTTAGAATTGGTTGAACATTACAAGTTTACGAAGGGTTAGAAAGACTTGAATCTACTTCACGCAAGTCTAGGAGAAAATTTGACCGATTATGCAAATCATCCCACGGTCTTTATAAACTCGTCATCACTGCTAGGATTGCCTCCTTAGATGGTAAAACAATATCAAGCTAGTCCAAAGAAGAAGTTGAGTTAATAATCCAAGACAAAGCCATATCTCCATCCAAATCCTCCAGCGAAAGAGGAACTAGATCAAAATCTGCAGTGTTAACAATAAATTGGTAAGAAATTTCTCCTGCAAACATAGGATATGCCATCCCACCCACTTGCCCTTCTTCTAATGTGGTCGTAGAAGAGGGTAAGGGCTAAGGATTCAAAAAATAATGAGATAAGAATAAATCTATTTGGGAAGGAGCCTTGGATGATGAAATAGAATTTATATGAACAATAGGAGTTGGAAGATCAAACGCACCCATCAACAAGGAATACATACCAACTCCTATATTATCAACAGGTTGATTGACATTCTTCACCAAGGAAAAATAGAATCAGAGGATGCATTGGAATCTATCATAGAATAATCTATCTTATCAACAGTAACAATTCTCCCTTCACAGGGAAAGAATAGGATGTGGAATAATGATGATACAATGACATCCATCTCATAAATCCAATTTCGTCCCAATAAAAGGTTTTACTCAAAATTAGCATCAACTATTTCTACCTCGATATTGAACACCTTGCCCCCAACACAGATGAGCAAGGCTGGAATAGTGCCATGTGGCCTATGAGAATGACCATCAAATGTAGTCAACAGAGTAGGTGAAGGAACGGATAGAGGAGATCCAATAGCTTTCCAACATGAAATGGACATGATAGATGTGGAAGCTTCTTCATCAACTACAATTCAGAAAATATTCACCTTTCAATATGTAGATTTAATTTGAAAATCCATATGATAAGGAAGTCTCTTCTTAATATTTGACCTATCAAATGTAATCATAAGAGATTTTTTTGGATCTACTACCCCTATCGCAGTGAGAAGCACACTATTTTGTGTTGGGCATGAATGGAGACCTCTAATGCAGGCATCACACAATGATTCTAAGACAGATATTCGAAAATGGAGTAGTTCTCTGCTACCCTGGCATTAGGGTTAATTGTCAAACATTTAGCAGAGCCTTTCGGAATCTGAGGTATATGCTCAATTTTGGGCTTCTCAATATGGAGTGGCTCTGAAACATCAAGAGTAGCCTTAGCCTTAGACGATTTTTATTCACCATAATCACATGACCATGTTGCAACATCAACATGATCACTCATTGTGTATACATTTGATGTATTTTCGCCTTCTTGGTTGCCCCGTATGGGGGCTCTAGTATTCGCATTCGTGCCAACGCGAATTTTATACCCTTGGGGAAAAGGGTTAGTTAGGATAGCCTGGAAGCTAGAAGAACCATGCTGAGCCAACAAGCATTGAGCATACTGAATCTTACGGCAAAGATGAGTGAGATGGTCTCCAATGAAAAATTTGCAAGGAAACTTAAATTTCTTTTTTGACTCTTTCTTACCCTCCCTAGCATTATTGTTGGGTTTGTTTTCATTAACCTTCCCATCCTTATCCTTTTTCTTATTACGTCCTTTATTTTTCCCATCAGATTGTTGGTTTCCTTTGGCGTTAGAGGATTGGACAACATTAATAGTTAATGGTTGGGAAGGCATAGACATTGACGAGGATGCTTGAATTGAAGAAGCACTTTGCAAAGACAACTGCAGCAATTGATTTAAGATGTTAGCCATATTGTTATTGATCGACCCGACTAGCTCATTATCATGGTGTTGAAGCCCCGAAAATTGGGTCTACAACAAGGGGGATACCCACCCGGTCCGGACCTTGGTTAGCAGCTCCTTTTCCGTTTGATGTAGTGGGTCCGACTGGGGATAATGGGACCAGTTTCCCAATATGTGTGTGTGTGTTTGAGATTTGATATTTCTTTTCTAAAATTTCTAATTAAAATGCTTTTAATCTATTTCTAATCTATTCATATGCAAACTGTATTCTAAGAAATATCTAAATCTAAACTAACCCGGGATGTAATCTTTCAATATATGCGATTTAAAAGGATTTTAGATAACAATTGATAATAGAGATCATTCAATTATTATGAGAAAAGAATTCAATAAAGATAAACTATTTCACATAAAAAGTTAGATGAAACAATTGTGGAAAACATATCACATATTAAGCTATTCATATATCAAGCACAAATAAATAATTATCACCGTACAAAAATGCCAAATGATAACTCAAATATTCAAACATTAACATATAAACAACTAAACATAAATATCACTTTTAACACAGAAACAAAAACAGTTAAGAGATAAAAGTACCATTTATAACTGGTTCTACTCATGAGCTAGAAGAAATAATGATTTATCTCTTTCTTAATCCAACATCTATCAAGAGTACAGAAATGCAACATCAGTAACAGATATTAGACATAGATATCAATAAATATCGTTCCATTAATTCATCAAAACCTCCTCTAAGGGTGCAGAAGTGCATGTTCTGAGGCTAAGTTTTTGAAAAACTTCAGGATCCTTCTCTAAATGCATGAGAAGGGTTTAAATACTAATAACTAAAATCTAAAAATAGTTTATTACAAAAATTTAGGATTAGGTTTAAATGACCGTCCTTTTTCTAGGAAAAAATATAGTAAAACTAAAACTAAATCTAAAAATAAAAACTATTAACTATCTACTTATGAATTTGATCTTTGATCTTGCAAGCATCCAGCATTGTTTTGAGAAGGGGTGGTTGGCCGACTTCAGATTTCAACTTTCCTAAAAAAACAGAATCGGCAAGTGTAGGCGCAATCTTCTCAGCAGAATTAATAATGCAATTAAGCACATTGCATTGACTGTGTGGTTTCACTAGATGTGTCCAGTAAGAATCCCAGTTTAATCTTTTTAGTCCTTGAATTGACTTTGCCTTTTCATCATCCTTTTGCCTCCATTCTATTTGCAATTGCTGTGCTTGCGGAAGGTGTCCCGGAATAATTTCTGAAATCAAATTAACTTTGTGCAAATTTTCATTTACATAATCAGTAATATTTCCCGCTACTGTAGCTTCTTCCTCTGCTACTTTTTCTGCCTCTCTGATCTGTACGTCCCAATTGTTGAAGAGCATTTCTTTATGACTATCATTGATGATCGGTGCTCCTGCTCTTCTTCCTTCCTCTATCTTTTTCCATGTCAAATAATTAGTAACTCTTTCATTAGCTAAATCATAATCATGTCATAATTCTACGACATGATTAGTGATTTTATCACTTTGCTGACAAAAAGAGTTCCATTGTGAGATCTTCTGACATAGTATATCTTGTTGTTGCAGTAGTTGTTTTTTCAAAGAAACAGACTCTAAAATAAACTCTGGAAGCTTAGGTTCATCTTTGTGCTCCTCTTGGATAATCTGTATTTGTTCCTCTTTATCTGCCAAAATTTTCTGATATCCAATTTGCATCTCTTGAAGATCTTGCTGTAACTTTTCAAGTTTTATTTGTGCTTCATTGTTGACATGAACCTTTTTCATTTAATAATAGCTTTACCTCAGATGCTTTGTCAATAGTTGCGGAGGCATAAGCTCCTGTAATCTGAGATAACTTGGTAATATTATCAGTTGGTTCCGTAGTAGGATCCTTCCATAAGACATCTAATTGTTCTGCTTCAGTAGAGATAGAGCTCTCTAACTTTCTCTTTTTCCTCTGCTTCCTCACTACTGCTTTATACTGCGGGCTGTAGAATACATCTAGAGGAGGAATGTCCTCTATATTGAGTACAATTTCAGAAGAGGGAGTGATAGGTATATGCTCAGTTTCTGTGACGCTGCCACTTATTCCCGTGCTCAAAACTTTTGTTGTCTGTACAGGGGTCTGTATATTCTATCCTTCCACATTAAGCAATTGATTAAAAGTTTCCCATTCTTTGTTCAATTCAGTCTTGATTGTCGGTTGCTGTACATTGAGAGGTGAATGATTCAACTGTGGAGTGGTAAAATTCTGTTGTTGTGAAAGCTCTTTTGATTGAGCTATATCCTTCACTGAGCTTTCATCATTATCAGTGTTTTTAGAACGCTCAGAAGTCTCTTTGTCAGACTTCGACTTAGAATTTTCTGTATTTGAGCTGCCACTAAGACTGACACTAGGAGTTGATTCCCTTGCGGGTTCCAAGCGTAAATTTTCCAAAGGGATAGTAGTTATTCTTCTCTCTCTGTAAACTTTAAATTCCTGAAATTCTTCTGGGAATAACTGTGTTTGAGCTAAATGCAAAACTTCTTTAAATGAACATTTTGTTTGAAAAATATCATCAAAAGGATCTTGTTCTCCAGAAAACACTCTTACTTTGATTGCAGTGGTGAAATTTTTGACAACATCATTTGGATCGAATAACCTTCTCGAAAACTTGAACAATTGTAGGCATGTAATATTTCTTACCTCTTTGAATGCGTGACCAACATCAAACAATGAAAATGTTCCACAGGCTACGGGAAATTGTGGCCAAATGCCCTTCTTCTTCTCCTTTAATTCCTTTGTCAAACCTCCTTCACCACAGGTTTGATAAGCAATCTCCCGGGCTACAAGTTTATCTGGAACATACAGGGGTAAAACATGGGGGGAAGCAAAACTTCCAAAAACCCTCATATAAGTAAACAACTCTTCTCCAAACCATCTTGCGACAGGGAGAATTTCGACTTCTCCTTCCAGGGATAACCTTGGGGCATCCTTATTATACAATGTTTTGTACAGAGGCAGCATTATGCCATGGAAAATTTTGTGAAAATGAGGAACAGACTTTGATTCCCACAAATCTTTATGATAGACATAAATAGGCAAGGGATCATGAATTGCCCATTGCCAACCCATCAAAGGGAATTTAGAAACAAAACAAATTGAATCCATAACATAGGCAGATAAATGAAAAGGAGGATAAATCCTCTGAGAAACAGTCTGTTTAAACCGGTAACTGAAAATAGCAGTGGCTAAATTATCAGACAAGATTTTGGCCCAGTCTACAACTGTAGCGTTAACAGTAGCATTCAACAAAGGGAGCCATTCAGGCAAGACCATATTTATGTCAGGCTTTCCAAAATGCCTGCATAACATAGCAGCATCAAAACAATATGGACAGGTGAGCGAACCAGTACTGTACATACCGTTTTTTTTTTTCTTCAATGGTTCCTCTCTTTTGGTGCATTCCTTGGTGCATTCCACCAAATTTTCATTTTCTCTGGCGAATTTCTCCATAAATTGTTTGTTGTAAGTCACCTGAGGTTCCGGTAAGTGATACATAAGCCTCAAATCTTCTGTAGTGAATGACCCGATAAGTTCTTGTCCTGGAGTTCTAAATTTCCTGTCTGAAATATTGGTGTTATCCAACACCCATTTTACCATATCTGTATACAGAAGAATTCTTGGTCTTGCTGCTATTCTGTGTAGAAAATAACAAGCCAATTCTGTAAGAGAAGCTTTAGAGGAATTACTTGATCCTGCAGTAGCCGCGACTTCCATTACCCTGGGATTTTCTTCTTCGAGCAAATTATGCATCCCCTCCCAAGTGGTGATACCGGCGTCCTTATTGCAAGCAGTGTCTGCGTATAAGGAAGCCATATCTTTGTTTTCAACACTCGGAACTTTCTCTTTCTTTCCCATAATGCTCTGTGAATGCTTTGTATAGTCTTCTGCTCCTTCGCGCCTGCGGTGTTACGAATTAAGTGAGAGTAATGATATGAGAACGGTGACGGGATAGTTTTAAATGCTGAAGGCGGATGAAAAATATTATTTTAAATGTGAAACAACCTTTCAATCAAAACAAAATCCTTTCCATCAATGATTATCAATCCATTCATTAATTTTGACATCAAAGCGCATAATGGATATTTATTTATGAAAAGATTTACTTTGGACAATGCGCTAGAAGAATCTGCGATAATGCGATCTGCGATTTGCTGTGCAATATCGCAAAATCGCAATATCGCGGATCGCAATCATTGCAAATTGCAACATTCATAAATCACAATCTCATTACATCGCTAAATCGCAAAATCGCAAAATCGCAATTTCAAAAAATATAACTTATTAAACAACTTTTCTGCGATATGCGGCTTGCGATCAATACTTTAATGTATAGTTCTTTGGGATCGCGCTATCACAATATCGCGGAATAGCAATTTTAAAAGATTCTGCTTTTTCAAAGGATATCCACTTTTTGCGATGGATGCGGTACTTTTCTTCAAAGAAAGATTATGTTTTGATCTATCATAAACTTAGGTTTATTTTTAAATATTTTCAAAGGAATTTCCCTAAGTTATGATAGTAAGTTTTATTTGAGAAAGGAAATAAATACTAATAATTTTTTTTGGATTTTTTGACTAAGGGTCCCCACTTATTTAGTATTATTACTAATATTAAATAAGAAGGGGGGTTGTTGCTGGCCACAAAACATGGCAACTTGGCTTCGGTTTAGTTAAATATATATTGGATCGAGGAGCATCCAGCAAAATATTATTAAGAATCTGAGAATGAAAATATATAATTTCTAATTGTTGGGCTCTAAAGATAAGATGCTCTTCAGTAAATACCCTAGAAAGTGATACATCCTTTGAAATTTCTGGCTGTAAAGATTTTAAGAACCATTCTAGAGGAATTCATTGGGAATGTAGGCTTTAATGAGCCTCTTCCTTCTTCTCCATTCCTGAATATGGTTAGAAATGCGAGTTTCCTTATCTTGTAGGAAGTTGGCCTATATCTGAGTTCCAACATCATATCGAATGGGAAAATTAAAATGATTCAAGAACATAGTAGCCAATTCACCAAATGAAGAAAATGTATTCCCAGTAAGCTCTATGTACCACTTGGGAACATTTCTGGTCAAGGTGCGTTGAAACAATCTCAACCTAATTGAATCATCAATAAGGGAGTTAGACTGGCACAATAAGTGGAAAGTTGTTACATGGCCAGCTAGATCCTCTCTAGTATTCCCTTCAAATTTTGGAATATCTAATGGAAGATTGGTAGGAACTGGAGGCCAAGCTAGGCTATATCGAATTGGATCGTTAGTTAATTTGAAAATATCTGGAAAATTTATGGTTGCCAAGAATGGTAAATGCGGAGGTCCTTAAGAATTTCACCAACCATGAGAGGGATTCCAAACATTTTGAAAATTATAACATGGATTTGTTGAGGCACCAATTTTCCTAGGATTGTTCATATAAGGCACTGAACCGTAAGGAAAACTTGTGGTCTAGATAAATTTGGATTAGGACCTCCTCCTACCGAAGGGTTACCATAACTAGGAATGTTTCCCCAAATCAGAGTATTAAAAGGAGATGAGAGCCCTTCGTAATTGTTACACACATTAGCGAAGGGAGAAAAACCCTGAGAGGTTCCTACAGAGGAGAAAGGCATGTTCCTCTGTCTATTAGACACAAACTTATTCCTAGTTCCTAAAATACTAGTAGTAGGGTTCGAACCTTGAAAAGGATTGAAACCTTAACCTCCTTGAAGATGATTGAAACCTTGACCTTGTACAGAGAAAGGAAAAGAACCTAAGGAAGGGTTAGAATGAGGGATATGGCTGCTTCCAAAGGGAAAACCTTGAAACGTTGTTGAACCATTAGCCATAGAAGACATAGGTCTGGAAAAAATACATGAAATGGTGAAAGGGTGTAGTATTCCTAAATTAGCATGCAGCTAATTGGAATATTAATTTTTCTCTTGCCATTTAGTTAGAAGAATAAATGGGTAGAGAGGCCCATAAATCTCTTTAGTAGGCATAAAATCCCTCTTAATGTGAAAATGGATCATATTCATAGCTAGATAAAGTATCTTCATGTCTGAACAAGGGATAATGCATGTGGACAAGGTCATGTTTGACCAAGTCAACAAAGTTAGTATGGAGGGAGTGGATCATTAATAGAGATAACCCAGTGGGAATATGGATTAGTTTAGATAGTTATAATAAAGCCACCTTGAGTATGGAAGAATACATTGCATGGAGATCAAGTCAAGGTTGACCAAATCAAACAACGTTGTTATGTAGGAGTGGCATTGATGATGGGACAGTGTAGTTTTGGAGGGAGATTAACTGCATGATGATGGAAACCCTAATGAGTAGGACCCAAGGTGAGAAGGCTCAGATTGTTTATAAGGAAGAGGATGGTAGCCATATGAAGTTAGCTTATGATTATTATTTTCTGAATATATGGTCTCTTTAGACATATAACTTTCTCTGGTTGTTTAGCTGAGATTGAATGTTGTTTAGCATTGGGTGTTCTTGATAGGGAATCCCACCTCTTCCATTGAGGAGATCTTGGAGGAGTCTTGCACCATATTTTCCACTATATGGCTTAAGGCCAAGCTTAACCTTTCTTTTATAGCATAAATCATGTTGAGGGTTTGGTTGTTTCAGTAAGCTGCAGCAAGTGGAAAATAGATCTCTAGATCTAGGCTATTTCAGTGCTCATTTTCAGTGGAGAAGGTTTCTACTCCATTGGGAGGACAATATTGAAGGAATTGAGCCTCATTTCCATATCTTGGCTTTAGGCCAACTACATTTTGATCCCTACAGCATATGATAGATCCAAATCTGCATAATTTCTGAAGGTGCAGTTGCAGGGTGGTTCAACAAACCATTTGGAGAGTTGATTTTCTAAGTGTTGGGGATCTGCCCTTCACTTTGGAGATCTATTTGAGGAGGCTAATTATTGATCATATCAGATCAACTACACTTTCCAGATCTGTAATTTTTAGTATATCTGCAGTCTTAAATCTCAGATCTACAATTTGTACTTTGTGTTTTTGCTGAAAACCCCAAGGGGGTTCTTTAGAGGAGCTTGTATAGTGCATGGATCTGATATATATCTATTTTTTTATTCACATAGCAGATTTATATATGATGTACAACCTAATTCTATTGTAGAGGTAATAAAATAACACTGTCAGGGTATTCCATCTTTTATACATGGTTGCAGCCCCTCTTTTTGCATGATTTTTAGGCTATGATGGCTTTGGAGGCTTGTTTAACTAAGCTACCATGATCTGTTTCAGATATCCTTTTGTACTTTGCTACTATAATGTCTAATATAATGGATCCATGAGTTTCATTTAACCGTTATTGCATATATTCTAAAAAAGGCATTTTTAGTGCTTATAGTGCTGATTTCCCCATTTGGGAATATTATAGTGGTATCAAAGCATAATCTTGGCTCAGCCTGTGAGTTTCA
Source organism: Pinus albicaulis (assembly GCA_034641835.2). NCBI lineage: Eukaryota > Viridiplantae > Streptophyta > Pinopsida > Pinales > Pinaceae > Pinus > Pinus albicaulis. Next base: position 499,496,231 of record CM076571.1, on the reverse strand, counting down.
GCCAATATGCTATAAGAAGAAGAAGAGAAGGAGAAAGATATCAGAATTATTGAACGAATGAGTTTCATATCATCTCTTTTCAGATCTAAGAAGGACCTCACCAAGGAGGTCAAGCAAAGAAAAATGGAGAAAAGAAGTGAAACCACATTAGGGTTTCAAGATGAGGAAGGTCCATGTACTTCCTATCAGAAAAAATAAGATCTGGTATTGCATAGAGCTCCAAAGAAACATACTATGGCCTTTCCTTTTGAAGACAAGAGGCATAGAGATGGAGAACACTTATATCATGAGATTCTAAGTGAGTATCTTGCAGAATATAAGTCTCAACCTAGAGCTTTCAAGGAGAATCTAACTCTTCCATAGTTCATTCAGCTTAAAGAATAAATGAGACCTTCCAGAAATAGAATAAAGGAGGGAAATATATTTCTATTGTCTACCTTTGGTGGGTCATCCACATAAACAAAAAGGGCATGGGGAATGAGGTTGGATTATTTTTTCCTACTACATCCAATAGTAGAGAAATAAGCTGTTGAGATTGCAGCGCTACACCTTGAGGGTGAAGAAAAAATTTTGTGGTTCAGCCATTTGAGTCATGCAAAAGTTACTGCATATGTAGATTTTACTCAAAGGTTGATCAAGAAGTTTGACAAGAAGTTTGTTCAAGAAGAGGCCTTCACCAGCACTTGTTGCAAGAGCACTTGCATCAAGAGAAAGAACACTTACACCTTTGCAAAGTGGTCTTGATCTCTTGAAATTTAGAGTCCCATGCACTATTTTGGAGATGCATGTGGAGGAAGAGACTTGCACCAGCACTGATGCAGCCATAGAAGAGTAGCCATCATCATCATTAGTTGGGGAAGTCATTACACCGGAAGGAGGAACCCTTGTAGCAGTACAAGATGTTCCCATGCTTTATCAAGGTATGCACATGTTTACGCTTTCTATTATTTTAGCACATCATATGGAGGATTGTGGGAATGTACCATTGCATGACCTAGGGTCAAAGTACATTTCTGATTTGGAGCAGCAGACTATCACTGCACTGAGCAGCCTTGATTTGTTCAAGGAGAAGATATATAGTTATCCTAGTGCATCATTGTTGAGATGCACACAAATCTTCGGGTTGGAGTGTAGATTCTTGGATGATGGGATGAGTATTTTCTTGAAAAATACAATACATAACTATGTGTTCAACATTGAGCATGATCTTGAGATAACAGATGCACCATTATGGAGATCAGCAGCGTTGTCATTGAGCAGTATTGATGAGTTGGGGGCCCAACCACTATTGGAGCATTCCAATGACTTTTCTACATGTATAGCGGAGGATAGGCGGATGGTTGATGAAGGAAATCTTATGATGGATAACATCTTCCATTATCATGATAGATACTTCTTGATGAAAACTTTACATTTTGATGAGAAGTTTTTTCCTACACCTTATTTGGATTGTTATTGGATCAACTTGGTCATTGAGGAGTGGTCTTCATTTGAAGATCTCCAGGAGATTGCATTTCAATATCCCATTAAATGAAAAGAAATAAATCTAATTTGGGAGGATGGTATTCTCCATTGGAGGGATGCCACTTTTGGACATGATGATAGACACTCACCATTGGTTGGATGGGTGATGTTGATGAGAAAGAGGTTGGGAAGCCACTTGCAGATTTATGACACCAGGAATTAGGAGGCAAGACTGCGTTGGTTACTCTTGAAAGAGTTTGGTCATCATATGACACATTCTATTTCAAAGGGTAGGTTGGTGGATGGAACTTGGCATGCCACTTACATCATATGGCAGTAAGGAGTTTGGGTGCATTGTGTTGATATGAAATTCTTCATGTCAATCATCATATTTTCACCTCATGATTTGTAAGATGGAGGTTTAAAGGGCCAGCAAGAGCTATTGTTGCTTTGGCTACTCTTGGGAGAGTATGGGAAAATTTTTTCCCATACTTGGCATGATTTTTCAGGAGAAAGGGATGGCACAATCAAAGTGCAAAGGGGCTACTCCTTAGCCTTGGAGGATCAAGAGGTACTTCCACTTTAGAAGGAATATCCATATACAACAACATTATGATTGATGACTTTGACATGTGGTATTTCAAAGAATGGAGCTATGAGAAGACAAGAGCCTTATTACAAAGGCCAACAACGCTGTCACTTGGGAGCTTGGGTTTGTTGATGGAGTGTCCCCAAGATCACTTCACATATGATGCACTTGATGGGAAATAATGAGATGAGAGTGATGGAGTAGTGGATGGAGACATCTATTACAATGATATGATCTTCTTGACTTGGATTTTCAAGCATAAGAAGAAAGATATACATGTATCATATAGTTCATTCCTCTTCATGGGACTATGTCATACCACTATGGAGGGCTCATTCATGGATCTTATTATCAGATTACTCTCAGTACATGGTAAGAATTGTGTTTTTTCACTTATTGATTATTTAACACAATATCTGCATTCTCTTACCATCTTTGTACAGTCCATTGCTCCACAAGAGGGAAAGCTTGTATTTGGGCTTCATGGTCATTTTGGGACCAACATCTATAATGGAGAGAGCCATTTCTTGTATGGATTTAGGTAAGTGTTGTACTATTTCCTATATTCTCAATTGATATACAATGCCATTTACTATTTACTAGTAAATGAGATAACATGCACAACTAGAAAACTGTTTGAAGTCAACTTGCCATATCATATTTTGGAATTGCAGTTGGTAAAAAACTGGACTGTGACTACTTGAGAAACGATTGGTACTTTCTAGCACTATGTAAAACCTTCAGTACTTCTCTCATTTGGATTCCATATGATGATAATGTCATATTCATTTTATATGGGATGATTTGGGCAAGAGCCAAAGAGTGGGTCTTTGAGGATCCTATTGCCTTTTTACTCCATGATGAAGGAAACATTATTGCAGCCCATATTCAGCAGCAGCTCTACACTTATCATAAGTAAAGAGAGAGAAAACGTGGGATGGAAATTTTTATCCATCATATTCAGTTATGCAGCCCACCTTCTTTGCAAGATCCTAAGGTGGAGGAGATGTTTCAGGAGTTACCATGCTGGAGGGTGACTCATTTTTTGTGGATGATATCTTGGGGATGGAGACTTCACATGGGGATGATGGTTCCCAATATATTTCAGATTCCATGTCTCAAGAAGGCCTCTAGACCACATATAGTTTTTTCCATGGATACCCCACTTTTTCATGATGAGAGCCATTTGGATTTTTCACCAAAGGCATACTTACACACATGGGAGGAACAACTTGAGAACATATTGATGAGAAATCCTCTTGTTCTTTTGGGGAGCTTATCACTTGAGGATGCTACAGGAGGAAGAGGAGAGGCTCTTCAGTTCTATCCTTGTAGTTTCTTAAAGAAAAGCAATATTTGGGAGGGGAGGACTGTAATATTCCTAAATTAGCATGCAGCTAATTTGAATACTAATTTTTCTCTTGTCATTTAGTTAGAAGAATAAATGGGTAGAGAGGCCCATAAATCTCTTTAGTAGGCATAAAATCCCTCCTAATTTGGAAATGGATCATATTCATAGTTGGATAAAGTACCTTCATGTGTGAACAAGGGATAATGCATGTGGACAAGGTAAAGTTTGACCAAGTCAACAAAGCTAGTATGGAGGGAGTGGACCATTAATAGAGATAACCCAGTGGGAATATGGATCAGTTTAGATAGTTAGAATAATGCCACCTTGAGTATGGAAGAATACATTGCATGGATATCAAGTAAAGGTTGACCAAATCAAAAAATGTTGTTATGGCGGAGTGGCATTGATGATGGGACAACGTAGTTTTAGAGGGAGATTAACTTCATGATGATGGAAACCCTAATGAGTGGGACCCAAGGTGAGAAGGCTAAAATTGTTTATAAGGAAGAGGATGGTAGCCATATGAGTTTAGCTTATGATTATTATTTTCTGAATATATGGTGTGTTTAGACATATACCTTTCTCTAGCTTTTTAGCTGAGATTGAATGTTGTTTAGCATTGGGTGTTCCTGATCGGGAATCCCACCTCTTCCGTTGAGGAGCTATTGGAGGAGTATTGCACCATATTGTCCACTATCTAGCTTAAGGCCAAGCTTCACCTTTATTTTATAGCGTAAATCCTGTTGAGGGTTTGGATTTTTCAGTAAGCTGCAACAAGTGGAAACTGGATCTCTAGATGTAGGCCATTTCAGTGCTCATTTTCAGTGGAGAAGGTTTCTACTCCATTGGGAGGATAGTATTGAAGGAATTGAGCCTCATTTCCAGATCTTTGCATTAGGCCAACTAAATTTTGATCCCTACAGCACAGAATAGATCTAGATTTGCGTAATTTCTGAAGGTGCAGTTGCAGGGTGGTTCAACAAACCATTTGGAGAGCTGATTTTCTAAGTGTTGGGGATCTTCCCTTAACTTTGGGGATCTATTTGAGGAGGCTACTTATTGATCATATCAGATCACCCACACTTTCCAGATCTATAATTTTCAGTAGATATGCAGTCTTAAATCTCAGATCTACAATTTGTACTTGGTGTTTTGCTGAAAACCCCAAGGGGGTTCTTTAAAGGAGCTTATATAGTGCATGGATCTGATATAAATCTAAATATTTATGCACATAGCAGCTCTATATCTGATGTAAAACCTACTTCTATGTTGTGTAACCAGATCCAAAAAAATAATAAAAGAGATATCAACGCCTTAGAAATGAGCCACTTCGAGGGGGCAACCTCCAATACATTACATAAATGAACAATTCTTGGATGATACAATTCACAAAACCTCCTTTCTATATATAGGAGTCCATGGGGCCATAATGTAATCCTAGTGGGCCACAATGTAATCCTAGCCGACCTAACAATAATAATTTAAGGGCACAATAATAACAAAATGGGGGTTACAAGGGTACAATAATAACAATAAGGGTTTTACACTAACAATAATAAGGGACTATACTAGTGATATAGGGACCTAACATGCCCCTCTCCTTCAAAAAAGTGTTGTCCTCAACGCTTGAGTAGCTCCGGGTGCTTCTGTATAAAATTCTCATCCTTCCATGTAGAATCTTTAGTGGGTAAGTTCTTCCACTTGATGAGATACTCTGAAATTGATCGATTCCGTAGCTGTCGAGTTCTTGTTTCCATGAATGCTTCAGGTTCCAATATGATTTTTCCTTCCTCATCAAGTTCTGGAAATATTGTTTGAACCGGAATATTTTCACCTATAACCTTCTTTAAGCATGAAACATGGAAAACTGGATGTACTCGCGAAGAAGCAGGAAGCTCCAATTTGTATGCCATAGTACCAATCTTTTGCAACACCTTGTAAGGACCATAGTACTTTGGTGATAATTTATTATCCTTCTTAGCTTGCTTGAGGGACATTTGTTTGTATGGTTGTAGCCGTAAAAATACCCAATCTCCTACGTCAAAACTTCTCTCGCTGCGATGTTGATCTGCCTGTTGTTTCATTCGATTTTGTGCCAAATTCAGGTTATCCTTTAAGAGTTGGAGAACTTCTTGCTGATGCTCGATGTGATCTTCCACTGCTTGAAACTTCTAATTTTCTCTTAAATATGATGTGATGGATGGTGGATGATATCCATAAAGTGCCATAAATGGGGTCATTTTTGCTGCAGTATGGAAGGAAGTGTTATACCACCATTCAGTGAGAGGTAACCACTTGACCCATTGTGTTTGTTTATCAGATACAAAACAACGAAGATATCCTTCCAAACATTTATTTACTATCTCAGTTTGACCATCAGATTGAGGATGATAAGATGAGCTATGAGCTAATTGAGTACCCAAACAAGAAAATAACTCCGTCCAAAAATTTCCGGTAAAAATGGGATCTCTGTCGCTCACAATAACCCTTGGGCTTCCATGTAGCTTTTGAATTCTGTCCATAAATGTAGTAGCAACTGTACTTGCTTTAAATGGATGAGATAAAGCACAAAGGTGTGCATACTTGGTAAGTCTATCAACTACCACCATGATGACACTCTTTCCTTCGGACTTAGGTAAACCTGTGATAAAATCCATTGAAATCTCCTCCCAACGTTGACTTGGAATGGATAAAGGTTGTATAAGTCCCGGGGTCTTAATTGTCTCAACTTTATTCTGCTAGCAAACCAAACATTCCGTCACAAAATTTTGTATATAAGATTTAAGGCCATCCCAAAAAATTCTTTCTTCACCCTTTGGTAAGTTTTTAAAAATCCCGAGTGTCCTCCTAAAGGAGAAGTGTGCAATTCCAGAAGAATCTTTTGTTTTAGTTTGGAATTCTTACAAAGATATAAGCGATCTTTGTACCATAAGGAATCATTTTTCCAACTAAGTGTATCAGATGTACTAGGATCTTGTTGCAACTTTTGAATGAGTGTCCATACATATTTTTCCTTCTTCCATTCATCTCTTGCTTCGGTTATCCAATCTGGTTGTATAATAGAAATGGCACAAAGCAATGCTTCCACGTCTTCATTCTTTCTTGAGAGTGCATCTGCAACAACATTAAGCTTTCCTTTTTTGTAGATTATTTCAAAGTCATAACCCAACATCTTTGTGACCCATTTTTGCTGCTCTTCTGAAGATAGTCTTTGTTCCAAAAAGTGTTTAAGACTATAATGATCAGTTTTTACCTTGAAGTGTCTTCCCATTAGGTAAGTTAGCCATTTCTTTAGTGCATGCAGTATTGCTAACATTTCCTTCTCATAAATAGGTTTTTGTAAATACTTTCCTTTGATTGGACGACTTTCAAAAGCAATGGGTCTTCCTTCCTACATTAAAATAGCACCAATTCCATTTCCTGAGGCATCACATTCCACAATAAAGGTTTTTGTGAAGTCTGGCGTAGCTAAGACCGGTGCTAGGCACATTGCCTCTTTAAGATGTTCAAAGGCCTTGGTTGCTTTAGGAGTCCATGAAAATGCATCTTTCTTCAATAATGTTGTTAGAGGTGCTGCTATTCTCCCATAATTCTTAACAAACTTGCGATAATACCCTGTTAACCAAAGAAATCCTCGCAACTGCTTTATGGTTGTGGGGAATTTCCATTCCTTAATGGCTTTAATTTTGTTAGGGTCTACTTTAACACCCTCGTGAGATACAATATGACCCAGATATTCCACCTCTTGTACTCAAAAGAAACATTTGGATGTTTTTGCATATAATTGTTTCTCCTGCAATAGTTTGAGCACCCTGTCAACATGTTCAACATGATCCTTCCAAGACCTGCTGTAGATTAGTATATCATCAAAAATACTAGCACAAATTTTCTAAGGAAGGGTTTGAAAATGGAATTCATCAACCCTTGAAATGTAGAAGGTGCATTGGTAAGGCCAAAAGGCATGACCAAAAATTCATAATGACCCTCATGAGTTCGAAATGCTGTTTTTGGAATATCTTCGGTCTTCATTCTAATTTGATGATATCCTGAACGAAGATCCAACTTGGTAAAATAAATTGCTCCATGTAATTCATCCAATAATTCATCAATCACAGGAATGGGAAATTTATCTTTAATGGTGAGCTTATTGAGCTCCCTATAATCAGGACACATTCGCCATGATCCATCCTTCTTGTGTACCAATACTACAGGAGCAGAGAAAGAACTTTGACTAGGTTGAATTATACCCGCCTTTAACATTTCTGCAATCATACGTTCAATTTCGCTCTTTTGGAAGTAAGGATATCTATAAGGCCTGATGTTTGGAGGAACACTTCCCGGAATCAAATGAATAGCATGATCATGATCACGAATAGGTGGGAGTCCTTTGGGAGTTTCAAACACCTTGGAATGATTGTCCAAGACTTGTTGGAGATCTGCAGAAATAGATGATTTTGATGTCGGAACTTCTAGTGAGCATAATTGTGCGATTACGCCTCGTTGTTCTTTATTTAGAAGCTTTGTCATGACATTAGAGCTTATTATCCTTCCTGGCTTCCCTTCAATACCCCGTAATTCGACTTCCTTTCCTTCTGAAAAAAATTTCAAGAAAAGTTCTTGAAAATTAAAAGCTACCGTCCCCAAAGATTGTAACCATTGTACTCCTAGTACAACATCACCACCTCCCATAGGAATGGAAAGCATTGGACTAGTCAATACATATTCCCCCATGGTTAGCTTGATATTATGGCATTTCCCAGAGCAATTTATAGTTCCTCCATTTGCAACCATCACTTGGCATTCTGGTGCTAGGTATAGGAAACAATTTAATTCCTTGGCTACCTTATAATGAGTAAAATTATGGGTGCTACCTGAATCAATCAACACTATTACCTTTTTCTTCTTGATCTGTCCTGCTATCTTGAGAGTTTGAGGAGTGGTAATTCCTGCCAGTGCATTACATGACATGGTCGGATTCATTTCTTCCTCTTCTATGGCTGGTTCCTGGTGTATATCCTCTTATTTTTCATTTTCTTCTTCTTCTTCACAATCTATGTAAAATAATTTCTTTTCAGCACACTTATGACCTTTAGTGTATTTGCTATCACAACTATAGAAAATCCCTTTTGCTCTTTTTTCTTCCAATTGTTGTGGTGTCAACCTTGTAGGTTGTGGAAATCTAGGCGTAGCAACACTTCCTTCTTTATAGAATTGAGTGGTAGGCTTCCTTGTCGCCATAATTTTACATTCAACTTTTCTTGCCAACCTGAATGCCTTCTCCAATGAATCGGGTTCCAAAACACGAACTTCATGTTGGATGTTATCCTTTAGAGTACCTATGAAGAGATCAATCCTGTGTTCCTCTGGAATATCAGTTACCCTTATATTCAATTTTGGAAGTCCTCAATGTGTTGCCCCACTAAACCCTTTTGTTTGAGATTTATCAATTGGCTAAAGAAGGTGTTGCTCTTTGTATCCTCATAATGTGCTATCATTTCCTCCGTAAAAATTGACCAAGTGACAATTTTTTTATGGGAGAAAAGCCATCGATACCATACAAATGTATTTTGTTCTAAATGTAAAATTGCAATGCGTACCTTTTGTGTGTTTTTCACATTATGGAGATCAAAATATTGCTCCATCTGTAGTATCCATGTTACAGGATCCTTTCCATCAAACTTCCTCATATCCATTTTTGGAATATGGTGGTTCTTCCTGCCAACATTAGAGTTTATGAAATCATGATTAACATTTATTTTGTTCTCATCATGAGGTTCTTCTACTATATTTCCACCTTTAGGAATCATTTCTTGTTTTAAGCTTGTCATCAAGCCTTCCATGTATGCTTTTAGATCATTCTTCATGTTTTCCATGTTGTCTTTCACGTCATCCATCTTAGCTTCCATGCCCATTTCCATGTCATCCATCTTAGCTTCCAAACCATTCATCTTAGATTCCACGCCTTTCTTCAAACCATCCATCTTAGTTTCCATGCCTTTCTTCAAAACTTCCATTTCATTTTTTGTTGTTCTTTGCGAGAGCGAAATTCGTTGCACTTGCTCTTGTAATTTTGATATGTCATGTTGCCATTCTTCGTCTTCATGAGTCACAGTAGAGCCTTCTAAAGGCTTAATTGGAGTTGAATTCTTTTTATGGGCCATTTTAGAATCCAATACTAATATCTATTCTACAATATGCCCTTGGAATCAATTCAACTTGATTCTTCAAACAAGATTTATGCAATTCAGAAAAAAAATACACACCTTTTACTTGCTTTTGAGGATCTCTATATTGAAATTGAATTATATCTATAATTGAGAATCTTAAATATCTGAAATTCACTATTGTAGTATCCTTCTAAAGTGTCTTTCAAATGCCATAGGTCTGATCTGATTTGGATTCTTCAAGACAAAGTTATGTCCAATCTCCCACAATGACTTAATTCTGGACTGGTTCAGTAGAGCGAACTTGTACGACTTTCCACGTGTCACTGTTTCATCCTTCATCTCTGAAATTGATAGCCAAGAAACTACAGTCCGTGTACTTGCGACCAATTTTCACGGCACTCAAATCCGATGCGCAGAGAGAGAGTTATTTAACTTTTCCCACGATCACCTCTTTGAGATGAAATTCAGGAGCCTGAAAAAGCACTACCTTCCACAGTTCATATCTCCCACAATCTTGCGAACCAAGCTCTGAAATTTTTTGAAGACTTTTCTCAGGATTTCAGCTTCGCACCATATGAATTTCAGATTCTGAAACTTCGTAGAAAAATTTTTATAGCGCAAATTCCATGATGACCTGTTTAGGAGCCTGAAAAAAGACCTAACTTCCATAGATCATATCTCCAAAAATATTGTGAACCAAGCTCTGAAATTTTTAGACAAGCTTCCTCAGGATTTCGGCTTTCCACCCTAAAAATTTTAGCTTCTGAAACTTCGTAGAAAAAAATTTATAGCGTAAATTCCACGATGACCTATTTGGAGCAGCGAAACCCTATAATCCAAGCCTCTGATACCAAATGTTGTGTAACCAGCTCCAAAAAGAGAAGAAAAGAGATATCAACGCCTTATAAATGAGCCACTTTGAGGGGGAAACCTCCAATACATTACATAAATGAAAAATTCTTGGATGATACAATTCACAAAACCTCCTTTCTATATATAGGAGTCCATGGGGCCATAATGTAATCCTAGTGGGCCACAATGTAATCCTAGCCTACCTAACAATAATAATTTAAGGGCACAATAATAACAAAATGGGGGTTACAAGGGTACACTAATAACAATAAGGGGTTTACACTAACAATAATAAGGGCCTATACTAGTGATATAGGGACCTAACATTCTATTGTAGAGGTAATAAAATAACGTTTTCAGGGTATTCCAGCTTTTATACATGGTTGCAGCCCCTCTTTTTGCATGATTTTTGGGCTATGGTGGCTTGGGAGGCTTGTTTAACTAAGCTACCATGATTTTTTTCAGATCTCCTTTTGTATTTGTCTGCTATAATGTCTAATGTAATGGATCAATGGGTTGCATTTAACTGTTATTGCATATATTTCTGAAAAATGTGTTTTTAGTGCTTATAGTGTTGATTTCCCCATTTGGGAACATTACAAAGGAACTAAGGAAATTGAACTAGAAGGCATCCCAAATTAAAATAAACCAGTGTGGGAAGAAAAAGGTTGGGTTCCCCCACTCGAATATGGAATGGAGGCAGAGCCAAATATTGCAGTACTAGGAGTGATAGTTGATATAACAATTGTACTTCCTTATTCTAATTGAAAGTGGAGTATGCACACTAGAAGTACTCATAGTTGAAACTGTGTTCCAAATAATGGTCATCGAAATAAAATGAGGATAAACAATAGGTCTTGCTAGTCTATGAGTTGGGGTCCCAACGTATAATATAATTCTTGGAAAATCAGGCGAAAGAGGTGAAGGAGTATAGGAGGTTCATATATCTCTTCAACCTCAACTTCGTCTTCTAACGGAAAAAGAACCCTCAAAAGGAATGTAGTAATCCTCTCCAAATAATGACTTACACTAGGATCACCCTGTGAAATTATAGTCCCAAGTGGAGGGTCACTATCCGATGCATTTGCTGCTACTGATCCAAAATCACCAGCAGAATTACTCCTATGCCTTATAGGAGAAGGCTCGGCACTCTCAGATGAGAGCCCACAACGCCTCCTTGATTGAGGAACTGATCAATGAGCCAATTTTAATTTCTAAGAGAACTTATAAAAACTCAAAAAAATTATAAATCTATGGAAATCTAGGAGAAAAGAGCACTCTCTAAAAATGTCCCTAAAGATGTAGCCAATCAAGAAACTCTCAGGTATTTCTGCTCCGGGTTATTATGACCGGACACCAAAATACAAGAAAGAAAATATATAAGGACCTTCCAAAAATATTATGGGGTAATTACATCTTAGGCCTACTAGCGAAAGAAATAGAAGTAGTTATGTTGACCTCCAGAAAAAATTCTTTGTCGGTGCAAGTACCCGAGCTTCGCAAGGGCACCCTCTAGAAGTAATAATAAATGTGATGCAACATCTACCCTAGTTACTATAGGTATTCCCCCCTACAGTCACATATGTGATACCTAGGAATGGAAACTAAGGTCACCAGTTTGTATCGGCAGTTGGGTGGAACAACCTTTGGTCGAGATCCGACAAGTAGGAGAGGGGGTATCTCTCTTCTCTTGTTTCACTCTCTCTCGTGCTTCACTCCCCTTTTAGGAGAGATTTCCCGAGAAACTTAACGACATGGGTTTCACTCTTTTAATCAACTTCTAAGTTAAAATTTAGAGTGGTCTTGGAGAGTTAACTCTCCACACACCTATTCCAAGGCCTTAATAACCTAGACTAGTTGATGTATTCAATGACAAATCAGAAATTCTATCTCATTTTAGTTTTTATCACTTGATTTTAAAGGTTGTTATTTTAAGTCATGGGTAAGATGGAGGTGAAAATTATGGTGTTATAAACGCAAGAAGAAATAAATAGAAACTTGGCTACATGAAAAATGTAACTTTTTTTTCGATGAAAGGAGACTTCTTCAAAGGGAACTACGAGAAAACTAATGAAAGAAAAAGTTTTTCTTTTATTTTTAAAATACATGCTCACACACTCAAAATATACACAAAAGACTAAAAATTATTACAATGCAACTATTCTAATGCAAACTACAAATTCTTAATGCAAGATTCTAGGATTACTCTAAAAAACAAGAAAATGTGTTTCCCAAAAAAGAGGTCAAAAACTTGACACAAAGAAGGAAAAATTCAAACAATAACTTCTCCCAACAAAGAGGTTGAAAAGTTGATACAAAATGGGGCAAGTTCAAACAAGAACTTCTCCTAAAACCAAGCAAACTCGACTAAATGAAAAACTTTGCACTTGCTCTAAAATGACAAGGAAGCCTTAAAAAAAATGAAAGAAAAATAAGAGGCAAACAAATATTTTTTTTATGTCCTTTTCTTTTTAAGAATGCAAGGAATTCTTTGAGAAAGGAAAAAACTACTCAAAATCTCAAGATCACCGAACTGAGCAAAAAAGGCCTCAATTTCCTTAAGCCATAAACATCATTTGTATGAAAAGACTTAATAAGAGGAAAGAGGTTACACACTCAAATGAATGACCTAATCAACATCAAATAACTTCAACAAACAATAAAACTCCAAGAAAATCAAGAAAACTCTTCAATATTACCAGAAGTACCTTTCTAAAAAAACCAAGAAATCCAAAAGAAAAAGTGAAGTAGAAAGAAGCTTGGGCATAATAAAATCAACACTAAATCATTGTCCCGACTACTCAAAACAACTAAGAACTTCAGCAAGAAGCCCTGGTGCCAAACAAAAAAACTAGAACTTCACAAATAGGGGAAACCCTAGGTTGACTAGTTTTTCACCAAAAAAAATAGGATATTGACAAATTACAAAAAGAAACACTTTCCAGGAACATCAATGATTAAACAAAAGAAACCAAATAAGGAAAAAGGCTATGCTGGACTCAAAATATAAAAATTTCATTTAAAATTGGAAATACCTGGCTTGATAGTGATCAACTTGCGCGTATACGCAACTGTGCACAAGGAAACACACATATACGCGTGTTTCTTTGGAAACAAATGTGTTTATATGTAATATTCCAAAATGGAAATAACAAAAATGCAAGACATAACAATGTAAAACACAACAACTATGAATATATCATAAGAGGGATCAATATGCAGCCATCATTTCATTCACATATCAGCAAAAATATACAAAAAGATCTTGAGGGTCAAGCCACTAAAGCAATAAGAAAAAGTCTTCCATGATCATATCAATAAGCACATGAGTTGTTGCTACTGTATAGAATGTCGGAAAGCAGTGACAGTATTGTCTGTATCAATGTAGTTGATGTTGTAAACATACATAAATGGAATATGGCTGATAGATACAAATAAATGCCCAGAAAGGAAGATATGGGCTCTAATACATGATTTCTGGCCAACCCAGGAAAGATTGTTAGAAATACCAATAAAAATATACAATGTGACAAATAACTCTAGGGTAGATATGTCACTGCAAATTGGAACTAAATAGAATGAGGCTATGACATATCTGAAATGATAATTTTATCCTCTAATGGTATTTCTCAATAGAAGGATGATCCCTCTATTCAGAAATAGATCCTCCTGATGAGCTCAATGAACCCTCCCAACAACTGCCACTAAAAATAATGCAGATCTGGTCTAAAACTGTGCTGTGAGGGATGGTGGATGGTTGGCCTGATACCAAAAATATATAAATATTCTCAGGAGCCCTCCTTGTTGATCCTCCAATGGATAGGCTACCTATCCACTGAAAAACAAGCCCATAATTGGCTCTATGTGGTCCTCCTTTGCCGCACCCTGCAACACAACCTAGCTCTAAACAGAAAATGCGCTATAGCTAAAGGAGGTAGCTTGGCCAAAATTACAGAATGAAAAAATTTAGCCCATTGAACCTCCCCTTGCTTGAGGATGAGGTAGGGATTCCCGATCGCGAACACCCTTGTGCTAAACATCACAGCAAACCCGTTAAACAGCTAAAGGATGCAAAGTCTAAACAGACCAATATCAAATAATAATATCAAACATGAATAACAATGGCTGCCATCCCCTCCATATATAGTGTGATAGCCTTCTCACATTGGGTCCCATCCACAAATGCCACCAATCTCACGTAAGTTGTCCTCCACTAAAAATGTGTTGTCTTATCATAAATTCCACTCCTCCATGACAGCGCTGTTGACTTGGTCAAAGTTGGCCTATTCAATATGTATCCCCTCCAATTCACACCCAAAGGTGCTTAATCCAGCTGCTTATTCTTCCTCCTTTCACATTAGGAGTGTTATTCCTTCTAAGGATATTTATGGGCCTCACTACCCACTTGTTCACCTACCTAGTGATTAAACAAACTATAATATTACATTTAGTTGAAGGCTAAGTTTTTGGAATATTACAGTCCTCCCTTCCAAAATGTTGCTTGTCCTCAAGCAACTGCAAGGATATGGAAAAATTATCTTTCCTTCCTCTTGTAGGCTCCTCATCAAATAGTCCCCACCACTACTCAAAATAATCTGCAATAAATTTTCCTCCCCAATGATTCCTGCCAAATATGCAAAACCAAATGGCTCTCATCATGAGAAAATGGAAGGTGTAAGTGGAAAAATTCTTGTTGTCCAATGGCCTCCTCAAAGTAAGTGAGAATATGAATTTTGGGGATCTCCATACTAAAAAGAGACTCCCATACCCATGATATCATCCAAATGAAAGGAGCCATCCTAGGTAGCTCATCAAAGAAATCTTCAATCCTCGGTTCATGCAATGTATTGGGGCTGTATGGAGAGATTAGATTTTTCCACCCATTTTTCTCTCTCCATTTATGATATGTATGGGGATGTTGCCGATCTTGGGCTGAAATATTATAGCCTCCAAGAATGACCCAAGTCACCCCACCAAGCAAAACATCTATGAAGTGCCTCTCCCAAGAACTCAAGTTCTCCAAATGGGTCCTCCCATATGAAGGTAAGAGGTGTAGTGTGGCAATCATGGTTTTCCCATTGTTTCTCATGAAACATGAAACATATGAATTATGGAGAATCATAATCCCACTGGGCACCTCCAACTCTTGTGACATCCTCCCAACAAAGCTTCCCACAAGAACAAGAACATCATCAATACATGGAAGCAAAAGCAAATAAAAACAAGTTGCCATATGACAACCGAAAGGTGGATCATAGTCCCACTTGTGGAACCAGCGTAGTCCATCTCCTGCCTACCTAAAAACCAAGTATAGAAAGTGCCTTTTCAGTCACTTGTTTGCTGCCACAATCATCCTACAAGATGAGAACATAAAAGTAAAATTTGGTGCCAATTGTGCACACCAAGAATCATGTGGCATCTCCGAAAAACCACCAATATAATGGCCAATATAAATGCTACAAATGGCCTCAAGTACATCACAATACAATATACAAGAAGGAATGACCCTTCTTGGTACAATATACTGCTCACAAAAAGTAAATGAGTGCAAATATTAATGCATAAATACACATCCTCTACCATGTATTGTGGTCATTAAGCTGAAATGGCCCAATTGAAAGTTCTCCCTCACCCTCCATGAGTAGGGAAGTGGTTGTTTCAACCTCTCCATCATCATTCGGGCTATGCATATCTCCATATCATGATATACATCCCACTGGATTCCCTCCCAATTGAACTCCTCCATCAAGGAATGATATGCATCAAAGTGCATGAAAAGAAAGTCCACATATGTTGCATGTAACAGCTTCTCCTTGAGCTTAGAAGCTCTAGTCAAGAAGACTCTGCCATAAGAATATATGACCCCATCATACACCATGTATCTATTATCTCCCTCCAGGTCATCAAGAATCATGCAAGCACCAATATTCTTGGAGTACTCTACCAAAAGTTGAGACCTCCAATATGGATCAATCCTCCTAAGAGACAACGCTGAAGATCTAAAATGTGAAGCTCCCCACATGCTGCTATATTTTCCTTTGACATCTATCATGCCAAATTCATCATCAAAAGTGCTACCATGTCCATCATGCAACTACTCATGCTCAAGTAGAAGTGGTGACCTTTGGAATTTGGCCTCCCATGAGAAGCTACCATCCAAAAAGAACCTCCTGATATTGGCCAATGTAAGCATGAGTGCCTCCATCTACTTCAATATATGGAGCATTCCTTCCTCAATTGAAGTACCCAATGTTTCTCCAAATCCATGGAGTGGTCTCCTTGCACCATGGTGGTGCCATCCTCCATCACTACAGCAACTTCTTTCAGTGCAGAATATGTAGTGAGAGTGGATAATGCTAAAAATGGGAGAGTGTATCCATCCTCCTTGAGTTATCCCAGACTCTCTACACTGTACTAGACCCCTCCAAGGTATTCACCCTTTCAGAATATAAGAGTGGTGAACCAAGTGGTAAGATGTCTCTTACCAACTCTAGATCTGGTGGCCTCCCAGGTGGAATGCCCCCATGTAGTGAGACATCAAGATCTAAATCAAACTGTATATATGAGTGGATTGATTTTTCCCTCCTTTCATTGTGCAATACAGTCTCCTTCTTCTGTGTAGAAACCTCTTCAAATAGATAAGGGTTAATTCTCATCATCCCTTGATGCTGATCCTTATTTTCTCCTTCTCCTTCCATCTGCCAAGTCTCACAATCCACAAAAACTGATACATGCTGCTCCAGGATTGTGCTTTGCTTCCCACAAGTTAGATCATTTGGAACTCTTTGCAAAGACAAAAGGGCTGCTCTAATGGAAGTAATGGCTCCCTTTCCACCTTCATGTGGTGATGGACCTTCTCCTGATGGTACATCACTGTTAGCTCTTATTTTCTCATCCCCTTCATCAATATTTGAAAATGCCTCATCATCAATGAGAGACCCTAGATCTTGTTCTTCCCTTGAAGGATGAATCTCCATGTCTTCATCTATAGAAGAGGGTTCTTCAAGAAGTGGGGATCTTGCCCTTAGCAAGGTGTTATGCATGTTTTTGTCCCATTTAAGAGAAATATGGAGTGGAATTGGTAAAATATATCCCTCCAACTCATGCAAAGGTTTCAAATTTTTGGGTTCAACAAAAGATGTTTCACAATGTTTAATATCAAATCTTCTCACTAACTTCCTATTGAACTCTGCATAAGTATTTACATTTGCATGATGAAATGAAGTAGAACTATAAAACCAAAAATCATGGGCCATACCTTTAAGGTGCAGCATTTCTACTCTAATGGCCTCCTTTTCTAAAACTTGGTGTAGCTGAAAATAGGAATCTAGCTCTTTCACCCAAGCCTTGGCTGTGCACTTTGATGATCCATCAAAGTTAAGAAGAAATATTCTACCTCTCTTGCTTCTATCATGGTTTTTGGATCTTCTATCTTCCTTGATTTGGAAAAACCCTTGGAAGTCCAAGTGCTCTTTGAATCTCCAACATTGAGACTCATACTCCTAAAGATAGGCACTCAAGGTCTCCTCCATTGGTGCATCTTCTTCCTCCATTTCTCTTGCAGTGAATGTGGGAAATAAACTGCATTGTGGATCAACATGTGTGGTTGAATTCTTAGACCCATCATGTAAATATTTAGGGCTTGATTCACTTTGAAACCCTCTTGGAAATTGTCTACACCTCTCCCTTTTCATCTCCTTGATTTCTTTTTTGATATTTTCACAGTTTGAAAAAGAAGTTGGGAGAGCCTCTCTTCCTTCATTTCTCCAAATAATGGATTCATGCCTTTTTTTCTTCTGTACAAATTCTCTGATCTGTGATAAGCTTCTCCTCCTAATGGCATAATGTCTTGAATGCACAAGCTGAGCCAAGATTATGCTTTGATACGACTGTAATATTCCAAAATGGAAATAGCAGAAATACAAGACATAATAATTTTTAACACAACTATGAATATATCATAAGAGGGATCAATATACAACATCATTTTATTCACATATCATCAAAAATATACAAAAATATCTTGAGGGTCAAGCTAGTCAAGCAATAAGAACAAGTCTTCCATGATCATAGAAATAAGCACATGAGTTGTTGCTACTGTATAGAATGTCGGAAAGCAGTGACAGTGTTGTCTATATCAATGTAGCTACTACTGTAAACATACATAAATGGAATATGGCTGATGGATACAAAGAAATGCACAGAAAGGAAGATGGATACAAAGAAATGCCTAGAAACGAAGATATGGGCTCTAATACATGATTTGTAGCCAACCCATAAATGATTGCTAGAAATACCAACAAAAATATACAATGTGAAAAATAACTCTAGGGTTGATATGTCATTGCAAACTGGGACTGAATAGAATGAGGCTATGACAGACATGAAATGATAATTTCCTCCTCCAATGGTATTTCTCAATAGAAGGATGATCCCTCTATTTAGAAATAGACCCTCCTGATGAGTTCAGTGAACCCTCCCAGCAACTGCCACTAAAAATAAGGCAGATCAGGACTAAAACTACACTGTGAGGGATGTTATATGGTTGGCCTGATGCCAGAAATATATAAATATGCCCAGGAGCTCTACTTTTTGATCCTCCAATGGATAGGCTACCTCTCCACTGAAAAAAAACCCATAATTTTCTCTATGTGATCCTCCTTTGCTGCACCCTGCAACACAACCCAGCTAAAACAAAAACTATGTTGTAGCTGAAGGAGGTAGCTTGGCCAGAATTCCAGAATGAGGAAATTCAGCCCAATGAACCTCCCCTTCCTTGAGGATGAGGTAGGTATTCCCGATCGCGAACACCCTTTTGCTAAATAGCACAACAAACCCCGCTAAATAGTTAAAGGATGCAAAGTCTAAACAGACCAATATCAAATAATAATCTCAAACATGAATAACAATGGCTTCCATCCCCTCCATATATAGTGTGTGAGCCTTCTCACATTGGGTCCCATCCACAAATGCCACCAAGATCATGCAAGTTGTCCTCCACTAAAACTGCGTTGTCTTATCATAAATGCCACTCCTTCATGACAACGTTGTTGACTTGATCAAAGTTGACCTATTCAACATGTATCCCCTCCAATTCACACCTAAAGGTGCTTAATCCAACTGTGTATTCTTCCTCCTTTCACATTAGGAGTGTTATTATTCCTTCTAAGGAGATTTATCGGCCTCCCTACGCACTTTTTCACCTACCTAGTGATTAAACAAAATATAATATTCCATTTAGCTGAAGGCCAGATTTTTGGAATATTACAGTATATGTGACTGTGTAAACTGGAAAGCACATATAAAAATGGTTTTAAAGAAAAAATAAAAAATCCAAGCCTGGTCTGAAATATCATAACTTTTTCCTAGATTGATAATGAATCAAACAAGTTGGAAAAGTGATCAAACCAAAAAGAAAACCCAGATCCATAGTGAAACAACCCAAACTAGGAATTACACAAACGTAATCCTAGTGGAGTCGCCAATTCAGTTACGGGATGAAGTACCCTAGGGTTTGGGTTGGGAACCCCAAAAAAGCAAGAAGCGTACAAAAACAAGAAGCCTACAAATTTACAGTCCTAATGCTCAAACTAATAAAGTGGGAAGAAGGGGTGGTACCTGTAGGTCCTACGTTTGAAGGCGATACCGTAGGGTTCAAACCTTTTGCTTCTCCTAGTGCTCCATAACTTGCAACTCACTCAAGAAAAGCACATATAGTAGTAATAATTGAAAGCATGTTAAATATGTTAACATTAGATCATATAATCTCATAAGGATAATAACATGAAATCATTCATAATAGGATCATAACATGTATAAAGTATTAAAATCATGAACATCAAGAATGGGACAAAGCTTCTTTATTAATAAATGCAAAGAAGTGTGGAGGAATACCACCTGATTTAGCCACAAGGCCTAGTGAAACCATCCTCTAGATCTGTCCAGCCCAAGCCTCAACAATATCCTTCCAAAAGCATACACATGGATGTGATATCATAGGAATGAACATCTTTGTGAGGGAAACAATGGTTTCAAGACTCTGGTAGTGAAGGATGCACATGGATAAATCAAACTTGATCAGGGACTAAATGGCTATAATATCAATACCTATCTCTCTCCCCCCTTAAGGCCTTCCCATGAGGTGTATTTATACCACCTTGAAATAATTTTTTCAGCTCAGATACAATTAGGCCACGGGCTTCTGTAGGTAGGATTTTGGTGTAACCTATAAACCCTGCCCATAAAATAGGGGAATTTTATAATTTTTCATATTTCAAATTATATATGTGGGTTGGGTATAACTAGACCCGTGTGTGCACACGCTTTCTAGAGGGAAAAGTCACATATGGAATTCAAAATAATGTTTTTTCTAGGTAAATTACCTTGTCTGAAGGGAAAGGGATGCCCAAGGGTATAAATCATAGCATCAAGTATATAGAGGTGGAAAGTGATGCTATAACAATCTCCCACCAGTGAAGCTTTGAACTTTATTGCAATTTCGAGAGCTTCGACTTGAGTTTCTATTTTCTAGTGTGTCAAGGATAACCTGATATGAGGTAGCAACACAACTATAAACCATTCCTTATGTTGCTCTAGGGGTATGTTAAATCTAAATTTTCCAACTAACACCTTGAATATTTGATCCAACTCCCAAACAGATTCATTATTCGTCCATTTGATTTCCTTTAGCTCAGTAATGCATTGTGACTCACAATTCGGCTTCTTGAATTCTAACACTAATTCTTTCTTAATATCATCAAATGAAGCATCCTGATTATTCGAAGAATACTTCATGTACAATGTTAGTGCTCTTTCTCACAGTGTCATGATGAGATGCACCTTCTTTACATCTTCGTCAATAACCTATCTAGATTTCCATACTGCATCGTCTATAAACCAAAACTGCTCGGCATCCTCTGATCCGAGTCCTCTAAAAAAAATTAACTTAATATCATCGGCCATGTTTCTACTGGGGGGTTAGGGGGAGGGGTAGGGGAATTATGGGGAGGATGATAGGGTGTAGGGGAACTAGGGGGATGGGGATGAGGGGTAAGGCGAGTAGAGGGATGAGGAATCCCAAATATGCGTTGATTATTCTCAACTTCTAACTTCGACACACCTTCAGGTTTAGGTTGGGAATATCGCGGGTTGCGAAGTTAATTATTTCTTCTTCATTCTAATATTCACCTAAAAAGGAATATAACTAGTCTCAATAAATTTCTTTTATCCATGATCAACTCTATATCACTTTCCACTTCGCGCAGACCCAATTCGTGGTTCACACTTTTTCCCTTTTCGTCCAAACATTAATTTGAATGCAATCGTAGCATGCCCTTTTCAAATAAAATCATTTTAATCCAAAAATACAAATAATTTAGGTACTTATCTTGTGGTCCCTTGAAGAATATTCATTTAGTTTCTTTGTAATATATAGTTGTGTCTATGGTAAATTCTGTGATAAATCCTCCCAAGATATTGTCAATCCAAAAATCAAAAACCCTTGAGATGCTACTGTTGATACCCTTGAGTCGTGTATCAATTCAGGGCTCCACGCATTAGGCTAGTCATTTTTAAAATAAGTCTTGTTCATAGTCAACCTTGAAACCCACTCATATAGTTCATTAGAAAATGACGTGAAGAGATTCTCGTGTTGTTCTGTGAAAAGATACCTTTGCAACTTGGCTTCAGTTGTCAATCATGGATTTATGTTTTCCTGAGCTGTGAATTCTCTATCTTTCTGATTTAACCAATCTTTTATTTCCTTCTTTGATGGATGCCACATTCACATGTCCCTAAAATAGACACCATTCCTGGCAATGGAACCATTTGTTGGCTTGGTTGGGCTTGACCTAGGTTTTGTTTAAGAACAACTAATAATTTGAGTTGACAAGGTTTTACCACATCTTGGCGTCCATCAAATGTGATGAATCTCTGGATGAATGCTGCCAATTCTTGCCACTATTGATGTAGAGAGGTAGGAATATCCCTTTTCTTTTTCACTCCAATGGTTGTTCTAGATCCTGGTATGATGTGATTGTCTCTCATAAGAGAAGGTGTTTTTCGGTCCATCTCCCTTCCTCTACTAGTATTCCGAAGACTTCAGCAATAATATCTTCTATGACCAATATAATCCTTCCCCTGAGCCTGGTCTGTCCCTCCTGTAGGTTCTTCAGGAATTCAATTGCTATCTCTGTATCAAATCCTTGCAATTTGTCTAAGTATGGCAGCCAGCTAGCTTGGTGGAGGATGGTGTGAGCTGCGTCTTAGATTGGGAAGTTCATAGGTTCATTCCAGAGAGATTTTCCTCCCATGGATGATGCATTTTCTTGAGCTAATTTCTCCTTATTTCTGTGTCCTCTTTCGACCCTGTTGGTTAAAATGAACATTGTAAAAAAAAAAAAAATTGTAGCCTTTTGTCGTAAGTGTAGGTAATTTCATATCTTAATTGCAATGATCTTTTGGTCTTATCAGCATATCCAATGGAATTTGTGCAGGAAATTCGCATGCTTGATATTTATGGATAATTACACCCCCCCTATCGAAGTAAGGGCATCCACGTCCTCAAGTACAAGAGAGATTTGATCAATCATGAACGCATACGGGGGAAATGTCAGGGTTCAGTAATCATAGTCTGTATGTGAGAATAGTGTCCGTTTCCTTGGAGCTCAAGGGAAGAGGAGTGATTGAGTAATAATGAGCACATGCAGTGTAAAAGGTCAGAATTGGAATTTATCATAAGTGTATCTCATGTGGAAGTGATCGGATAGGGGAAGAAAGCAATATAGCAATTATTATGATAGGATGTCCTTCTTTAATGGTAAGGTGTGACGGAAGCATGACTGTGATAGATAATGATTGTGCCATCATCCCAAAGTTCAAACATGTAAGCATAGCTCGTTTATAGTTACTTATGCAGTAAAATAATATTATCGCTAACTCGAGTAGTGGTTTTATGCTAAGAATGGAATAAAATAGGAGATAAGGTATATTTAAGAGTAATTGGCTATCGTTGAAACATACTATCATACCATAAGCAGAGCCACTGCTGCCAGCAGGCATTCATAGCCTCGATAAGGTTTCTATTTTAACCCGAAAAATGAGCCAGAATCCTTTATGTAAAAATAGTTATTTTGCCAATTTTTTGGAGAGATCACTGTGCTGGTGTGGTGGCCAGATAGTGATAGTGCCACTCACTAGATTTGTAGCAGAGTGATCAGACCGGATCGTGATGAGACCTCTTTTCCTTCAAGAAGTTGAGAAGTTCATTACGCTGGTGTGATGGCCATTGTGGCCATGTCACCTGCTAAACTCTTATGAGCATGGTAGGTTGGCTCGTGATGAGACCCCCTATCATCTCTTAAAAAATTGCATATAAACATAGTAATTCTTTTTGAAAAGTAGGCATTTTTCTTTATGAAGAGACCGTTGTGCTCGTATGATGGCCAGAGAGTCACAGTGCGATTCACTGGGATTATAATAGAGTGATCAAGCCAGCTCGTGCTGAGACTTTCTGTCCTTCAAGCAGTTGAGAAGGTCATTACCCTAGTGTGGTGGTCATTGTGGGCATGTCACTTGCTAAACCCTTATGATCATGGTAGGCTAGCTCGTGATGAGAACCCCTATCCTCTTTAAAAAAAAAATTTGCATGTAGACATAATAGTGATTCTTTATACATGAAGGAAGGCTCATTAACTCCTTAAGTGTTAGGGATGATGTGAGAAGTAAAAAGAATGCCAATACAATTAATACCCCTTATTCCTATTTCTTTATGTCAAAGGGAAATACTACTCGAGAGTGTAGAAAGATATATTATTATAGGACTATGTATTGTGTGATAACATACTTGAGCAGGGAAAAACTTAGCCCTTCATTGCATAGATGTACCATGTCAGCTTCCGAGATAGAGATTTCCATTATAGTGTCAAAGGATAATCATATTAGTGATTTTACTGCTTTCTTCTTCTTCAAGTGCTAATTCTTACTCAAAGATGTCTTTTATGGAATGAGGAGAGATTATCGACAAAACAAAGAAGGATCATGTTTCTTTAAAGAGAGAAAAAAATCAGCTGTTCAATCCATTTGAACAACATATTTTCAATTAGGCAGGCATTCAAGGATTTGAACAATAAAAGAAAAAAACGTGAAAACATGGTTGTTCAATCCAATTTGAACAGCGGCTGTTCAATTGGGTTGAACATCAGCCATTCAAAAATCTGAACAACAAAGAAATAAACACGCAAAAACACGACTGTTTAGTCCGATTGAACAACATATGTTCAATTAGATTGAATAACAACCGTTCAAATAATTTGAACAGCAAAGAAATAAAAACGCAAAAAAACAGTTGTTCAGTTTGATTGAACAATAGTTGTTCAATTGGATTGAACAAAAGATGTTCAAATAATTTGAACAACAAAGAAAATAAAGATGCAAAAACATGGTTGTTCAGTCCGATTGAACAACGACTGTTCAATTGGAGTGAATAACAGTCGTTCAAATAATTTGAAAAAACATGGTTGTTTAGTCTGATTGAACATTAGCTTCTCAATTGGATTGAACAGCAGTCGTTCAAAGAATTTCAACATCAAACAAAATAAAGACAAAAAAACATGGTTGTTGAGTCCAATTGAACAACAGTTGTTCAATTGGATTGAACAACAGCCGTTCAAAGTATTTGAACAGCAAAAAAAAGCCGGATGATGAAAAAAAAAAGGAGGGTACAATTGTGAGTATGAAGCATGTACAACAAAGTAAGAAACTAGGAATTGCAAAGATATTATATACAGTATTTACAAATGAAGGTAGAAAACTCTCATGTACTTGAGGTTATGGGGTTATCACCCCCTTCTGCCACAACTTGGATGGTAGGATCGTTTCGTATCTGTTGGCAGAAAGAATCCTTTGTGAGAGGTTTGTGATAGAGGCACACTCTATGTTCGTTGAATCAAAATGTAGAACCAGACTCGTCTATGGTGGTCAAGGTGAGGGTACCGTTGTTGTGTACTTCTTGAATCTCGTATGGACCGAGCCACCTTGTTTGCAATTTTCCTGGAAAATCTTGGAATCTGGAGTCATAGAGAGGTGCCCAATCTCCTTTCTGGAATGTCTTCTTTTTTATGAGGTTTTCATGCCACTTAGCTCGCTATTGTTGTATGATTGCTATGCGTTGCAGAGCCAGTAGCCACATTTCATCTAGTTCATTTATTTGTTGTAATCTTTTAATATGGGTCTCCATCAAGTCCAACCCTACTTCCTAGGCTGTCCTTAGAGTCTTGACTTCGAATTCAATAGGGAAAATATGCTCTCTTCCAAATACTAGATGATACAGAGAATATCCAGTGGTGTTTCACCATGTTGTGCGATAAGCCCATAGGGCCTCTGGTAGTCTAGTGGCCCAGTCTTGGCGATGTGTTGATACTTTTTTAGTAAGAATTGCCTCAAGGACTTTGTTAGTGCTTTCAACCTGCTTGTTCTCCTACGGGTGGTAAGGATATGTGACATTGTGGATGATATGGTGATTATTTAGACTGGCCATAATTTTATTACCCACAAACTATGCCCCTCCATCAGTTATCACTTCTCATAGTAAGCCATATTGCACAAATAGCTCAAAAAGAAAGTTAATCACATATTCTTTTGTGGCTCTTGATAAGGCCACTATCTCTACCCACTTTGTTACGTAATTTGTGGCAACTAGTATGTAGATTTTCTAGTTTGATGGCGAGTTGAATGGTCCAATGAAGTCTAGTGCTCAACGTTCGAACGGTTCTACTACCAATTATGGTTGTAGTGGAATTTCGTCAGCTTGGCCTAGATGGCCCATTCTTTGGCAACTATCACAGGCTTGGACATATTTTTTTGCATCTTTGAAAATCATAAGCCAATAATAACCCAATTGTAATACTTTGTGCCCCATTCTGTGATCTGTGAAATGGCCACCACAAGGTTCATTGTGACAGGTCCATAGGATATCATAAATCGCGTCTTCCCGGATGCATCTGCGTATATGCATGTCAGCCCCTATGTGGAAGAGGTATCCACCGATCCTGGAGAACCTAGCACTACGTTGTACAATCAGTTTCCATTCCCTTGATGTTAAATGCCTGGGCAGCTTTCCTACTACCAAGTAGTTTGCTACGTCTGTGTACCATGGCGTTTTCACTGCTACAAAAAACAGATATTCGTTAGGAAACTGATCATCGACTGCTAGTGTGTCATCTATCTTTGGAACCCTAGATAGTAATTCTGCAGCCCCGTTCTCTTTTCCTATGCAGTCCTTGATGGTTATGTTGAATTCCTGCAAAAGCAACAACCAATGAGTTATTCTTCCATTTGTGATTGGTTTATTGGCTAAATATTTAATGGAAGAGTGATCAATATATAGGAGTACTTGATAGCCAATTGTATAATTTCTAAATTTATTAATAGCATAAATAATAGCCAAGAATTCCTTTTCGGTCACTATGTAGTTTAATTCAACAGGAGTGAGATTTTTGCTGATATAATAAATAGCATAGGTCTTTTTGTCTTCTTCTTGACCAAGAATTTCCCCTATCATTGTGTCGGATGCATCTAAAGATATGTGAAAAGGTAGCTCTCAGTTAGGATCACATAAGATTGTTGTCTTCTAGACCAGTTTCTTTAAATCTGCAAAAGTAGTGTCACATTTATCAGACCAATGGAATTCAACGTTTCCAGTCAATGCATACAAAGGTACAACAATTTCTGAGAAATTCTTTATAAACCTGCAATAATACACTGCATATCCCGAAAAATCACGTAACTTTTTATGCGTACAAGGTGTGGCTGATAAAAGGATTACCTCTATTTTTGTCGGGTCTACCTATATTCCAGCTGCAGAGATGTAATGTCTGAGGATTACTCCCTCGGTCATCATCATGCGGAACTTTTCATTTCTTAAACATAACCTGGTAGAAATACATTGTTCCAATACCTATTCTAGCATTTCTAATGCTTGATCAAAGTCATCACCATATGGGGTGAAGTCTTTCATGTAAATTTCAAGCCCCTCATTTATTAAATCAGAAAAAATGTTGAGTATATCTCTTTGGAAGGTTGCTGGGGCATTGCATAGTTTGAATGGTAGTACCCTGTAGGAAAATGTACCCCATGGGTAGGTAAAGCTTTCTTTATCCTGGTCTTCGAGGGCTATTTGGATTTGATTGTAACCATTGAATCCATCAAGAAAGGAAAATAACTACTTCCCTGCCAATGTATCGAGGACCTGATTGATAAAAGGGAGGGGGAAGTAGTCCTTTTGTGTTGCTTTATTCAGTTCTCTGTAATCCACACAGATTCTCCATTTCACGTTATTTTTAGGAACGAATACCAGAGGGGAGAACCATTTTTTGTTTGAAATAGGATAAATGAAATTTACATCCAGCAATTTTTGCAGCTCCTCTTTTACAATATATTTTAGATGTGGGTTTAACCTTCGTCGAGGTTGCTGAATTGGCCGAGCCTCCTTGTCAGTATAGATGTGATGGGTGCATAGCTGAGGGTCTATGGCCTTCATGTCTGGGTAGTCCCAAGAAAATGCTCCCTAATACTTTTGTAAAACCTTTATGAGCCTCTGCCTTTGGTTACTATCCATATTTCCATTGATATTCAAAATTTTCCCTAGCTCAATCTCAATGGGTATGCTGTTGCGTACAACGGTTGCGGGTATATGTTGATCATCAAGGTCTGCCAAGGGATTATATTGAGTTTCATCTTCAAGAACTATTTTTAACATTTGGCATTTTCAATTTCCAGACATAGATGGTTGATTCATAAAGTTATTAATTACATCGTCTTCAGTTTGATCCTTAAATTCAAGAGCTTCAACAAATGTCAGGGGTGGACGAATGTTTTGCTCCCAATATGTATGCAGATGCTTGTGAATTTTTACCGTGGGTAAACTTGGTTTGGCAGGTAGGTAAATGATAATTTTCTTTATGAAATCTCCCCTAGAAATGGTCATGCTGCCTGTTCGGTAGCCTATGTAAGCATCGACTGTTGCCAACCAAGGTCGCCCAAGAATCAATGGGTGTCCATCCATCCAATTATTTGGGTTAATAACTAAAAAAATAGCTAGATACTCCCATGAGTCCATGTTACAGGTCAAAATACCTCCTCATCAGCTCAGAGGAGAAGATAAATATGGAAGGAATACAAAGACCTAAACTAAACCTATTTCTGCCAAGGTAACACCTCACTATAACAACACAGGAGAGTTATAACGTAGCTGATCAGTGAATAGGCCATGTTAGTGTCTAGGGAAATGCTCTATTTACACTAGAGGGCATCGTTACCTATGTTTGGAGTTTGGAACGGGAAAAACCCACGGAGAATGATTTGAATTTCTAGCTTTTTCTCACAAGAGAGTCAGTACAAAAAGGAAACTGCAAAGCACTAATCTTTTATTGGGCCTTGCCATAAACAACTGAACTCTCAAGGAAGGAAAAAACATGGAAGTTGAGTAAACATCTTGGTTTTTTCTATTTAGAATTGGTGGAAAGAGAAGGGAAATGATTGCTCTCTCCATCTCCTATAAAATGGAGTTGAAGGGTCTTGGTTCAAGGTCGAAGGATTGTCAAAGTTTTTGAATACTTGTGATGTAGAGATCATTGTTGTGGTGTGAAGGTCAAAGGTCAAAGAGGTTCATTGAGAACTTGTTGATCAAGACATCACCACTTTGAGAGCTAGAGAGATTGGAAGGCTGAGGAGGGCTTGGTACAACCGACGGTTGTAATCCTCCTTTTTATAAATCAATAGAACTATATCTATTTTGTCCATTCTATGCGTTGATATTGTCATTATTATTTAATCACTTATATAGCATGAGATGAATGGCTTAGATGTGCATATTTTAAATTTTTATTATATATTGACTTAAATGATGTATGTTATGGTAGAGATTACACAGGTGCTTTGACTGATTGCAGAGTCGAGAGTTGGAGCTGGTGAAGAAGGATCCCTGCTTTGCTATTCAGTGCTCTCCAAAAGACTTCAAGATCATCAGAGAGGTAATCTTCTATCTTACTCCATCAAGTTGTTTTAAGTTAATATGAATATGTATGTTTCATCTTTGTGAACTATACAACTAATCTTACTGTTTACCTCGGGCACCGGAAAGCCCTGAGAGGGATATTTGATAAATAAAAACCCAAGCATTTTACCCTATAGAAGAATTTGCGACTCCAGTGGGGAGTTTCCCTATAGTTTTTGGACTATTTCTTTCTTCCTTTCTTCTTTCCTCTGTTCACATACCCTTCCGACCAGTATTTATGCCCAATAGACATTTCAAAAGCTCGCAAAGTTTGATCCTGTTTCTGTTTGACCATTTGAAGAACTTTACCCTGGCTAGCGCTACCTCTGTGGGTTTTCCAGTGCACGATAACGCTGCCTCTGCTTAAATATAGTGCATTAGTCTCTGGATTAACGCTGTCTTTACTTAGAGATAGTGCGTTACTTAGCCAAAATTTGTTGTTCACTGTTGTGATTGTGTTTTGGTTGCAGAGTTTTTTGGCCATCAGTATCTCTCCTTGACTGAATCCCTATGATTATTTACTAAACTGGAATTTCTATTTATTTGCTCTTGTTTGAAAAGTTAGTGTCAAAAGCATTTAATTTTTAGAGAAGAATTTTTTTTTTAGTTTTTCTGCATCTAGCTGAGTTAATTCTGAAAATTTCAGTTCATAGACTGTTAAGAAGAGGTAGATAGAAGTCTGAATCTTTAAAATTTGAACTGTGCTATTTGAATGTTAGTGCATGGATGTTTAAAAGAAACCTCTCCTTGTAGAAATACTCTTCATCAAATTGAATATTTAGAGCATATTTTGCATGATTTCTTGAGTCAGAGTCTCATTAAATTTCATACGTCCACTCCCCCTCCGCGAGACTAATAATCAAGTACACTAAGAATCAAGCGATAATAAAATCAATCACATTACTCTTTTTGAGCTCACACCAATAGTAGTTCAGGCTAGGATCTTGGGTTAGGAAAAGTGAGAAAATCACCCAAGATCTCAAAACTTGAAACTAGAGTCATTAACAAGCGAAATCCTACTGCACTCATATTATCAGGACCGTTCCTTTACCGGAGCTCAGCGCGAGACAACACTTGGGTGCACAAGAAGGTAGCCCGCCTTCGACTGCATCCGGTGGGTGTGTTATATATTGGGGTTCCCTTCGGGGATGTCGAAACTAGATCGAGGATCTAGGTATTCTGCCCATATAGCATGTTGTCCTTGACCGTCGACCCCCCTGATGATGTCTGTGATTTGAGGTATCTTTAGTGGCCATAATTTTTAGGGACTCACAAAAGGTGACTGGGAAGGGCTGTCCTGGTACCTGAAACAGACGGACCCACTCTGTCTTTGGTCTTTAGGAGGGTACTCGTCTTCATGAGAGTGATTACACCTATCGTTTGAGGTTCAGGCGAAGCTCTAGAGTGACTGTAACTGTACTTTCGACCAACCCTATTTGTATACTATTGTGATACTAGATTTCATCAGTAGCAAATGATAGTACTCAGACAGGGCACCCTATTCTGGCTGCTTGCTGATTGATTTTAGAGAGTCCTTTTTTATTTTTTAGGTGTGTGGTTACTGTCATTGAGACTTTATAATACATCACAATTTATTAAAATTTGTTAAAACTAAACAGGTCACCATGGCGTCATCCGACCCATGCCATCTGTCTCGTCGACAGCAAGGTCTACCTCCTCTGACTCTTGAGGAAGAATTGAACCTTGGTGAACCCGTGCCTTCTGCGGAAGAGCAGTCTCCATTGACAAACCATGATTTTCACATAGCCTCATATCATACGGAATTTCCGGAGGAGCCTTTCATGGAAGGGGTTGTACCTCATTACAATCCTCCACTCACTAATCCTTTGGGGCCTGTGATAGTTCAGATTCCACCATGCTAAGACATGTCTTCGGCCGCACAAACATCCAATTCACAATCGGCATCCACAGGGTCAATGCCAATGGAAACCCTCCCAGGTTCACCACCATCCTCCCCGCCGGTTGTCAGTTCTATGCCATCACTTGGTAACCCTAGTAGTCAACATATACCTAATCCCAACCCTACGGTCATCACAACTGTCAGTAGCTTGCCGAATCCTTCGAGATCTACTCCTACCATGACCACGCTGGGACCCATGGTTGCTCCTCCCATGAGTGTGACTACTTTGGTTCCTTTTATCAACCCTTTCAGTTGGAACCCTTTGCTGAGTTCAAAACCCTTGGCCACTATACCAGGGGGCAGTGTCACCAGCACACAGGTAGCAGGGAACATTTCACTTCCCCTACAATCCTTAAGACAAACAGGACAACCTATTGTTAATACTATTCCCTTAATTAGTTCAAATATAGGTGTAGGGTCTATGTCATTGTCGAACTATGCAAGTAGTAGCATGCCTCTGGGAAACTCTATTGAATCCATATGGACTAACCCACCCCAACCTCCTTCTGGAATGGGAGGGCACTTTTATACTAGGGACAACCAACTGTTCGCCCCACAATACAATATGCCCTATGGACAACAACCATATGTCCCTACCCCTCCACCTATGGGAATTTTTTATCAAAGTCCTACTTATCCTCATGGTAACACATTGATGGGTGGACCCTATGGTCTAAATAATCAGCCCATACTTCCTTGGTTAGATTCAGGGGAAAATCCACAATTTCCATTTTTGGCATCTCTGGACATCCCTGACATCCATAAACTGACTAATGATCCCATCAATCATAACCCGCTCTAGCCTCCAGTACTGCACAAGATTCCTTCTCACATACCAAAGTTCGATGGGAAACAAGGGGATGACCCAGCCGCACACATCACTACCTTTCATCTATGGTCTATATCCAATTCCATGGTGGATGATAGTGTCCGGCTTCGACTATTTCCCTGCACCCTTACAGGCAATTCTGCCAAGTGGTATATTGAATTGCCACGCACCGCCATCAACACTTTTGGCACTTTAGCGATGGATTTTCTAAAGAAATTCAAATTACCAATCAGATTTGAAACCGGAATGGAACTGTTAACCTCACTGTGCTAAGACACCGCCACCCACATCTCCGATCACATTCATGATTGGAGATGTAGGAGGAGGCTAGTCAAAGCGCCAGTCCCAGATCATCTCTTAGCTAATTGGTTTTGTAAGTCTCTCTTACCCCACGTCTCTAAAGACATTGGCCTTTCCGGTGGGGTTATAGAAGACCAATGCATTCATCGTGCCCAACATTTGGATTTAATCTATTCACAATCTGGCACGCTATATGATTTTCTCCCCAATGCCCCTGGTAACCCAAATCCTCCAGCTACTCAGAAAACTGGAGTTCATGCCGACGGTCTCGTTGGCATAATCTCTGGTGTAGCCACAAAACAGTCTCGGGGGCAAGCCTCCCAGGCATCTTCGGCTGCCACCGCCCCTCACCAAATGACTACTCTTTCTACTGCTGAGGTAAGTTCTATGCAAACTTCACAAAAACCTAGTGGGAAAAATAAGAAGAACAAGAAAAAGACATCTTCTTCGGAAGAGCAGTCAGACAATCAGAATAACCTTAATAAAAAAAATGCTGCCAAAAATGACAAAGGGAAGGATAAACCCAAGAGATTTCCTTGCAAGATCTATACGGAGGACCAATTGACATACAAATGTCCTCGGCTACAGGAATGCACTGATTTTATCGCAAACAAGGATTCTGGGTGAACAACTACCGTTCTTCATAATCCTTTCCCTAATCAACAGCAACAACATCAACACATGGTTGACAACCTGCCACAACCCCAGCAACAGGGCAATGGTGGTTCACATCCTTCCGGCGAAGGACCATCAGCCATTTATGGCATTGAGAGTGTTGAACTTCAAACACGAGCCAAGCTTTATGGAAATCCTACCATAGATGCTCAAGAACCTGGTACTAGTTCAAATCCACCGCCGCCCAATGATTTGCATATCGAACGACCTACTACTGACCCCGTGATTCATCCCCCCAAAGGGACACTTCAAAGCACGGCTCATAACACCTCTACATGTGCAACCCAAAATTACAATATTGTAGAAGATTTGGCGCAGGCACCGTCAGCTATGTCTGCTCTCGAAGTATTGCAAACTTGTCTAGCACAAAGGAAAGCCTTGCTTTCGGCCATTGGTGGAATAGACCCCCAGTATTCCATGCTAGCTATCTTTGATATGGAAAAACCTAAACCTCGCCTCTGACACCAACTTTCATTCTAGGTGCAGGTTGTGTCGAAAGGGTGACCAATCCATCGCATTGTCATAGATGAAGGTGCTTCGACCTGCGTTATGTCACAAGCTTGCTGGCTCGCCTTAGGTTTTCCTACCTTAACACCGTCATCAAATTCCCTCAAATATTTCGATGGCCACAAGTTCCTCCCAAAATGATACCTTGCTAGCTTTCCCATCTCTCTGAATGGGAAAATGGTAACCGTGGACGTTGAAGTCGTAGATCACCATCTCGACTATAATCTATTGCTCATTCGCAGTTGGTCTTATGCCATGACTGCCATTGTTTCTTCGATCTTCCAACTCATCCTATTTCGATTGGATGGGAAAATAGTCACAGTGGTTCAATTATTCTTCTGCACCCCTGATTATTCCACGTTACCAAGTAGCATTGTACCCCTAATAGGAGGTTTTTCTGACTCTTATGTCAGTATTGGTACCAGTCCTCTGAAGGAATATTCCCTACTGGGTTGTTTTCCTCTCTCGCCGCCACAGATCCCAAACACGGTTGCAATGATATCCACCACTTTGGATGGCTCTATCGACCCATGGATCCTTCTGGCACCTTCATACATTAATTCCTAAGTAGATCAGATGCCATTCTCACAACCCGAGTTGGCCTACCAAGCCATCCAAATTACATCTTAACCCTCCACTGCTATGCTTTTGACCAAAGGTACAAACCTCCCACCCATCATAGTTCTCTCTAAGGATCTCCTCAATGAAGCCTTGCCTACAGACGAAGCTATTGAGATATCACGTCTCTAGAAGAACGACCTTGGGGAGAGTTTCATCATCGCACTTCGATGATCGACTCAGACGTGATAAAAACTAAAATCCCATCTTTTGACACACCTGATATGGTTCCGTCCGCTTACACGATTTTTCAAACTATCGATTCAGAAGGGAACATGGGTAATCTTTCTAAGACAATGCTCATTGATATCTCAGTCAAAACGGGTATCGTGGAAAATATTCAGATTGGAGCCGATTGCAATCCTGAGGAAATTGCATGCTTCACATCCCTTTTCAATGAATTCCGCGATGTGTTTGCTTGGTCTTACAAGAAAATTCTCGACATAGATCCATTTATTGACGAGAAAGAGATCAAGAAATTTCGAGCATTCTTTTTATGGTATTTTCTTGCTCGTTAATCCAAAAAACCTCAAGTCCTCTTCTTCGGGCTCGTTAAACTTACACGAAGAAGCTTCGAGTATTATTTTTTACGGTATTTTTCTTGTTCGTTAATCCAAAAAACCTTGAGTTCCCTTCTTCGGACTCATTAAACTTATACGAAGTTGATATCGAGCATTCTTTTTATGGTCTTTTTCTTGCTCGTTAATCCGAAAAACCTAGAGTTCTCTTCTTCAGACTCGTTAAAACTGATATGAATAAACACTGAGCTTTCTTTTTAGGGACCTTTTTCTCGCTCATAAAACTGAAAAAACCCCGAGTTGACTTTGTCGGGCTCGCTAAACTACCACGACAGAGAGTAAGGAGCCATTCTTTTCATCTTTTTTCAAAGCTCTTTAAACCGAAAAAGTAACCGAGTTTTCTCCGCGTGACTTGTTAAAATTTCACAGAGGTAACCGAGTTTTTCTTTGTTGGACTCTGTTGTACCAATCAGCCCCCCCCCCCCCCATTTGGATTTTGGCCATAGTCTCTTTTCCTCTTTCACCGCTGCCCCTCCCAGCATCAGAAATACATTGAAAAAGGGCTAAAGTCCACTTTTTAAAGATTATATAAGGTCTAGCCCCCTTCGCCCCCCATCTCCGCGCCCCCCTTTTTACATATAACCAAGCACTGCCCCATTAAGTGTTTATCGCAAATCTCATAATCGCGCCATCGCAAAAGCGCAGTTTCTCTCGCGTGTTATCCCCCATCATCGCATTTTTCATTTTTTGCGATATGCGCTCACCACGCCCATCGCATAGCGCAAGCGCGAAATTTTGGCTATTCCATTCTTCTTTTATCGCATTTTCCCCTCTTGCGATTCTGCGATACGCGTTCCGGGTCCCACCTTTAAAAGCCTTCATTCCGTTGTCTTGTCGCGTCCTTTCTTCGTAACTCCTCCAAGGGTTAGTCTTCTAAGTTTCCACGCCATCAGCACCCGCCCTCCACTTTCCGTTGTATGCCTACATGTCACGCACAGTTGCTCCGTCATTCACATACTCTGGTTATGTGTCACGCTTTTGCGTTTTCATTTAAAGTCTCCTCCCTGCGTCGTTATATCAACCGCTCATATCTTTGCCATCACCTCCATCAGTGTCACTGTGTCCACCTTCTGTGTCATCAGTTTTATTCAATAAGTTTTGGTTTTTGCAGGAACTTGTGGTGGGAACAAAATTAGCGGAAAAGATCCAGAAGTCACTATGATGTGACCTCCATTAAAGAAAGGTACTTCGATCCATGGAACTCTCCAGAGAGAAAATTAAAAGGAACGCATTTGGACAGTCGAAAACATTAATGCAGCAACAAAGTATTTATGAAGAAGCAATGAATTCAGGGTCCAGCTCGAAAGAGGTTCCGAATTTGAATTCAAAATCTGAAGATCGAAAGTACCATGTACAGGAGCGGGCGCCACAAGGTTTTATTGCCGCAGGTCTTCCTCCTCCAGAAAAGGCCGAACGTTCTCATATTTTATTATTTATATCTTGTGTATAGATAGATTCGCATTTCCAGCATTCATTCCAGAAATAAATTGTAAAGTACAAACAATTATATTCAGTCGTTTCATAGTGTGGGCGCGAACATTTTCTGCCATTTGATTCAAAATAAGTTATTAAATGCTTTCTATCCACCGCCTCCTCTAGAATTCTCTATCTCTTCTATAAAAGCTAGAAAGAAAGACATTGTAAAGGTTCCAGATTTCTGTCAGCAAATGGTGCAGCGAGAAGACTTCTGTATTCATCTTGTAATATTTCTGTATGAAGTTTCAGAGCCCGTAGGGTCTCAGTGAGGAGGGGTTATAACTGTATTGAGGATTCTGGTCTTTGGTATCTCGCAGTATGTAACTTTTCTTATGTGTTAATACATTATCTCTTTTCATGCAAATTATCTTCTTGTATCATGTTCTAGAATGCGAGTGGATCACTAGTTTGCAGTAAGGATTCATCTTAAGTGGTGCCCTTTATGGAATTAGTCAAGCGCTTTAAATAGGCCTAGAAGTGATATGTTGTTCCATGTTCACTCTTTCCATATTTTCTGCTATATTAGTGGCTTAAGGATTCGTAAATTGGTGCGCCCTTCTGCCAGTAATATCTTCTTATGTTTCCTCAGTGCACTCACTTCCTGATATTTGATTTCTGTGATATATTATTTGAATCGGCCCTCTTTACAGTAAGCGGTCTCTTAACCGTCTGATGCTTTCATGCTGAAGTTTTACATGATGTTTTTACATTATTCTAATCTTTGTATCAGTTTCTGAGAGAGAATGGTCCCATTCAAAATCCAATTTCCTTGTTTTTAACAAGAGATAGTAGGGAGGCATTTGGACTGACAACCCAAGCTATATTACATGTCTCCCTGCTATATAAGATGTCCTAGGCACTGGTCTATGGCAACTCTAGGCTGTCTCTAGGGGGGTGACAAAATCATCCACAACAGACTCGTTAAAATTTCACAAAGAGTACTGAGTTTACTCCGTCTCCTTGTACTCATAAAAAATGAGGTAGACATACATCGAACATAGATTTCTCACTTTTCCGGCTTCGATGGACTAACTCATGGAAAATGAACTGTTTCAGGCTTACTATTCTCCCTTTGTCGTGCCCAGTTATCAAGACATGACAAAGGTACCCCAATGGAGTTGTCTTTTACAACATTTTTCAGACTCTCTAAACATGAAAAATTCACTGAGTTTACTCGTTTGGACTCGTTAAACCTAATCAGACGGGGCACGAAGTTGTCTTTTATGATATTTTTTAGACTCTCTAAAATATGAAAAATTCACTGAGTTTACTCGTCTGGACTCGTTAAACTTAATCAGACAGGGAAAAATTTAGATAAAATGGATACTACCTCTGTTACATTTCAGAAAGGTTGATTTGGCAGCAAAAATCTTGAACATGGCACTTCCCAGAAAAATCTTTCACAGTTAGCCGAACCCTACCATATATGAGTATTAGCCTTCATCTCCCAGTGTGCCTACACCGGTAAAATCCTAACACACTCTTTGGTTTTCATTAAGCCTCAGCTGCCTAGTACCCTGTTACAGTGCCTTCTATTTTTCAAGCTGATCTTTCTATCTACTACTCCTGTTATCAACCAAACAACTCATTATGCCAGAAATTATTTTTCGTCTGACATCCCCATTTACTCTTCATTATCTCAATCATAAAAAAAATCAGTTGATTTCCGTTTCGTGTTGACTGATGTAGGATGCCTCAGTGCCTACCTTTCAATAGATCTCTTCCTATCGACTTAAACATCTTATCTAGGAAGTTGATCCAGAAACCCATCAGTACCTGAATACTTGCAGACATCAGTGGCAGGTAGTCTTATGTCTGATCAGGAGTCTTCATCATTGGCTCCTGGTCGAATTATTCTACGAGTGTTCGACTTCAACTCATTTTATTCACACTCGCTATATTGTACTGTGCATCTTAGGGACCATCATCATTATCGGTGGCCACCTTCACTTTTGTTAACAGTTTTCATTATCAACTGGTAATCAGATGATTTCTCACATGTTTGACGATAGCTCCTTCATTCACATGTTGAGGAATATGTAGTTTAAGTGAATCGGTGGTCAAGACCTTGGGGAAAAGGTTACCTTCATTAAAGTTGTGTTCCCTTCCCCAAGTTGCGATATTTTTTATGGAGACAGCTTCTTCAGCCTGATCCTGTTATGACAGACACTTCCACATTGTGCTTATCAGTGGACGGATTCTTCATATCTCTATTCTATAGAAATCATGTTGTTTAAGCTACTGAGCATGGGAATGCCCGAATCAAGGTAGAGACTATATTTTCTGACATATGTTGTTGTTTCAGGTTTTCCTCAGTATTTCAATCTCTTTATCTCTACTACACACATTGTAAAGTATTTCGGCCATCTTCTCCGTCTCTGACCTCACACTTTAGGGGGAATCTGTTACAGGTCAAAATACCTCCTCATCAGCTCCGAGGAGAAGATAAATATGGAATGAATACAAAGACCTAAACTAAACCTATTTCTGCCAAGGTAACGCCTCACTATAACAACACAAGAGTGTTATAATGCAGATGATCGGTGAATAGGCCGCGTTAGTGGCTAGGGAAATGCTCTGTTTACACTAGAGGGCAGCGTTACCCATGTTTTGAGTTTGAAACGAGAAAAAAACGCGAGGAATGATTTGAATTTCCAGCTTTTTCTCACAAGAGAGTCAGTACAAAAAGGAAACTGTAAAGCACTAATCTCTTATTGGGCCTTGCCATAAAAAATTGAACTCTTAAGGAAGGAAAAAGCATGGAAGTTGAGGAAACATCTTGGTTTTTTCTATTCAAAACTGGTGGAAAGAGAAGGGCAATGATTGCTCTCTCCATCTCCTATAAAATGGAGTTGAAGGGTCTTGGTTCAAGGTTGAAGGATTGTCAAAGTTTTTGAATACTTGTGATGTAGAGATCATTGTTGTGGTATGAAGGTCAAAGGTCAAAGAGGTTCATTGAGAAATTTTTGATCAAGACGTCACCACTTTGAGAGATAGAGAGATTGGAAGGCTAAGGAGGGCTTGGTACAACTGACGGTTGTAATCCTCCTTTTTATAAATCAATAGAACTATATATGTTTTTTCCATTCTATGCGTTGATATTTTCATTGTTATTTAATCACTTATATAGCATGAGATGAATGGCTTAGATGTGCATAATTTAAATGTTTATTATATATTGACCTAATTGATAGGAAATGTATGTTATGGTAGAGATTACACGGGTGCTTTGACTGATTGGAGAGTCGAGATTTGGAGCTGGTGAAGAAGGATCCCTGCTTTGCTGTTCAGTGCTCTCCAAAAGAATTCAAGATCATCAGAGAGGTAATCTTCTATCTTACTCCATCAAGTTGTTTTAAGTTAATATGAATATGTATGTGCCATCTTTGTGAACTATACAACTAATCTTACTGTCTGCCTCGGGCACCGGAAAGCCCTGAGAGGGATATTCGATAACCAAAAACCCAAGCATTTTACCCTATAGCAGTCCACAGAAACTAGGATGTCGTGTAATATTCCTTCTAGCCTGATAATAGACATGTCAGCCAGTTCCAACAACGTAGTTGTGGGTTCTAAAGCTGATATGCCTAGCTTCTCGCAGGTCCCTGTAGTTAAGATGTTAATGGCCTTCCCTAAGTCAATCAATGTGTTTGGAAAGGAGTGGCTAGAGATTTGCACAGTTACTATGGGATTCCTTAGGTCAACATATTTCATGGGGGTTTCCTTACCCAACAGTAAGTCAGATAGTGCTCCCACCACATGAAAAGTGGGTACATTTTTTGTTCCTTTTGCTTGCTTCTTTCCACACAGTTCTTTAATTGTCTTGGCATAGATGGGAATGTCTTGTATGGCTTGCATAAGAGTGATTTTGTTGCAAAGGTTTCTCAATTCCCCCAGGATATCAAAATCTGGAGAGACCATTGGTCTAGGTAGCGTTAACCTTTTAGGGAATGGAGGTGGAGAAATCCTAGATTTCAGGCTTCCCTTGGTCAAATGTTTCCTTTTCTTGCTCTACCTTTGTTTTAGTTATATTTTTTTGTCTGGGCTTTGTTGGAGTTCTAGATTCAAATTGTGGTGGGGTTGTATCTTCTTCTGGTGATATAATACACCCTGATCTCAGCCTTAGTTCATTACATTGCTTCTATTCAGTTTTAGGGTTTGGATTTTCTACAATCTAAATTATCTGAATCGGCATGTTGTTGGGGTTAGGATTGGGTTGGGCTGGTAATTGAAGATGTATGATAGGCTGAGGGTTGTGCTGGACTGGGTATGGAGCTGGTAGTGTAGGTTGATTTTGAATCCTTGTCCCCATTAGTAGGTTAGTCATTCCCAGAGGTCATTTCCAATTCTAAGGCCAATTTGTGGTTTGAGAAGGGGAGGCTGGCCACTGGGCTTGATATGGGGTGTTTTTCCAATAAGGAGGGGAACAAGGAAATCTTGGCCAACTATTCCCTGAGGAGGGTTGTGTTGGCCAAGGTGGTATAGGAAATGACTAAGATGACCAAGTAGAAAAAGGTGGTTGATTATGCCAAGCTGTTGCAGGTTTTTGTTGGTTCAATTGTGGAGAAGAAAATAAGGGAGGTAGGTATTGAGGCATACATGGTCATGCTTGCCATTGTCGACGCTGGTTCATTAGGTAGATTGGTTATGTTTCTTCTTGTGCTTCCTTGTAAACTACTTTTAGTCTCGGAAGTGAAGGGCAATGGTCCATAGCATGATCCTTAGTGCAGATAGCACAGGTTTGAATCATGTCTAAGGGGAATTCCCTTTGGTTGTGCTTCTTCCAAAAACGTGGGAAAAAGACGGCCAAGTTTTGTTCTGCTATAACTTGCTTCTGCATGGCTTGTAGGACATGAATTTGTGTTGTCAAAGTACCCAAAATTCTAGTTTTAAAATCTTCCAAAATATTACCAAAATCTGCTCTGGTTATGTTGCCATCGGACTGCTTAAAATATTTTTTTCATTGAGTCTTGTCCAGTTGGCTTATTTCATGTACTACCCCGAGAGCACCTGATACACAGCGAAATAATCTCATCATATTATTCTTGGTAGATGTCCCCTTTTCCCATTATATTAAGTGTTTCAACCCATGATTCCTCTTTCATTCCCTTAATCATTGTTGCTTTTAAGATGCCATTGGATAATGCAGTATATGGAGACCTTTTTAGATTATAATGAAATCTTTCGATGCATTCTTCTAATGTCTCATTGTTTTTTGCAGACATATTGAAGATTTCATCTTTTAATTCTCGAGTCTAGAAATAATCCTGATATTTATTTAGAAAAGTGTTCTTTATTTGGTTCTAGTTATTGATGGTTCCTCCATCGAGTCGCATGAATCAACGTAATGTTGCCCCCTTCAAAGTAGAGGGGAAAATTTTCAGTTTCTACGGGTCAGTGGTGTATTCATACCCCCTACATAATACATCGAATTCAAATAAAAATGCATCAGGATCTTCCGAGGTCAACCCATGGAAGGTGGGGATGTTTTGTAAGGGAATGGATTTCATAGGGGCATTAGTAGCATGGTCAACAATGGGATACTCCAATGTTCATGCCTGGCTCTGATTCTGGTTTTGATTATTTTCCATTTGATCAAAGACATGCCAGTAATATTCGGGGATTTCTTCTTCCAGAGGAGTAATTTTAGTGGGATTGGATGGCGAATGCGGAGGAATCTTTATAGCAATTCCTCAATCTGGGATATCGAGTGTCTCTGTCTCGACCACTCTCTCAGGGGATTCCGACTCTGGAGCTTCTACTTGTATTGCACTTCTAGTTTCTCCTTCCCCTTCTTTTAAATTGCAAGAACCTCCCTCTCTCGAAGGGTCAGTACCTATGTGATCAACAGTCTGAAGGCTTTGTTCAGACCCTTCTGTTTCACTGTGATTCTCAGCGTGGGCTACAGATGGTAAGGCTGCCGCTTGAGGGAGTATAGTAGGACTTTGGATAGGAATGGTTCTAGGTCCTATGGATGCGTGGGATTCAACTTTCTTAATGATTTCGTCTATATATGTTGTTCTACCAAGGATCACCGGTCCTTTGGGTTTCGTAGAATTTTGTGGATGATTTTGATTTGTTTCTATCTTTTTCTTCATAGTCATAAAACAAGAGCACCTATTCTACTAGCCTTTGCACAATTGCTGAGAAGTGGGTTAGAGATCAAGAATTTTTCTTGCCGGTACGTATGTTCTTACCTCTTGTTTTTAATACCCAATTATTCGCAGCAACAGAGAAAAATAAATGAAGGACATCACTCTTAAACACTCTCCCTGAAAACGGTGCCAAAAATGTTGTTTCACAAAGGTGAGAGGCAACCTCTATGTTTCTCATTCAATTGTCAACCCAGGGTAAGTCTTATTATTTCAAGAGTATATGCAAGAAATATCAAGAACAGCTACTCTATATGATCATGAAGAAGATTATATAATTCTATAAGTTCAATCAACTTAAAGAGAAATGGAATTATAAAATTCCGCTAACTATTATGTCTAAATAAGCTCAGCGAGTGCAACCTATGATTTTAACAACACTGATGAATCGAACAACAATTTCTTATCTAATTTTTCAATGGAATTCTCTTTTCAAACTAACTAGCTAACATTCCTCCGCATCAATCAACAACTAGAAGCCTTACAATACTGATGGAAAGATCTAATTCTTAGCGATGTATAGCATTGAACAATAGTCATTATAAAGCTCATAAAAAAAATATAAACGTGTTAAGAAACGATGAAAGAATATAACAGGTATGAAAATAATTACTGATCCGGATTTATGCAAGAACGCAACAGAATAAACATATAAACATAAATACAGAGATGAAGCGGAAATAACACTTCATTTCATTAATATCAAAGAACTGAAATTTGCTTATAGACAGAATGGAAATAAAACTAGCTAGGGCGCTGGTAGCT
Source organism: Pinus albicaulis (assembly GCA_034641835.2). Classification (NCBI taxonomy): domain Eukaryota; kingdom Viridiplantae; phylum Streptophyta; class Pinopsida; order Pinales; family Pinaceae; genus Pinus; species Pinus albicaulis. The sequence goes on along the minus strand of CM076571.1, from coordinate 499,452,936 downwards.
ATCTCTGAGAAGAGATGTGGTGGCTACAGGCCTCTGAACTGAGTTACAATGATGCTCGAGGGCCTATTTATCATTTAGAAACAATGGGGAATCCTAAACAGCCAAAACCCTAACCCTAGGAGATGAAGCGCCAAAACTATGGGCCCCGTTTGGGTAAATTGGTGTTTCAACTTCCCAGGGGCATAACTTTGGCATACGATCTCCGTTTGACGCGTACCATACCTCGTTAGAAAGATCTATCCGAGGACTACAAATTTGGAACGAGCAACATCGGTCCATGGACCCATGTTGCTCTCCGTTTTCCCCAAAAACGTCGTTTAGGGCCTCAAAACGGCTCCGGAAGTTTAGGACCCGAAAAACTGCTAAAAATAGTAAACTGTGCCGAAACTGAAAAATTGAAATAGACAATGGTGGAGCCCCAAGTGGAATAGGCGGGTGACCACCAATATCCACCCGGATCATTCCTCCCCCCTTAGGAAGCAATGGTCCCCATTGCGTTAAGTTCCTCCATGAGATGAGGAAATTTCTGCTGAACTTGGTCCCTGGTGAACCACTTTCCTTGGTGCAGGAGTTGGCCAGCTTTGACAACCCGATATAGTTGGATCTTCTGCTGGCGAGTGTTCTTGATTTGCATGTCCATGATGTAATCTGTGGTGGCCTGTTCCATGCAGTCTGGATTTAACTCAGTTGGTGTGAGTTGTTCTGCAATGTCCGAGGTGTCCAGTAGAGGTGGGAAGTAAGGACGAAGGCGATCCACATTGAAGACTCGGTGCAGACCAAGGAATGGTGGAATACTGAGCTCGAATGCATTGTTCCCTACAGCCTTGGTGATGGTGTACGGCCCGTATCGGAGCGGGCGAAGCTTGCGGTGGGGTCCAGTGAGGCGCTCCTTCTGCAAATGTAGCCATACTTTGTCACCCACCTGGAAGTTGTGTGGCACCCGGTGTTGATCATGGCGTTGTTTGTACTTGGCATTGGCTCTATCCAATATATCATGAACCTGTTGGCGGATGTGTTGAATGCGCTCGATGAAGCTACTGGCTTTGTCAACTTCAGACTGGACATGAGCTGAATTGGCCTGAGCAGCTGCAAATGGCATGGCTACGTCAATGGGACATAGTGGCTAGAATCCCAAGCCCACCTAAAAGGGGCTATGGCCGATTGAACTGTGGAGAGCCCGATTATAACTATGTTGTACATAAGGGAGGCTCTCGTCCCATGTGCGTGGATGCTTTAAATTGTACATGCGCAGAATGTGTACAATCATTCTGTTGACGACCTCTGTCTGGCCATCTGTTTGGGGATGGAAAGCTGTGGACTTGGTGAGCCTGGTATCCAACATCGACTAGAGGCTGGACCAAAATGTGCCGAGGAACCTGCTATCCCGATCTGATATGATAGACTGTGGGATCCCAAAGTGCACCCACACTCGTTCAAAGAAGAGTTTAGCAGTGGCTTCTGCTGTGATATTCTTCTTGCAAGCCGCCATAATGGCCATCTTCGAGAATCTGTCGACGACCACAAAAACACAGTCATTTCCCTGCTTAGTAGAAGGCAGGCCCGACATGTAATCCATGGAGATGGATTCCCAAGGTCGACTAGGGGTAGGTAGAGGAGTATATAGCCCTTGCTTCTTGATGGTCGGTTTGGCAATGGCACAAGCAGTGCAGGATCTGATGTGCTTCTCGACATCCTTTCGAAGGTTCGGCCAATAGAAATACTTCTGCAGGATTGCTACTGTTTTCTCGACCCCGAAATGCCCAGCGACTCGACTGTAGTGTGCTTCCCATATCATCTTCGCACGCTCGCTTGAAGGAACACAAAGGTGTCCCATGTGACATAAAAGTGCATCTTGGAGGTGAAAATTTGGAACTTGCGTACCCCCCAAGAGTGCCTTGTAAGTTTGGCCGAATTCTGGGTCACTCTCATAGAGAAGCGGCCAATCAGAAGTCTCGTGCCCACAAGAGTTGAGCACAGTGGTTAGCGCCACGATCGGTGGTCGGCTGAGGCAGTCCGCAACATGATTGGTGCTACCCTTCTTATACTTGATGTTCAAATGAAACTGTTGCAGATATGTAGACCACTTCTGATGGCGATCATTCTGCAACTTCCCTTGTGTCTGTATGAACTGCAGGGGCCTGTGGTCTGTGTGGATGATTGTTTCGTTCCCCAAAATGTAATGCTTCCATTGTCGACAAGCTTGCACAATGGAGTACATTTCTTTGTCATATGTGGGGTACTTGCAAACTGTGTCAGACAATGTCTCACTGTGAAATGCCACTAGATGTCCCTGTTGAGTAAGAACTGCCCCAATAGCATAGTCAGAGGCATCTGTCACGATCTCAAATGGTTGTTGCAAGTCTGGTAAAGTGAGCACTGGGGCAGAACAGAGGCGTTTTTTCAGTTCTGTGAACGCCTTCTGTTGAGGTTCCGACTAAAAATTTTTTGCTCTCGCTCCTCCCTTGGTAACTTGACTCAAGGGCCAAGTGATATGAGAGAATCCCAACACGAACCTCCGATAGAAATTAGCAAGACCCAGAAAGCTGCGAAGCTCTGTTATAGTGGTTGGGGCTGGCCAATCCCGAATGACTTGTGTTAGCCTCCTATACCAATAGGTTTCATCATTCATGATTGTCTTGATTAAACCATGGAATATGTTCAAACCTTCTTTCTTGAGCAAAGGTGTTCCATATTCTTGAAAAACCAAAAAATCAAAAAAATTTAAAAAAAATGTAAAGAGGGTATACCCTAAAAAAGAAAGATCGAAAAGTTAAAGAATAAAATGGTCAAAAAAAAGAGGAAGAAATGAACTGACAAAAATAGACTAAGGAAAGTGTGCAATCAAAAGCCACTACTATTTCATTTGTAATAAAACAATTGTGTGCGGCTTGTTCAACCTTTGCCACGATTCATGAATAAATCCCTGTATTTTAAACTTGACTCATTCATTTTCAATTTCATGTTGTAGAATAGAGAATAAATATCTGACCAAACAGTTTAATCTTTGCAGATAAGTAGATAGGTAGAGTTAATAAGAGGTGCTCAACAGTCTAATCTGAGCCCTTGGATGTAATAAGGGTAGAATTAGATAGATTTTCCTTGTAAAAGAAAAGAAGATTGATAAGGGTTTGCAAGTCCAAACACACCCTAATAAAGGAGAAAAATGGTAGTGTAAAGTAGATAGGGTAGGTAGATGGTGTTGCAAAGTTTCATGTGATGAATGATGGTGCTAAATATGTTTGATCTTTTACCTTCATCACAAGTACTCGCGGAAATACCTTTGGAAGATTACGGTGAGCAGTAAAAATCATTAACTTCCCTCATCACTTTTTCCCTTAAATTTTTTTACTAATCTCCCCCAAAGTACTAGGGTACTTGGAGGTCAAAAGGGCTCAAGGCATTTCCTTGACTTAAGAGGGACCGGACCCTCGGCCTAATGATCAAAAAGACCTAAGTACTTGAGGTAATTCATCATTATAATCATCCATCTTTAACAATGTCCTAAGTAAAATCCTATTTTACATAGGAAACTCATGCAAAATTCCATAAAAATCCCTCAAGATAACTTGCTATTCTAAGTTTAAGTGTTGAAGATAAGATATTGCAATTTAGTTCAGAAGTTATCACTTTCTTAGATGTGCAAAATGTTTTGAGTTTCCTTGTCCTTTGCCATACTTACATTTAACTCTATTGTACTAAATCCCCAATAAAATACCTTATCCTAAGTATATAACTCTCTTTTCATAAATATCCCAAAAACCCTTATCTTATATAGTTTAACCAAAGTAATAATTTTCCCAAATATTCGTTAAAAACCCCGCTTCACAAGCCCTTTGGTTAAATATATCTTTATATTATAATCCCGCCCTTATGGTAATTCAATAATGTTTATTTGTTACCATATAATAAAAACATATATACAAAAACTTTAAACATGCGATATGTGTGTTTAAACACAAAAATTTGAATAAAACTAAAGTTTTAATTCCAAATAAAACTTCGGAAAAGTTTCGTGCCACCGTGGATTGTCCACCTGGCATTCCACTTAACCAAACCCCGCCGTAACCCCTTTCTTACGCATACGGGATTAATTAGTCATCAAGACTAATTAATAACCTTTTATCCGCCTATTAGATATCCCCCGGAGTGATTAAAAAACGTTAAAAAGTGTTTAAAGCCCGACGGGCCCACATCTGAAACCTCCGCTTATTCCCCCATCGCTTCAGCCGTCGGATCAACCCTTCGCAGATCAACGATCCACGTGAACCCCGCTACCCATCCTTTGGGAGAACTTTAACGAGCGGGGAACGGGCGGTATTTGAACAATCAACCATCCACGTGGCGATCACTTTGTGGAGTCGCTGCCCTCCTGACTTAAACCACCCTCGACCAAAAGCGGTGCGGGGTTACCACTTACCTCTTACCGCCCGACCTTGCATACGTCAGCCCGTACGTCGATGACATCACACCTCGGAAAAATAAAAAACCCTTTTAACTTGTAAATAAATCCATTTTTCGTGTTTTTCTGTTGTTTTCGTTATTTGAAAACGACAGTGCTCCCCGCTGCGATTTTCGAATTTCCACTGTAATAGACCGATTTCTTCGAAGATTCCGCTGCGCCCGTATTCAAGAACAGTTCCGCCATTACCTGTTACCTGTTAAAGAACCAGCCTCCTTCAAAAAACAGGTATTTATCATTTCCTGCCTCGACTGCAAGTAAAACTCTGTGTTCGTTGTTTTTCGCTGAAATAGTGATTATAAATCATCACTGAGTTTTCCCCAGAGGTTTTAAAACTGTATAATTGTTCCCTGAACCAACGAATTGCGCCAATTTCCTTCATTTTAGAAATCCCGCCCGGCCTGTGAGGAAAACCAAAAACCTCCATTTTGAATCCACAAGAACCAAAATGGAGGCCCCAGCAGCTCTGAATATCACTCCATTGAATGCTCCTCACCGTGAATTGGACTATTTACCTTTGATAGATGAAGATTTCCAAATTAAAGACCTGCATTTTGATGAAAGTCCCCTATTGAGCTATTGTCGCTGCAGAGACGAATACTCAAAGGGGCAATATCTTATAGGGTTGTGGGAATCCAATCTCCCAAGGTATCTCATTCCTTCAGTCCTTATTTTCCCAGAAATCATTCATTACTGTCATTCAAACTATGATCCCACACAGAGGGCTGTAATAGCTCCTGATCAAAGTGTTCTTTTTCCCATCACTCCCCAGGCTATCAATGCCATGTTACACTTTGAACCAGACCAAGAATTAGCACCATTGTCCATGGAAGGATTGATTGAGAAAACCAGGCAATTAACCCCAGAAAAGCTAAAATTCATGTGTCAAACTTTCATGTTACCTGAGCATCAGCCAAAAGGGACTCCTCCTTATGGTTTTTACTATTTCAATACATTGGGAAGGCTCATTGTAAATATTATATCTTTTGTCTTAGGATTCAACACCAGTGAATATGTGGATGAGATAACCTTGGCTTTGCTATCCATTTTTACTCCTGGGCAACCTCCTGAGATTAAATATGATTTTGCTTCCTTCATAGCCAACAAGATCCATGATCAATTCATAAGGCTAGATACTGAAAAAGTTTTTAAGTACTCCTCAGTTATCTATCATCTCATGATCTATTATCAGTCAGAAAGGTTCCCTTTTCCTGTTCAAAAACTTGATGCCAAGGGAAATCCCAGGTAAGTCATATTTTGGTCTCCCATCATTCATTCTTCCTCTGATTCTCCCTACTCCTACTCAGAATTCATTGATCAGTTTGTATATCCTGCAACAACTTTGTTAACAGGAATTCCTCCCCCAAGACTCAGCAATGAAATTAGAAAGACCTTGCAACTGTCAAAAAGTTATAAGGTTGGGGATTGGTATTTGTATCAAAACCATACAGTCATCAGGATTTATGGATGTGAATTACATCCATTCAGGTTACCCAGATATGTACCAATGAGGATTTTTGCCTTGGAATACTTCAAGCAAATGAACAATTCAGATGTGATCCATTTTTGTAATGTAAAGAAGAAAGCTCAGTTAAGGATCAAAAGCCAATTAGGTCCTTTCATCTGCAATTCTAGGGAGGCTGAGAGAGAAGAAGAAAATCTATTACAGAGAAAGTTCCAAACATCTTTCCGTTGGGTTCCTTATGATCCCTTTGGTTTTATTTGTGAAAAGAGATTAAAGAATAAATCATCTCCTTATATACACCACAAGATTCCTGATCTAGAACAGTATGCAAATCAAGATGAATGGGTTGAAGGAACACTTGTTGAGGAAGAAAGTGAAGCATACAAAATGAATAAAATTATGAAAGATGTTGAGAAGAACTTTGACCTAGAAACGTGTGGTCAAATGCAGGTACCCTACATTGGCACATCTTCAGCAGCCACTCTACAGCAAGCATTACAGGAAAGCAGTTTTTCAGTAGCAGCAGAACCCACGGGTAAAGGAAAAGAACCTGTAGTTCAGGTCATTGAGACTTTGGTCATGGCTGAGAAGCCAGAGACTTCCAAAGCACCTGAACAATCACAGGTTTCTCCCACTCAGGTACAGCATCCACAGATTCCAGAGTTTCAAACTCCATTAAATGTGGAAATAGGGAAGAAGAGGCTGGCTCCAGATACCACACCTCCAAAAGGGGCCTCACAGGTACATCAGGTCAAGAAACAGAAACCAAATCCACCTCCAGATGTGGAAATTATAGATGAAGTATTTGATGATGGAAGGGAAGATAGTCAGCAAACTGGCACAGCAAGTGAAACAAACATAAGCCAGAAAGGGATACAAAAGAAATTAAGCACTGAGGTATCCTCTTTCAGACCACCAAAGACAGACACTGGAGATATTAAAAGAACCTTCATTAATATTAAAACAAAAAATGATCCATTAAAAATGAAGGTATATGATCAGTATATGAAGTTGGCTCCCCATAATCAAGAAAGGCTAATGTCAGCGTTTGACCTTTCACAAGGCAAAATGCTGATGAGCCACTTCAAAACAAAAGTGCCAAAGCCCACTTCAGCAGCAGATTACATCAAAACGAATTTTGAAGTTTTGGCAAAGGATATCCATCCCCTGGACCAGATAGAGCTACACAGACAAACTGGGGAAATGGTCTATTCTACTCTCACCAACAAGGCCATGGCAGCTATAACGCTGCAGGATTCTTTGAATAACACTACTGCACAATTGAAAATTGAGAAGGCCTCCTCACAGGCCAAAGATAATAGAATAAAGTCTTTAGAAGAAATAATCGTTGGTTTGGGTCATAATCCCAAAGACATTAAAAGTATTGAGGCATTAATAAAGAAGAAAGATGATGACATAGCTGCACTCAGAAAGCAGCTAAAATTACCAGCCTCAAGGCACCCTCAGACCCAAGAAGTTCTAAAAGGGAATTCACAGGAAGAAATAATGGAGTTGCTCCTAAATATGACTGAGCGACTAAGTGAAACGGAGAAGGAATTGGAAAAAGCTTTGCAGGAACAGGAAACTATCAGGCAGACATCAAACACAGGTACTACAACAACAGGTCAGCAAACACAGCCATCCCAAGTAAACACTTCTGGTTTGAGTTCTGATGACTTAATAAAGCAAATGGAAAGTCTACAACTAAGGGTCACATAACTCCAAGCAGCGAAATTGCAATTAGTAAAATTGGAGGAAAAATATGATACATCTAAAAAGACAGCTGCTGATAACACCAGGGAAATAAAAAGGTTAGAAAAATTGGTCCAGGCTTTGGAAAAAGATCTTTCATTGGAGAAGCCTTTAAAGGAAATAAATGACATTATTTGGGGTAACATCATTGAGTTAATAAAGGGCATTTGGCCCTCTGTTCAAGCTATTTTTGAACAAAATGAGTTGGTTAAAATAGCTCAAGAAGAAATAAACAGAACCAGAAATGAATTAAGAGGCAGGCCTGAGCAGGCCAATCAGCTTATTCAATTTTTGAACACCCGGACAAAGCAACAGCTTGCAGTGTTAGGGATTGATGACAGGACCGGCACAGTTTTGGAAATAAAGAGAGTTTTCATCAAGAGAACTTTCATGCAAAATTTAGAAAGGAAGTGCACAGATATTTTGGTTGATATCAACATTTTCAGAGAGAAATTTCAAGCTTTGTTAGATAATGGGTTACCAAGTCCTATGCTCACAGAGGATCAAATAATGGACTTAGAAACCTATATAAAGAAAATAAATGCTCATGCTCAAAATACAGCTGCTAGTTCTCCTAGTTTAACACAATCAACATTACCAACAGGGAGAAATATCTATGATAGAGTAAGGAATTTATTTCATTTGGAACATGAAATAAGGTATCTGTTTCCTAATGAGCCCACCTTCTACAAACTCACAGAAGCAGATGAAACCTTGAGAAAACTCAGAAGGACCATGATACCAGATAATCAATGGTGGAATGAAATGTTGGAAATTCTATAAAAGTTGTTTTCAGGATGAGAATTTATCTTTACTATCAAGTAAATGGTAAAAATGAGTACAGATGAAAGAGCATCAGTTACACAGGTTAAAGAGTATCCGTAAAGACAAGGAGTATCAAGCAAGCAAAGAAATTACTCCAAAAGACAGCAACGAGCCCTTTTTCAGCACTTACCTCCAGCACATCCACAAAGAAAGGAAACAACACATCAACAGTTACTTATTATGCTATCTACGAGACCATTTGTCTCCTGTTTACTTGTAAATTAATCCTTAGTCACCCAAAATATGGGCTAGGATAGTGTGAGATATTTTCAATTATTTAGTGTATAAATAAACCCTCAAAGAGAGTGTTGAGGGTGGATTCTATTACTTTGCTGTAACATTGAGATTTTCGGAATAAAAGCATTTTGGAGAAATTTTTCGTGGCTTATTGGATGACGATTTAAAGCACTGGACTTGTTGCAGGATTCATGTGTTGGACTACAGTTCAATAAGTTTTTCTACCCTTTTGTCTGAAATACTATATTAGTTTATAATATCATCATATCCATTTCTGAATAATTTACATAAAGGATTGAATCAGAATTTTCTTAATTGTACTCTGATTTCAAATGTGGTTGTTCTTAATGTTTTCTTCTAAATTAGTTATAAGCATGAATTCTTAAATGCTCCTGCTTTGCTAATTTAAACATTATTGATTACTATAATAAAGAATCCTTCATTGCTCTTTGTTTGTAGTCATTTCACTTCTTTCTTTTGAACATGGTGAAAGATTCTTAGCTGCCTTTCATCCCTTCAAGATCATCCCATCCACTTTAAATTTTAAGGATTGTTCTCTGTCTAGCTATCTTGCCTTGTAATACCATCTTGTGCTTAGAATAGAAATCCAGTAAAGCCATCCTTTGACTCCATAGCCCAATGGACTGAAAGCTCTCAACCTTGCCCTTAGTTTGTGGATTCCACCATTTTCCCAAAACAAACTTTGAATCTATAACTAGACTAAAACCTTCTAGGAACAAAGATAAATTATAAAGAGAGAGCCCTCTCTAGATGCAGATTGGCTAGATTCTGCATCTAAAAGGTTGGTTTGTGGTTACCTCGGGTATACTTTCCTCTTACAAAACTTCTAGGAAAACCTGAGTGATAACATAGTGGCGACTCCACTAGGGATTTTAGCTTATATATTGAATCTTAGTTTCAAATTTTTCAATCAGACTCTCTAGTTTAAATAGATCTTTGAGGAAATCTTAATCACATATTATTATTTCTTGAAGAATTTGTAGAAGTTGTATTTATTTTTCAATTAAAATCCAAAATCCAAAAACGCATAGTCTAGGAAAGCTGGCTTCAGAAAGGATTCGACATACTAGGTCAAACCCCGACCCCAATCCACCACCAATATTTGAAAATCCAAATCTGATTCCCAGGATTCTTAGAAGGCAAGGAAGTCAAGAAAGTTCTGAAAGAGGAAGTCAGGAGAGTACAGGAAGTTCTAGACCACTTTCTAGATCTGCATCTTGTCCTATGAAAATTATATATATTGATGACATTCCTTTCGATGCACGATTTGAAACATCTTTGTTTGTGAATTTTTCTGAAACTGAATTATCTAGATTAGTTCCAGATCCATTGTTCTTTGAAGATTTACAATACCGATTTGTTTCACATCATCTTGACAAAGAATTGTATAACTCTATTCAGTCTGAACAAACTTTTGAAGAAAGTTCAAACATTTCTGTGATTACTGAAGCATCCTTAAGTCCAGTCACTTTTTCTCAAACTTTTCAAACGCCTGTTATCCCTTCTACTCCTCCATCTCCTCCTGCCAGATCATCAAATCCCATTATCTCACTTTATCTTCCAATGGCTAATCGATACGCCCCTCTACAATTACCAGCCAACCCTCCAGCTTTACCTCAGGACTACCATAGTAAGATCACACCTTTTGATGGATCAGGAACTTACACAGCTCAACAACACACCAAAATAATGACTGATTACTTTGAGTTTTATGAGATTGATACTGATAATATCCGAATGAGAATTTTCGTTCAGAACCTTACTGGAGAAGTTAGAACTCGGTTTAGAGCTCTTACTCCGAACAGTATTGCTGATTTAGAAGCTTTGTATAGAGCATTTCTGAACAGATGGGAGAAAAAGAAGGATCCTCTTCAGATCCTTTCAGAATTTGAAAAATTAAGAAGAAGACCAAACGAAACCGTACAAGATTACATCATAAGATTCAATGAATCATATAATGCAGTTCCTCAAAACCTAAGACCCCCACCCAACAACGTGTTGGTTAAATTTCCGGACGGTTTTGACTCCGATATAGCTTATTCCCTTAGGGAAAGAGCTCCTCAAACGCTAGAGGAAATGCAAAGCATAGTGGTGAGTGTATAAGCAAATCTGATAGAAAAACGGGCCAGAGCTAGGGCAGAGAGAAGAATGCCTATGAATGAAGAACCTTCAGCTTTTGAAAAGAAGCTAGATGTAATCATTAAAGGTATGGAAAGATTAGGAGACAGAGTGGAAACCATTGAAAGAAAGTCTTCTATTGACAATCAGAATGTTGCAAGAAACCCGAACTTTAGGAGGAATCTGAATCAAAATAGTGGAAAGAATGTTCCTGATCAGAACATTAGGCCACCCTTTCAAGAAAACTTTGTTGAAGGCTCAACTTCTGAAGAACCTACAGAAGATGTAGAAATAAATAATGTAACAGATGACCAAGAGGAACCAGAAGTCTTCCTATCCCAGGATGATCAAGAAAATCACATCCTTGAAACATTCCAAACTCATTCAGGTGAGACTTTTGATTTTAAGGAAGGCTATGACACAGCAATCTATGAGGTTCATAAACACTATAACTTGAGAAGTAGGCGAATTGAGGTGCCAGAGAATACCAAACAGAAAACTACAAAACAAAATGTCAAAGGTAAACAAAACATTCCCCCTGTACAAAACATTCCCCAAGTACAAATTTTGTCTAGGATAACCCCCAATTCTTCAAATCCAATAATTGAAGATGTCTCTGACAACCAACCAAACAACAAACAGCAGTCTAATACATCTCCTCTTGTAGGAAATGTAGAAGAAACAGTAGAAGTTAGTCCTGAAACATCTTCAAAACAAAACTTCATTCATGAAAAAGAGAAAAACATTGAAGACCCAAAAAACAGAGAAAACCCAACTGTGCAAAATACTAAAACTCAAACAGAAAAACCTTTTAATCTAGAGGCTGAAATAGGCAAACTCAAGATAGCTGTTCCTTTATCAGAATTGGCTAAACATGATGTCTATAGGAGTCAAATTACCAAGTCCTTAAACATTAACATTACTGGATTGGATGATTCAGTAAACATTCTTGATGATCAACCCAAACTTCTTTTTGGCCCTGAGGTTAATGGCAAACCAGAAAGTGGAGGAACTCCTCCATTTTATGTAAGCCTAAATGTTCATGATAAGATACTCCATAATGCAATGCTAGATTCTGGAGCATCTCACAATTTGATGCCAAAAGCAGTAATGGAAAGATTGAATCTAGATATTACCAGGCCTTACAAAGATTTGTTTTCATTCGATTCCAGTCAGGTAAAATGTTTAGGTTTAATTAAAGATCTATGTGTTACTTTGGTACAATACCCTGCTAAGTCTGTTTTAATGGACATAGTAGTTGTTGATATTCCACCTAAATATGGTATGTTATTGTCTAGATCCTGGGGTGCTAAACTTGGAGGATCTATTCAACTAGACATGTCATATGCAACTATTTCAGTATTTGGTCAGCCTAAAAGATTATATAGAGAAACTTTGATGAAGTACTTAGTGAGTAGCCATGAGAAGCCTGAAAACTTCCTTGTTTATTCTGTATATTCTGATATGGATTCTTTTATTTTATACAATGCTGAGTTAGATCTTCCTACTGAAATAGAAGCTCCATAATTGGAAATCATAAACAAAACCACTGTTAAAATTGAAGAAATCTTTGAAAACAAAGAAACAACAGATGATCAAGAAGTACCTGAAGAAACTAAACAACTAGCTCCTGTCAAGAAACACTTTAAAACAATTGATGAGGATTATGAACATGAAATTCTATGGCATTTAGAGTTTGATGGCTCAGTAAACAGACTAGGGGCAGGAGCTGGAATTTGGTTACATAATGTTGAGAATAATTATGCAGAGGGTCATGCTTATAGGTTGAATTTCAAATGCACTAACAACATGGCAGAGTATGAAGCTCTTTTATTAGGGCTTAAACATGTCAAGAAGTTAGGAGGTATTAGGGTATCAATCATAGGAGACTCTGAACTAATCATCCAACAGATTAAAGGAGAATGTTCAACAAAAGACATGAGACTGAAACAATACCGAGAGATAGTTGTAGAGATTCTCAACACATTTTTACAAGCCCAACTTGCCAAGATTCCGAGGAAACAAAATTTGCATGCTCACGGTTTAGCAATGTTTGCTAGTACATGCAAGTTACCTTTCGACCCTAATCATCAGTTTTCAGCTGAGATTAGGCATAGGCCTGCAATACCAGACAATCTTTTGAATTGGCAAGTATTTGTGAATAACAATCAAATCAATAATTTTTTGACACTTCAAAATGAGTTTTCTAACTGTAATATAGATGAGGATATAGCTATTGATGAATCTGATCAAGGAAAAGAACAAAAAATAGAAATTTCAAGAGAAAATGCAATTCATATGCTACATCCGACCACATTCACTAAAAAGGACATGCAAAATTTGAAACAAATGGAATCTGATGAAATCATAGAAGATGAGACAGAAATCATCAACTTAAAAGATAATCATTTTCCCAAAGGATTAACTCCTTTGGAAGATCTGTTTGACTCAAATGATATTCCATTTAGACCTAAAATGGAACCTGTAAAGGCTGATATGGAAGAATGCAACTTAGGAACCCCAGAAAATCCCAAAATGGTCAAGTTGTCCAAGTCTCTTCCAAAATATCAGAAGGTTAAATATGTTGAACTATTAAAAGAATTCCAGGATGTTTTTGCCTGGAGTTATGAATACCTCAAATCTTATGATATATCCATCATTCAACACACTATACCTTTGAAACCGGACCAGAAACCTTTTAAACAAAAGCTTAGGAGAATAAATCCTGTTTTATTACCCTCAATTGAAAAGGAAATCAAAAGGATGTTTGAAGCAGGGATTATAGCTCCTATCAGATTCTCAGAATGGGTTTCTAACCTGGTACCAACAAGAAAGAAGACAGGAGAAATTAGATTGTGTGTCGATTTAAGAAATTTGAATAAAGTTTCTTTAAAAGACAACTATCCTCTGTCGAAAATGGACCACATTCTGCAAAGGGTGGTAGGATCTTCGAGAATATCACTACTGGATGGATTTTCAGGGTACAACCAGATTCTGGTTCATCCTGATGATCAGGATAAAACAACATTCACTACACCATGGGGTACGTTTAAATATGTCAAAATGCCATTTGGGCTCAAGAATGCAGGAGCTACATTTCAAAGAGCAATGGATATTGCTTTTGCTAAAGAGATACATGATTTTCTGGTTATTTACCTAGATGATTTGACTGTTTTTTCGAAAACAGATCAAGAACATTTAGATCACCTTAGGCAAGTATTTATAAAGTGCAGAAAATATGGAATTTCTTTGAATCCTAAAAAGTCATTGTTTGGTTTGGAAGAAGGAAAGCTTTTAGGACACATTATTTCTAAAGATGGTATTAGGATTGATCCAGAAAGAATTCAAGCAATTTTGCAAATACCCCACCCCAGAAACATAAAAGAATTGCAAGCATTCATAGGAAAAATAAATTTCTTAAGAAGATTCATTTCTAGTCTAGCAGAGTTACTTAGATTACTAACTAACATGTTGAGGAAAGATTCAAGCATTGACTGGACTGTAGAAGCCAAACAATCATTCGAGGAAATTAAAATGGCTTTAACAAGAACACCAGTTCTGACCAGTCCTAAATTTGATAGAGACTTTATTATTTTTTCATTTTCTTCTGAACATACTGTTGCAGCTATTTTACTTCAAAAAGATGACCAAGGGTGTGAAAAGCCAATAGCATTTTTTAGTAAAGCACTGAGGGATGCATCTCTAAAATACAATATTATGGAAAAACAGGCTTTTGCATTGGTTAAAGCAATCAAAGATTTCAGAGTTTACATATTATATTCTCATGTGATAGCATATGTGCCTAATGCAGTAGTTAAAGATATTTTGACTCAAGATGGCATAGAAGGTAAACGAGGTAAGTGGATAGCTACCATTTTGGAATATGATATTGAGATCAAGCCAACAAAACTTATAAAGGGCCAAGGTTTAGCACAACTTATGACAGAAACCAATTGCCAAGCCTTAGACCTCAATGAACTGGATAACGAGCAGGAGATGGCGACTCCTCAGATCAGTCAAGCTTTCTTAGATTCACCCTGGTATACTGATATAATTCATGTTTTATTAAACCTGCAAGCTCCTCCAGGGTTGTCCAGAACCAAGCAAAGATTTTTAAAAATGACATCTTTGAAATATTGTATTTTAGATAGCACTCTATTTTGGAAAAATCATGAAGGAATCTTGTTGAATTGTCTCTTAAAAGATGAAGCTGATAAAGTGCTTAATGAATTTCATGCAGGGGATTGTGGAGGACATCTCTACTGGAAATCTACTGCAGACAATATCTTAAGGGCTGGCTTTTACTGGCCAACTTTATTCTCTGATGTTAAGAAATTTGTAACAACTTGTCATAAATGTCAAATACTTGAGGGTAAAAGAAAGTTGTTACCTCTGCCTTTAAAACCAATTTCCACAGAAAGACCTTTTCAACAATGGGGGTTAGATTTTATTGGAGAAATTCATCCCCCTTCTTCAGGGCAACATAGATGGATTTTAACTGCTACAGACTATTTCACTAAATGGATTGAAGCCATCCCATGTAGACAGTCCAATGACTCTGTGATTATTGGGTTTTAGAAACCAACATACTTTCAAGATTTGGTTGTCCAGAAAAGATTATAACAGACAATGCTGCTGCATTTAAATCTAAGAAAATGATCAGTTTCTGTAGTAAATATCATATTACTCTAGGCCATTCAATAGCCTATTACCCCCAGGGTAATGGACTAGCAGAATCCTCTAATAAAATCCTTATCAATATCATCAAAAAATTAATGGAAGAAAACAAAAAGAATTGGCACAAGAAACTGACCAATGCATTGTGGGCAGACAGACTTACAACTAAGAAATCTATTGGGACTAGTCCATATGAGTTAGTTTATGGCATTGAAGCAAGATTCCCATCATCTTTAGGAATTCCTGTTATGAAATTACTTCAGGAGGCTCAAGTAGAGCCAAATGACATTCAAAGAAGAATTAATCAAACAATCCACCTGCAACAAACTAGGGAAGAGGTATACCAAAGATCACAAGTCTTACAGGAAAAGTTAAAGAAAATGTTTGATAAAAGGACTAAATCAGAAGATTTTCAACTAGGTGATAAAGTCCTGAGATGGGATTCTAGAAGAGAAGAAAAAGGGAAACATGGAAAGTTTTATTTCTTGTGGAAAGGGCCTTATATCATTCATGCCTTGCAGGGAAACAACACTTACTTTTTGAAAGAGTTGGACAATTCAGAAGTTGAAGAAGGACCAGTCAATGGTCGAATGCTCAAGCATTATTTTGATCCCATTTACTAGAGTGTTGCAATGTTTCTAACTTGTACATAATATATTGTTTTTTGTTTTGTTTTTATTAATGCAGTTTGGATTGGATGGTGACTTCTTGGAATTGAAGCCCGAAGTGAAGGCCCTAAGTTCCAAAGGTTTCACTATCATATGTAAAATAAAGCTACCAGAAGAAGGAAGACTTCATATTTCCAGTTTGAATACACTTTGAGGCATCTGACCTGCTGTTCTTGACTTTTCACAAGGAAAAGCCATCCCCAAGTGGAGCCAGTGTTAGCCTCCTATACCAATAGGTTTCATCTTTCATGATTGTCTTGATTAAACCATGGAATATGTTCAAACCTTCTTTCTTGAGCAAAGGTGTTCCATATTCAGGAAAAACCAAAAAATCATAAAATTTAAAAAAAATGTAAAGAGGGTATACCCTAAAAGAAAGATCAAAGGGTAAAAAGAATAAAATGATCAAAAAGAAATGAAAGAAATGAACCCCAAGCAAAAATAGACCAAGGAAAGTGTGCAAATCCAAATGCCACTACTATTTCATCTTCTGTAATAAAGAAATTGTGTGCAGCTTGTCAAACCTATGCCACAATTCATGAATAGTCAAACTGTTTAAGCTTGGCTAGTTCATTTTTCAATTTCATGTTGTAGAATAGAGAATAAATATCTGACCAAACAGTTTAATCTTGGCAGATAAGTAGATAGGTAGAGTTAATAAAAAGGTGCTCAACAGTTTAATCTGAGCCCTTGGATGTAATAAGGGTAGAATTAGATAGATTTGCCTTGTAAAAAGAAAAGGTTGAAAAGGGTTTGCAAGTCTAAATGCACCCTAATAAAGAAGAGAAAATGGTAGTGTTAAGTAGATAGGGTAGGTAGATGATGCTGCAAAGTGTTACCTGATGAATGATGCTGCTACATGTTTTTGATCCTTTACTTTCATCACAAGTACTAAAGCAGGAAATATACTGGAAAATCACAGCAAGCAAAGTCAAACTCATTAACTTCCCTCATCACTTTCCCCTCAAAAGTTTTACTAATCTCCCCCCAAAATACTAAGGTATTTGGAGATCAAAGGGGCTCAAGGCATTTCCTTGACTTCTAGAGGGACCGGACCCTCGGCCTAATGATCAAAAAAGACCTAAGTACTTGAGATAATTCATCATTATAATCATCCATCTTTAACCTTGTCCTAAGTAAAATCCCATTTTACTTAGGAACATCATGCAAAATTCCATAAAAATCCCTCAAGATAACTTGCTATTCTAAGTTTAAGTGTTGGAGATCAGATATTGCAATTTACTTCAAAAGTTTTCACTTTCTTAGATGTGCAAAAATATTTTGAGTTTCCTTGTCCTTTGTCATATTAATGTTTAACTTTATTTACTAAATCCCTAGTCAAATACCCTATCCTAAGTATATAAATCCCTTTTTATAAATAACCCAAAAAACCCCCTATTATAAAATTTTAACCAAAGTATTTTATATCCCCGCGCATTTATAATAAAAACCCATTATATGCCCTTTGGTTAAAATTATCAATATATTATAATCCCGCCCTTATGGTAATTAAATAATATTTGTTTGTTACCATATAAATAAAATATATATACAAAACTTTAAACATGCGATATGTGTGTTTAAATACAAAAATATGAATCAAACTTCGGAAAATTTCGTGCCATCATGGCTTGTCCACATGGCATTCCATTTCACCAAACCCCGCCGCAACCCCTTTTATTACACACACGGGATTAATTAGTCATCAGGACTAATTAATAACCTTTTCCGCCTATTAAAAATCTCCCGGGGTGATTAAATTACACGTTAAACTGTTTTAAAACCCGACGGGCCCACACCTGAACCCTCCGCTTGTTCCCCCATCTCTTCAGCCGTCAGATCACCCTTCCGTAGATCAACGGCCAGTGTTCACCCCGCTGCCCATCCCTTGTCAGCATTTTAACCAGCGGGGGATGGGTGGTTTTTGAATAGTCTACTGTCCACGTGGCGATCATCCTGTGGAATCGCTGCCCTTCCGATATAAACCACCCTCGACCAAAAGCGGTGCGGGCGCTTACCGCTTACCGCTTACCGCCCAACCTTGCATACGTCAGCCCGTACGTCGATGACGTCACACCTCGAAAAAATAAAAAACCCTTTTAACTTGTAAATAAAGCCATTTTTTCGTGTTTTCGGTTATTTTCGTTATTCTGAAAACGACACAGCTCCCGATGCGATTTTCAAATTTCCACTGCGATTAAGCAATTCACTCCAAGATATCGTTGCGCCCGTGTTGAAGAACAGTCCCGCCATTACCTGTTACCTGTTAAAGAACCAGTCTCCTTCAAAAAACAGGTATTTATCTTTTTCCGCCCCGACTGCAAGTAAAAATCAGTTCACTTGGTTTTTCCGCTGAAATAGTGATTAAAAATCATCACTGAGTCTTCCTTAGAGGTTTTACAACTGTATAATTGTTCCCTGAACCGGCGAGTTGTGCCAATTTCCTTCATTTTTAGAAATTCCGCCTGGCCTGTAAGGAAAACCAAAACCTCCATTTTGAATCCACAAGAACCAAAATGGAGGCCCCGACAGCTCTGAATATCACTTCATTGAATGCTCCTCACCGGGAATTAGACTATTTACCTTTGATAGATGAAGATTTCCAAATTAAAGACTTGGTTTTTGATGAAAGTCCCCTATTGAGTTATTGTCGCTGCAGAGACGAATACTCAAAGGGGCAAGATCTTATAGGGTTATGGGAATCCAATCTCCCAAGGTATCTCATCCCTTCAGTTGTTCCATTCCCATTAATCATCCATTATTGCCAGGCAAACTATGATCCCGCACGGAGGGCTGTAATAGCTCCTGATCAAAGTATTTTGTTTCCCATCACTCCCCAGGCTATCAATGCCATGTTACACTTTGAACTAGACCAAGAATTAGCTCCATTGTCCATAGAAGAATTGATTGAGAAAACCAGGCAATTAACCCCAGAAAAGCTAAAATCCATGTGTCAGCATTTCATGTTACCTGAGCATCAGCCAAAAGGGTCTCCTCCCTATGGTTTTTACTTTTTCAATACATTGGGAAGGCTCATTGTAAATAGTATATCTTTTGTCTTAGGATTCAACACCAGTGAATATGTGGATGAGATAACCTTGGCTTTGCTATCCATTTTTACTCCTGGGCAACCTCCTGAGATTAAATATGATTTTACTTCCTTCATAGCCAACAAGATCCATGATTAATTCATAAGGCTGGATACTGAAAAGGTTTTTAAGTACTCCTCAGTTATCTATCATCTCATGATCTACTATCAGTCAGAAAGATTCCCTTTCCCTGTTCAAAAACTTGATGCCAAGGGAAATCCCAGGTCAGTCATATTTTGGTCCCCCATCATTCATTCTTCCTCCGATTCTCCCTACTCCTACTCTGAATTCATTGATCAGTTTGTTTATCCTGCAACAACTTTGTTAACAGGAATTCCTCCCCCAAGACTCACTAATGAAATTAGAAAGACCTTGCAACTGTCAAAGAGTTATAAGGTTGGGGATTGGTATTTGTATCAAAACCATACAGTCATCAAGATTTATGGATGTGAATTACATCCATTCAGGTTACCCAGATATGTACCAATGAGGATTTTTGCCTTGGAATACTTCAGGCAAATGAACAATTCAGATGTGATCCATTTTTGTAATGTAAAGAAGAAAGCTCAGTTAAGGATCAAAAGCCAATTAGGTCCTTTCATCTACAATTCTAGGGAGGCTGAGAGAGAGGCAGAAAATCTATTACAGAGAAAGTTCCAAACATCTTTCCATTGGGTTCCTTATGACCCCTTTGGTTTTATTTGTGAAAAGAGATTAAAGAATAAATCATCTCCTTATATACACCACAAGATTCCTGATCTAGAACAGTATGCAAATCAAGATGAATGGGTTGAAGGAACACTTGTTGAGGAAGAAAGTGAAGCTGACAAAATGAATAAAATTATGAAAGATGTTGAGAAGAACTTTGACCTAGAAACGTGTGGTCAAATGCAGGTACCCTACATTGGCACATCTTCAGCAACAACTCTACAGCAAGCATTACAGGAAAGCAGTCCATCAGTAGAAGAAGAATCCAAGGGTAAAGGGAAAGAACCTGTAGTTCAGGTCATTGAAACTTTGGTCATGGCTGAGAAACCACAAACTTCCAAAACACCTGAACAATCACAGGTTTCTCCTACTCAGGCACAGCATCCACAAGTTCCAGAGTTGCAAACTCCATTAAATGTGGAAATAGGGAAGAAGAGACCAGCTCCGGATACCACACCTCCAAAAGGGGCCTCACAGGTACATCAAACTAAAAAACACAAATCAGATCCACCTCCAGATGTAGAAATTATAGATGAAGTATTTGATGATGGAAGGGAAGATAGTCAGCAAACTGGCACAGTTAGTGAGACAAATACATGAAAGAAAGGAAAGGCTTTACAGAAGCAATTAAGCACTGAGGTCTCCTCTTTCAGACCACCAAAAACAGACACTGGAGATATTAAAAGAACCTTCATTAATATTAAAACAAAGAATGATCCATTGAAAATGAAGGTATATGATCAGTATATGAAGTTGGCTCCCCATAATCAAGAAAGGCTAATGTCAGCGTTTGACCTTTCACAAGGCAAAATGCTGATGAGCCACTTCAAAACAAAGGTGCCAAAGCCCACTTCAGCAGCAGATTACATCATAACAAATTTTGAAGTTTTGGCAAAGGATATCCATCCCCTGGACCAGATAGAGCTACACAGACAAACTGGGGAAATGGTCTATTCTACTCTCACCAACAAGGCCATGGCAGCTATAACGCTGCAGGATTCTTTGAATAACACTACTGCACAATTGAAAATTGAGAAGGCCTCCTCAGAGGCCAAAGATAATAGAATAAAATCTTTAGAAGAGATAATCATTGGTTTGGGTCATAATCCCAAAGACATTAAAAGTATTGAGGCATTAATAAAGAAGAAAGATGATGACATAGCTGCACTCAGAAAGCAGCTAAAATTTCCAGCCTCAAGGCACCCTCAGACCCAAGAAGTTATAAAAGGTAATTCACAAGAAGAAATAATGGAGTTACTTCTAAATATGACTGAGCGACTAAATGAAACAGAGAGGGAATTGGAAAAAGCATTGCAGGAGCAGGAAACTATCAGGCAGACTTCAACAACAGGTACTACAACAACAGGGCAGCAGATACAGCCATCTCAAATGAATACTTCTGGCTTGAGTTCTGAGGACTTAATAAAACAAATGGAGAGTTTGGAACTGAGGGTCACAGAACTCCAAGAAACAAATTTGCAATTAGTAAAATTGGAGGAAAAATATGACACATGTAAAAAGACAGCTGCTGATAACACCAGGGAGATAAAAAGGTTGGAAAAATTGGTTCAGGCTTTGGAAAAAGATCTTTCATTGGAGAAGCCTTTAAATGAAATTAATGAAATTCTTTGGGGTAACATCATTGAATTAATAAAGGGTATTTGGCCCTCTATTCAAGCTATTTTTGAGCAAAATGAGTTGGTTAAAATTTCCCAAGAAGAAATAAACAGAACCAGAAATGAATTGAGAGGCAGGCCTGAGCAGGCCAATCAGCTCATTCAATTTTTGAATTCCAGAACAAAGCAACAGCTTGCTTTGTTAGGAATTGATGATAGGACAGGCACAGTTTTGGAAGTAAAGAGAGTTTTCACCAAGAGGACTTTCATGCAAAATTTAGAAAGGAAGTGCACAGACATTTTGGTTGACATCAACATTTTCAGAGAGAAATTTCAAGCTTTGTTGGATAGTGGGTTACCAAGTCCCATGCTCACAGAAGATCAAATAATAGACTTGGAAACCTATGTGAAGAGAATAAAGGCTCATGCTAAAAATACAGCTGCTTGTTCTACTAGCTCGTCAGAATCGACATTACCAACCGGGAAAAGTATCTATGATAAAGTGAGTAATTTATTTCATCTGGAACATGAAATAAAGTATCTATTTCCGAATGAGCCTACCTTTTATAAACTTACTGAAGCAGATGAAACTTTAAGAAAGCTCAGAAGAACTATGATACCAGATGATCAATGGTGGAAGGAAATGTTGGAAATTCTATAAAAGTTGTTTTCAGGATGAGAATTTATCTTTACTATCAAGTAAATGGTAAAAATAGGAAAACAGATGAAAGAGTATCAGGTGAAAAGGTTAAAGAGTATCTGTGGGAATAAAGAGTGTCCAACAAGCCAAAGAAATACTGCAAGGGACAGCACAGAGCCCTATTTCAGCACTTACCTCCAGCACATCCACGAAGAAAGGAACAACACATCGGCAGTTACCCATTATTCTATCCACGAGACCATTTGTCTCTTGTTTGTTTGTAAATTATGCTTTAATTCAGCCTAGATTATTGGCTAAGATAGTGTAATATTGTTTAAGATTATTTTGTGTATAAATAAACCCTCAAAGAGAGTGTTGAGGGTGGATTCTATTACTCTGTTGTAACATTGAGATTTTCGGAATAAAAGCATCTTGGAGAAATTTATTCGTGGCTTACTGGATGACGATTTAAAGCACTGGACTTGTTGCAGGATTCATGTGTTGGACTACAGTTCAATAAGTTTTTCTACCCTTTGTCTGAAATTTTATATTAGTTTATAATATCATCATATCCATTTATGAATAATTTACATAAAGGATTGAATCAGAATTTGCTTAATTGTACTCTGATTTCAAATGTGTTTGTTCTTAATGTTTTCTTCTAAATTAGTTATAAGCATGAATTCTTAAATGCTCTTGCTTTGCTAATTTAAACATTGTTGATTACTATAATAAAGAATTATTCATTGCTCTTTGTTTGTAGTCATCTCATTTCTCTCTTTTGAACATGGTGACATGTGTTGGACTACAGTTCAATAAGTTTTTCTACCCTTTTGTTTGGAATACTATATTAGTTTATAATATCATCATATCCATTTCTGAATAATTTACATAAAGGATTGAATCAGAATTTGCTTAATTGTACTCTGATTTCAAATGTGGTTGTTATTAATGTTTTCTTCTAAATTAGTTATAAGCATGAATTCTTAAATGCTCTTGCTTTGCTAATTTAAACATTGTTGATTACTATAATAAAGAATTCTTCATTGCTCTTTGTTTGTAGTCATCTCATTTCTCTTTTTGAACATGGTGAAAGATTCTTAGCTGCCTTTCATCCCTTCAAAATCATCCCATCCACTTTAAATTTTAAGGATTGTTCTATGTCTAGCTATCTTGCCCTGTAAAGCCATCTTGTGTGTAGAATAGAAATCCAGTAAAGCCATCCTTTGACTCCATAGCCCAATGGACTGAAAACTTTCAACCTTGCCCTTAGTTTGTGGATTCCACCATTTTTCAAACAAACTCTTGGATCTATAACTAGCCTAAACCCTTCTAAGAACAAAGATAAATTATAAAGAGAGAGCCCTCTCTGGATGCAGATTGGCTAGATTCTGCATCTAAAAGGTTGGTTTGTGGTTACCTCAGGTATACTTTCCTCTTACACAACTTCTAGGAAAACCTGAGTGATAACAGAATCAATTCAAACTGACTTTTCACACAAGACTTATGCAATTCAAAAAAACAATACACACCTTTTTCTTGCTTTTAAGGAGCTTGATAATGAAACTGAATTACTCTGTATTTATAGATCTTCAATATCTGAAATTTTGCCTTGTAGTATCCCTCTGAAGTTTCTTTCAAATGCCATAGATCTGACTGATTTGGATTCTTCAAGGCAAAGTTATGCACAATCTCCCACAATGACCTAATTATGGGCTAGTTCAGTAGAGCGAAGTTGTATGGTGTGCCACATGTCACTGGTTCCTCCTTCAGCTCTGAAATTGATATAAAGGATACTAAAGTCTGTGTAATTATGATCACTTTGTACAAAATTCCAATCTGATGCTCAGAGAGAGAGTTATGACGGTTTTCCCAGGGTCACCTATTTGAGATGAAATTTAGGAGCCTAAGAAAACCCTCACTTCCACAGATCATATATCCGAAAATATTGTGAACCAAAATCTAAAATTTTTACACAACATTCCTCAGGATTTCAAATTTTCTCTATAAAAATTTCAGCTTCTAAAAATTAGTAGAAAATAAATATAGCGAAACATCCATGATGACTTGTTTTAGGTGAAATTCAGGAGCCTGAAGAAAACCTAAATTGCACATATCATATCTCTGAAAATATTGTGAACCAAGATTTGAAATTTTTACATGACATTCCTCAGGATCTTGGATTCACTCTATAAAATATTTAGCTTCTGAAGCTTCATAGAAAAATTTTTATAGCGAAAATTCCATGATGACCATCTGGAATAAAGAAACCCTATAATCCAAAGCTCTAATACCAAATTTTATGAGACTTGCTTCAAAAAATAGAAGAAAAGAGAGATCAATGCCTTATAATTCAGCCACTTCGAGGGGGAAACCTCCTTTGCATTACATAAATGAATAATTATTAGATGATCCAAATGACAAAAACTCATTTCTATATACAGGAGTCCATGGGACCACAATGTAATCCTAGCCGACCTAACAATAATAATTTAAGGGCAAAA
Organism: Pinus albicaulis; assembly: GCA_034641835.2. Taxonomy (NCBI): domain Eukaryota; kingdom Viridiplantae; phylum Streptophyta; class Pinopsida; order Pinales; family Pinaceae; genus Pinus; species Pinus albicaulis. Next base: position 499,428,157 of record CM076571.1, on the reverse strand, counting down.
TAATAACAATATGGGGGTTACAGAGGTATAACAAAAAAAATAAGGGGGTTACACTAATAACAATAAGGGACTCTGCTAGTAATATAAGGACCTAACAGTTGCAATTATTTCTTTTTATTCCTTAAACAATGATGGTTTTTTTCTTTCATGTCATATTCTCGCTCCCAAGTAGCTTCCTTAGGTGTAAAGTGCCTCCACTGCACTTTCACCTGAGCTATTGTTCTATTCCAAAGCACGATTTATTCCCGCTCCAGTATAAAAAGTGGCTCTGGAAGAAATTCCCCTTATGTTTCCACCTGTATCACAGTCCAATCAATCCCATGAGTAGGGTGATGTACATACTTCTCCAATAAGGAAACATGAAAAACATTATGAACTTTAATATGAATAGGTAGAGCCAATCTGTAAGCTACTCACACCGCTCTTTCCAAAATCTCAAATGGTCCGCAATAACATGGTGCTAACTTAGCACAACTATTGGCATACAATATATTATTGGGAGGCTTAATACTTAAATAAACATGATCTCCCACTTTGAATTCTCTGTGAATTATTTTCTTGTCTGCTTAACTCTTCTGATGATATAAGCTACTTTAATATTTTTTCTGAATTCTTTTCACATTATTCTCCATTTCATGTAGGGCATCTGGCCCAAGGATTAAATTGTCCTCTAGTTGACTCCAGCTGAGTGGAGTGTGGCATTTTTTTCCATACAAAGCTTCAAAAGGACTCATATTAATTGAAGTTTGATAACTATTATTATAAGCAAACTCTGCCAACTGAAAAATATCTTCTCACTTAGTGGGCATGTATAGCATGTACATGCACAACATGTCTTCCAAGATTTGATTATTTCTTTGATTTTTTCCATCTATTTGAGGATGGTAAGCGGTACTGAAGTTAAACTTGGTACCTGTTCCTAAGAATAGAGTTTTCCAAAATGATGATGTGAATTTGGCATCTCTATCAGAGATAATCATTTTTAGAACTCTATGGAGTTTAACAATTTCTTTCATGAATATATTGGCCACTTTTGATGTGCCAAAAGTAGATTTCATGAACATAAAGTGCGTTGTGTCGATTACCACCATAATAGATTCATGTTGATACTTAGTATGTGGAAATCTGGTAATGAAGTCTATTGAAACCACTTCCCCCCTCCATTCTGGAATAGGCAGAGGATTCAGTAGTCCTACATGATGCTGATGTTTACTTTTACTTTTTGGCATTCCCAACACCTTGCCAAATAATCAACTACATATTTTTTCATGCCTGGCCAAAATATGTTTTTCCTCAATGCTGAAATCATATTTTGATAACCATGATGACCTGCATAAGGTATCTTATGATATTCATCTAATATTTCCTATTTTAAAGATGTTACATTAGGAATATACAGTATTTTTTTGTAGCTAATCAATTCTTGCTGGTTTATGGTATATCGTGCAATTTCAGTTTGTTGTAATTTTTCTTGCAATTTTATGTATTGCAATAATACTCCATGAATATGTTATTGTACATAAAATTTTACACTACTTCCTGTATATGTCAAAATTTGATGAGGATTTCTACTCAAATCATCAATAATTATATTTTCTTTTCCTTTTATGTGTCAGAGTTCCATATCAAACTCACTAAGTAAGGCTAACCACATTTCTTTTCTGACATTTAAATCTTGTTGGGTAAAGAAATATTTCAAAATTATGTGATCTGTCATTAATACAAATTTCTTTCGCAATAGATAATGTCTCCACAGTTTTAGTACACGTATAACAAAAGCTAGTTCTAAGTCATATACTGCATAATTTGTTCATGTTTATTTAGTTTTTATGATTCATAAGCTATTACTGCATTATCTTGCAGCAATACTCCTCCTGGCCACTCTATACAAGAATATGTACATACTACCAATTCCTTCATTGGATCAACAATTTTCAGTATAGGTGCAATGGTTAATTTTAGTTTTAGTTTCTCAAAACTAATTTGACACTTGGTTGTCCACTAAAATTTTACTCGTTTTTTTTGTAATGAAGTAATGGGGTAGGCTAATGTAGAAAATCCTTCCACAAATCTATGGTAGTATCTGATAATACCCATGAATGATCGTATTACTGGTACATCTGTGGGTACAAGCCAATTCAGGATTTCTTATACCTTTTTTGGATCTACCGCTAATCCATCCTTAGAAATAACATGACCCAGATATTGGAATCTTGGATCTTGTTTTTATAAAATTCACATTTTCTGATTTTTTCATATAACTGATGTTATCTAAGGGTTTGTAGTACTATTATTAGATGTTCTTGGTTTTTTTCCTAATTTATGGAGTATACCAAAATGTAATATATGAACACTAATACAAACTTATCTAGATATTTATGCATAACACTATTCATTAAACACATGAAAGTAACATGGCAATTTGTGATTTCAAAGGGTAGGACTACAAACTCATAGTGTCCATATCTAGTTCTGAATATTTTTTGTGATGTCTTCATCCTTTATTCGGAGTGGGTGATAATTGAGTTCTAAAATCATTTTTTAGGATATGGTGGCTCCTCTTACTTTATCAAATATATCGTTTATCCTTGGAAGAGGATACATGTTCTTGATAGTTAACTTATTCAGTTGTCTATAGTCTATACACATTCGCAAAGTGGCATCTTCCTTTTTGACAAAAAACACTGGTGATCCCCACGGAGACACCCTTGGTCTAATTTACCCTCTGTCTAATAATTCTTTCAATTTAAGTTTCAACTCTAGTAGTTCAGGAGTACTCATTCTATATGGTACCCTAGAAACTGGGGTAGCTCCTGGTACTAGTTCATTTGAAAAATAAATGTCCCTTTGTGGGGGTAGGTGAGGGATTTCTTCTAGGAATATGTTAGTCATCAGTAATTTTTGCTGATATCAAAATATGACTAAATTATGATCTTAGATTTCTAGAAACAAGATTTGAGAAATACTGTGAGTTTTAGAAATCTCACTACCTTCATTATCCTAAGTTAAAAATATCTTCACTATATTATCCCCTCTCGTCCTTCTGAAAGCTTACCCCACTACTACAAAGAAGGACTTCATTATTGGGCCTATTTGCCTCATTTTACTACCTCACATTCATTCTCATTCATGACCCTCTTCCTCTAAAAAACCCATTTCTCCCCTTCCTCAAAACCCTCATAAAACCCCTTTATTCATAATTTTTCCTCTGACATACTAAATAATGTTAAAAGCTTCATTTTTTACATTGTTTAAAACTATGTTCTAGCCTATCGGGTCATTTAATTTATGCATAAACCTTGTTTTTCTGTAAAACCCGCTCTTCTATAAGACATAGGCCTTAAGCCCTTTTCCTCTTAGCCCCAGCCCCCCTTTACCATCATGAGACCCTGATCTATGGCTATCACTTCCCCAACCTTTCACTATATATGTTTCAAATCACACATTCACCAAAACCTGCGCACCACTTAAACTCTGCCACCTGTCCATCCCAACCCCACTTCTCTGACTTACCTTTTCCTCAAAGGTTAAAGGGCTTGCATCTTCTGCTGGCATATCATTGCACTACCCCAGAACGACGGCAAAGAGTGACTTCGCCCCCCACCCCACTCCCCCCCCCCCCACCTGTCTAAAACTAGAAACTACCATGGACCCCCGACTAAGTCCACAAGCAGTTTTTCTTAAAACCACCTTCCAGCTCGTGCAAAACCACCCTCCCCTCTTCGTGCCAAAAATCCTCTACCTCCATACAAATGATCTAGAGCCCTGTGGCTCTGCGATGGGGCCCTAAACCACCATTTTTTATCACTGCTAATTCCCCAATAACCCGATAAACCCCAGATAAGCACAGAAAGCCACAAACACAAGATTTACGATTAATTGTTATTTTTATTGTGCAGGTTTAAAAGTAGGAAGGTGGGAGATGCATTCAAAAGGTACTAAAATGTTCAAAACAAGTCTCTAGGTGATGATCCAGGGATTTAAATTGTTTCAAAGGGACCAGAGGTCGAAGTTCAAACTCCAACACCAATGAAACATGATCATTGGAGATCATAAAACCCTACAGCACTATTAGAATGTCTCCCTGCACATAAAAAACATTGTCACAAATAGAAACACAGTGAAGAAAAATACAGTGAAGGGACTGTGGAAAAATAGTGGAGGTTAGAAGTCTAATCACAGCTCAAAAACAAATCACAAGGGTTAGCCAACAAAGCAGAAATTAAAGTGATTAAGCCAATAAAGCAGAGATTTAAAGGAAGTAAAGGTCGAAGGTTAAAAAACGAAATGAAAAGACCAAAGGGATAATCAAAGGATCTATGAACAAAACATAGTTAAAGGACCAATTTAAAGACTAACCACAGCTCGAGGGTAAAGGCAGAATCAGAGGTAAATGTACAAGCACCAGAAGATCAAAGTCAAAACAAAACACACAAAGGGATATTAAAGCTTGAAGGATTAATCAAATTTTAGACGATGAAGAGGCAGAGATAAAGCAATAAGATAGTTTAAAAGTATAAAAATAAGTTTAAGAGCCTAAAACAGAGTTTTAAGGCTATGAAAAAAGGTAGATATACATCTACAAAGATTCGAATGACTAAGCCTGCAGTAGTTACTCCTCTCAAAAGATATTTTTTCCACCTAGTGCTTTGTTTCCTTCAAATAAAGCATTAGGGAGTTATTAAGCTGAGTCAGAAGATATTTATATCTGCCAAACAGTTATTATAAAAGTTATGGATAGGCCTTAAAGTCAAACATTTCACCTATTTTCTCTTAGAAGTTAAGGTAGAAGGTATTATTCAGAGAAATATCTGCAGATATTCCTGCCTTGAGCCTTGCACGGTCTTCAAGGTTAGGAATTCATTAAATCTATAATAAATGACACTCAAACCATAACTTAGCTTCACCTCCTCATTTGCAGCATAAATACTACATTTGAACTCATTATCTCGTTGGCAATTGATGACTCTTTGAAGTAATACATAGTATCTTGGATCCCTATTTCATTGGATCCCTGAGCTTGGTTGTTCGTGAAGTACTTCTAATATGTTATTGTTATTTCCTATTTCATTATGTTTCCATATTTCTATGTTGCAGTAGAATAAAGGATTTAGACTAAGAAATGTCTTTTGAAAGCACCTTAGTTATGTTTGTTCTTCACTGCCTTAACGTTTTCTTCTGCTAGGACATTTTATAGAATTCTTAATTTCACTCTATACCCCCTAAGCTTTTTTATTTCATGAATACTTTAATAAATTTGGTATCAAGTATGATTTATGGCTAGTCCTGCTTATTTGATGTCACCTAAACACTATTTTTGAAGTCTCTCTCTAAAGTACCATTCTTTAAAGTCTTCCAAAGAGGTTTTGTTTCGATCATACCCTTTATACTTGCTTAAATAATTGTCTTATAGATCTTCATAACTATGATCAAGGATGTTTAGGAGTTCCCTATTCCCTGATTACAGTTATATGTGTGTCTTAAGTGTTTTTTGTCGTTGAAGGTGAAATCACTAGAAGTTAAATGAGTTTCTCGCCTTCTATATTTCATTGGAAAAGTTTGTCTTGAATTATTATCTGCTTTAGTTGAATCAAATAATTTATGGTTTTTCTTGTCTATTGATTGCCTCTTTATTACTTATGATATTTAAGTCCCTCTCTTGAAAAGTACATATGATTAAGGATTCTTAATTTCCCTTCGTCCTAATTTTCATTCTTACAATTGATGTCCATCTCATTACACCTAAAGAACCTTGAAGATCCACTGACCAAGTTAGATTTTCCTTATTATGCTCCCCGATCCATTGATGAACCTATCATGACTTTCATTAGAATTCATTGCCCAATGGCTTAGATATTTCCTCATTTTATCTATTCTCCTTGACCATATTGTCCAACCAAAACAATCAAACAAACCTCACACTTAATAACTAGCCTAAAATCAACCCATCCAAGAAAACAAGTTTATATCTTTGCAAAAACATAGAAAGAGCCATCTCTGAGTCCAAGAAGGCTAGGTCTTAGGACTCAAAATATTTTTCTGATGTTACCCTGTTATTTTATTTACCAATCTGCCAAATCATGGGACTCCAACATAATGGTGATCACGGTGGGACCTTTTTTGAGTAAGTCCTAAAGAAAATCACTCTGTATCCATCCATTCATCCCCACCTCATCCCCATCACTAACATAATGGTGATCAAGGTGGGAAATATGATTATATAGCTGCCTGAATACCTCTAAAACTCAGTAAACCCTCATAATACTAGTGAATCAACTACCTCACTACCATTACTAAGAAAATGGTGATCATGATGGAACTTCTGAGTCAGTGACAATATAAGTATTCCTTAGGACTTCAAAAACTCTTATAAAATCATAAAGACACTCAGAAAACCCCAAAAACATTCCTAGATTGGTTTTTATCAATTATTGGTGGTGGAACATACATATTTGTCTTCAAAAACAATAAAAAATATCCACCTGGTGACTCCACTAAGCCCCAGTAGGCCTATAACTTCACTAGTTGTCTTTAAACTTCCTTAGGATTGTGTTAAAACAACACTGAAAAGTTTAAAGGCATAGTCCCATATTAGATAGTTTCCTAAATACTAAGAGAGGTAAAACTTCTGAAAACAATAAATAAACTTTCTGCCTCTCTAAATTTTGAGTTTCAAATTTGGCTTCACATAGGATCAATGCCACATCTCATCCAAACCCTAATCCTCCTACTATAGTTGATGATCCAGAGAAGATTTTGTGGCAGACTTCTAAAGCTAGAAATTTAACTACTGGTAGGACCATCTAAAGGATAAGATCTATCCCTAAAAGCCTTATAGCCTTGAAAGATCCTCACTTTGACTTGCACCATTCAAAAAGCCTATTTAGAACCAAGTCACATAGTGATATTGACCAAACTGACCTTGAGCCCATAGATTTGCAGTAGAGTTTTAGTAGAGGAGCATCTCCTTCCACTCTTGATTTTCAGCTTCTCCATCACTTAAGCTCTTTCCATAAAAAATCTATTCAAAATTAGTTTTCTGGTCCAAATACTTCCACCACTCCTATCCACACATCCACTATTCAAAACACTCCATTTCAACCCACATTCCCTCTCACAAACCCTCCTATTCTAAATCCCCCATTTACTCCCACCATGCCAGCATGGTATGCCCCATTAGTGCTACCAAAACCTTTATTTCCTTTACCAAATGATTATCAATCCAGAATTCCCTATTTCACTGGAACTGAATCTACTATTACCCAGCAACATGTGGAGAAAATGGATGATGCCTTTGACTACATGGAAATAGAAGAAGATACCATTAAGATGAGAATATTTGCCCAAAGTTTTGAAGGAGAAGTCAAAAAATGGTTTAAAAGTTTAACTCCTAATAGCATAAATTATCTCCCTTCTCTTTACCAAACGTTCATAAATAAATGGGAAATTAAGAAGATCACTCTCCAAATCCTTTCAGAATATAGCAACCTTTGGGGAATGTGTCCAAGATTACTGCACTAGATCTAGTAGTGTTTACAATGCACTTCCCCCAAACATGAAACCTCCATTAGGCTTAGCCTTAGCAAAATTTCTAGAATTTTTTGAGCCAGACATGGCCTATCAGCTAAGAGAAAGAGACCCCTCAAATTTAGAAGACATGTATAAGAGAGCTATAAGTGTAGAAGCAAATATGATTGTTAAAAGAGCTAGGTTGAAATCAGAAAAAAGAGTTACATAAAAAGATGAAACAATGGCATCAACCTCATATTCTGATGCTAAAATTGATAACTTAGTAAGGGTAATGGAAAGGATGCTAGAAAATATAAACCTAATTGAAAAAGCACCTCCTAGGGAGAACCAGACAAATCCTCAAAACATAAATAGAAGTCTAAATTTCAAAAGAGATCCTATTTAGAATAGAAAAAGAGACAATGACCAACAAATTAGGCCTCCTTTCCAAGACAATTATGTAGATGAGGAGGAAAGAGAGACATAAATGTTGGATGAAAATCATGTGAATATAACAGGATTTGACAATGAGAATTATGTTTTTCTCACTGAGGAAGAGAAAGGATTATTTTCCTCATACCAAACTGAAAAAAACCATGAGGATTCTAAATATTATCAATTGGGATTTGAAAATGCTATAATGGAGGTTCACAGGAAATATGATCTTAGGAGAAAAAGGAACCAAGAGACGTCCAATGACAAAAACACAAACACTGCTGTTAGAAAAACTTTAGAAAATCCTCCTAAAAAAATAGCAAATAGTGCCAACACTATGACCAAGAAAACTAATCTGAATAAAGACAAAGCCAGCCAGCAAAGTGTTGACCAAAGCTTCCCTAGTACTTCTGCTAGTGGTCCTGAGAAATCTATCCAAAATAAGAGTCCTAATAAAAATCAGCAAAACAGAATTGCTGAAAAGATTGTATATGAAAAAACAGATGTAAATATGTCAAAAACACTAGTCCCTTTCAGCCTCGAGGGAGAAATTTCCAAGATCAAAATTAGCATACCCTTAGCTGAACTAGTAACCTAGGATGTATATAAAAATCAAGTTTTGAAAGCTTTGAATATAGGCAATGATATTGATACTTTAAACTTGAAAAATGATAAACTAGAATTGTTTTTTGGTCCTGAAGTTGAAGGAAAATACCAATAGGGGGTTGTCCCTCCCTTCTATGTTAGCTTAAACATACATGATAAAATCTTGCACAATGCCATGCTAGACTCGAGCACCTCTCACAACCTCATGCCAAAAGTGGTGATGGAGAAATTAGGCCTAGAAATTACTAAACCTTACAAAGAACTTTATTCTTTTGATTCAAGGAGAATCAATTGTTTAGGTCTAATCAAGGATTTATGTGTCAATCTGGCACAAATTCCTACTAAGGGTCTAGTCATGGACATAGTTGTTACTGAAATTCCTCCTAAGTATGGCATGCTTCTATCCAGATCATGAGGAGCCAAACTTTAGGGGAGCCTTCAAATGGACATGCCTTATGCTACCATCCCAATTTTTAACCAAACTAGAAGATTATACAAGGAATCCCATACGAAATATATGGTAAGAAACATAGATAGGTCAAACAACACTCCTGTCTATTCTATTCATTCAGATCTAGATTCCTTTATCTTGTACAATGAATATGGAATTAGCAAACAAGAAAAGGAAAATAAGAAAGAGTTAAGCCCACCAGAACAGTCAAATCTGCCCTCAAATCAAGAACATAATAGCTCAAAATTTAGCAGCCTTGAACAAAAAAATGATAGTGAGCATGAGAAAGAAACACTTTGGAAAATGAGCTTTGATGGCTCTTATAGAAAAACAGGTTATGGAGCTGGTGTATGGATACATAATACAAACAAAGGACATTCCTACAAATTGGATTTCCAATGCACTAATAACATTGCAGAATATGAAGCTCTACTCCTTGGATTACCTTTTCCTAAATATTTAGGAGCCCAAAAAATATCAGTCCAAGGAGATTTAGAGCTGATCATCAAGCAAATAAAAGGAGAGTATTCAGCCAAAAACAAAAAATTAAGAGAATATAGGAATGTTACCTTAGACCTCCTGAAAACCTTTGAAAAATATGAACTCACTTTCATCCCTAGAGCTCAGAATAACCTTGCAAATGAGATTGCCTTTGCTGCCAGCAATTGCCAAATACCCCAGGTAAATGAACAATTCAATGTCAAAGTAAAACATTGACCTGCAGTACCTGACAATGAAAACTATTGGCAAGTGTTTGAGGGTGATAAGCACATTGATGATTTTCTGTAGTCAAAAAATGATTTTGTTGTACCAACACCTAGCTCAAGCCATGAAGAAGACTGTTTTGATGAAAAACAAGTTCCTAAAACAAAGTTGTCCTCTATTGCTGATATAAACAAGTTTGAACATTTTTATAAGGCATAATTTCTTGACAAATTAGATCAAAAGGACCTTGAGGTTTTACAATGCAAGGATGATACAATACCAAGGGGCCTTACACCATTAGAAGAACTTTTTGACTTCAATGATGTAGCTAAAAAACCAAAGATGGAGCCTACAGAAACTCATGTAGAGGAACATAACATAGGCAGCATAAATGAACCCAAAATGATCAAACTATCTAGCAATCTTCCTGATCATATCAAACAGGAATATATTGAACTTTACAAAGAGTTTGGAGATGTGTTTGCATGGGGGTAGAAAGATCTGAAATCATATGATACCAGTATTATTCAACACAAAATTCCTCTTAAAGAAAATTAGAAACCTTTCAAATAAAAACTAAGAAGGATAAACCATGTTTTATTACCTTTAGTTGAGAAAGAGATCAAGAAGATGTATGAATATAGGATCATAGTTCCACTTAGGTACTCACAGTGGGTTTCCAACCTTGTGTCTGTTAGGAAGAAGACCGAGGAGATTAGGATTTGCATTGACTTTAGAAATCTGAACAAAGCCTCCTTGAAAGATAATTATCCCTTGCCTAAGATGGATCACATACTCCGAAAGGTGGTTGGATCTAAGAGAATATCACTTCTGGATGGTTTTTCAGGCTACAACCAAGTGCTAGTACTCCCAAGTGATCAACACAAAAATACTTTCACCACACCTTGGGGTACATTCATGTATGTTAAAATTCCATTTGGTTTGATGAATTCAAGGGCCACATTCCAAAGGGCCATGGACATAGCTTTTTCAGAAGACATAGGCTATTTCATAATCATTTACCTTGATGAGATCACTATTTTCTCCAAAATTGATAATAACACTTAGCTCGTTTGAATTTTTTTTTTTAGAAATGTAGGAAATATGGCTTATCTTTGAATCCCAAGAAAACATTCTTTGGTCTCCAATAAGGAAAGCTCCTAGGCCACATAATCTCTAAATAAGGAATCAAAATAGATCCCAAAAGGATTGAAGACATATTGAAAATCAACCATCCTAGAAACCTCAAAGAATTGCAATATTTCATTGGGAAGATCAACTTTGTGAGAATATTCATCCCCAACCTTGGTGAACTTTTGAGGAATATCACAAATATGCTCAAAAAGGATGAAGGAGTTAAATGGACCTTAGAAGCCAAACATTCATCTGAACTAGTGAAACAAGCTGTCAATCAAACACCAGTTCTTATCAATCCTAATTTCACCAGGGATTTTTACATTTTCTCATTTTCTTCTTAACACACCATTGCTGCAGTATTATTGCAAAAGAATAATATAGGAAAAGAACAACGAATATCCTTTTTCAGTAGAGTCTTAAGAGATGCTCCACTAAAATATAACATCATGGAGAAACAAGCCTTAGCCTTGATAAAAGCATTGAAAGATTTCCAAGTCTACATTTTACACTCTCATATCATTGCTTTTGTTCCACATACAATTGTCAAGGACATTATAAATCAAGACCTTGATGGTAAAAGGGGAAAATGGATTACTATTATATTAGAGTATGATTTAGAAACTAGGCCTACCAAGCTGATTAAAGGACAAGGACTAGAAAAACTCATGGCAGAATCAAATTTTCAAGCACTAGAAATAAATATGATTGATGTTTTAAAAGAAACAGAAGAATTCATAGCTCCATACATTGAAGAAATATTTTTGAATCCTTTGTGGTATGTTGATATCATTTATGCGCTTCTTTATCTTAATACTCCTCCTTCTTTATCAAAGACTAAAGCTAAATTTTTGAAACAGAAAGCTTTAAATTACTACATTTTAGATGGAGTGTTATATTGGAAGAATTATGTTGGCATGTTGCTTAAATGTTTGCTTGAGAATGATGTAGGAAAAATCATGCATGAGTTGCATGAGGGAGAATGTGGAGGACACCTTTACTGGAAAAACACAGCAAACAAGATTCTTAGAGCTGGCTATTATTGGCCCGTCCTTTTCCCTGATACTCATAAACTTGTCATGACTTACCATAAGTGTCAAATTTTTTATGGCAAGAGAAAATTTGTACCTTTACCCTCGCATCCCATCAGTATTGAGGCTCCCTTTCAACAGTGGGGTTTGGGCTTTATTGGAGAAATTCACCCAACCTCATCTGCTCAACATAAGTGGATCCTTACTACCACTGATTATTTTACCAAGTGGATAGAGGCTATCCCTTCTAGGAATGCTACTAACTCAGTCATTATCAAGTTCTTTGAGACCAACATCTTATCCAAATTTGGTTGTTTTAGAAAAATCATTACAGACAATGCTACTACCTTTAAATCCAAAAGAATGGTTGATTTCTACTATAAATATCATATCACATTGGGGAATTCCACAGATTACTACCCCAAGGTAATGGACTAGCTAAATCCTCCAATAAAATCCCGATCAACATTATCAAAAGACTACTGGAACAGAATAAAAAAATCATGGCATAATAAGTTGGTTCGTGCATTGTGGGCTGATAGGCTAACCAAAAATAAATCAATTAATATGTCCCCCTATCAGTTGGTATACAACATGGATGCAATATTCCCAACATATTTGGGAATTCCAGTCACAAAAATCCTGCAAGAAGTGCAATTAGAAGAAAATGACATGTAGAGAAGGTTGAATCAAACCATTTATTTACAATAGTCAAGACAGGAAGTGTACAAGAGGACACAATTAGTTCAAGAGAACATCAAGAAGATCTTTGATACAAGGGCTAAAGCAAATAATTTTCAAGGATGAGACATAGTTTTGAAATGGGATTCTATGAGAGAAGACAAGGGTAAACATGGAAAATTTGAGAATTTTTGGAAAGGGCCTTACATCATTCATTCAATTAGGGGTCATAATGATTTCTTTTTACAAGGGCTGAATGGAGAAGAGTTATTTTGAGGTCCTGACAATGGCAGGATTCTCAAACACTATTTTTGTCAAGATTCCTAGCTTCAAAGTTTTCATTCATTGTACATAAAACATTGCATGAAAAAACACAAAAAACGCAAAAACAATGAAAGAAAGGAAAAAGAGGGCAGATTCAAAAAGAGGTATAGAACCATACCCAAAAAATAGTACTACTGAAAGTGTGCAAGTCTAAATGCCACTACTGATTCAAAAATAATATCTTGTTCAGTCATCTAGCCTAATCATGGTTGAACATGCTTTAAATTTATGTTGATAAGTTAGTAAAAACAATGATTGTCAAGATTATTTCAAAATTGATATATCAAGAAAGATAGAATAGGGAATATAAGATACTGGTTCCACATGCTCAAAACAGAACCAAAGAGAAGGACGAGGATGCATAACAAATGATAGATTACTTCCCTTGTCTTTCTATTTTACCTTTATGCAAAATAATGTTTTTGTGCAGATTGTTCCAATTCCACAACCATGGTGAATCAGACTGCCTAATCTTGATTTGAACCATGCTTTCAATTTTTATGTCAAAATTTTAGAGAATCAAGACTGCCAAACAAATTAATCTTGGTAGTCAAATAGTTTAGGTATAGATTAAAAGAATTCACTTGTTTAATCTGAACTTTTGGAAGCAATAAAGATAGAAGTAGATAGTTTATTTTTGTTTTTCAAAATAAAAATGTCAAGAGTGTGCCAGTTAAAGTGTACTCAAGGAAGAAATTTTTTTAGGACAAGTACGTTGGGTAGGTAGAAATGTTGTTGAAAGAATCATATGTTGTAGATTATTAATATCATCACTTCAAAAGAAATATCAGCGAGTGATAAGAAGGAAAAATTATGTCCAATGGAAAGACACTGGTCTACAAAAACTCAGGGATTTGATAAACTGAAATTTCTGGACACTTCCAAAAGGGAGTTTCCCTCCCCAAGTGGAGTCACTATTATTCATCAGTAATTTTTGCTAATATCAAAAGATGAATAAATTATGATCCTAGATTTCTAGAAATAAGATTTGAGAAATATTGTGAGTTCTATAAATCTCACTGCCTTCATTACCCTAAGTTAAAAAATATCTTCACTATCTTATCCCCTCTCCACCTTCTGAAAACTTACCCCACTACTAAAAAGAAGGAATTCATTATTGGGCCTATTTGCCTCATTTTACTACCTCACCTTCATCCTCATTCATGGCCCTATTCCTCTAAAAACCCATTTCTCCCCTTCCTCAAAACCCTCATAAAACACCTTCATTTATCATTTTTCCTCTGAAATATTAAAGAATGTAAAAAGATTCCTTTTTTACATTCTTTAAAACTAAGTTCTAGCCTATCGAGTCCTTTAATTTATGCATAAACCCTATTTTTGTGTAAAAACTGCTCTTCTATAAGACATAGGCCTTAAGCCCTTTTCCTCTTAGCCCCAGCCCCCCTTTACCGTCATGAGACCCTGAACTGTGGCTATTTTTTCCCCGCATATGTTTCAAAACCCACATTCACTGAAACCTGCGTACCATTTAAACTCTACCACCTGTCCATACCGACCCCACTCTTCTAACTTACCTTTTACTGAAAGGTTAAAGGGCTCGCATCTTTCGCAGATGGATCATCACGCTGCCCAAGATCGATGGCGGAGAGTGTCTTCGCCCCCCCTCTACCCATTTCTCGTTAATGCCAAGAGGGGCTTGGGGGGCGAAGTCTGACGTTAATGGCCACCCATCCAAAGTTCACACCCCCTTGTGCCTAAAACTTGAAACTACTATGGACCCCCGGCGAAGTCCATGAGCGATTTTCTTAAAACTGCCTTCCCGCTCGTGCAAAACCACCCTCACCTCTTCACGCCAAAAATCCTCTTCCTCCATTAAAATCCTCCAAAGCCCTGTGGCTCTGCGATGAGGCCTTGAACCACCATTTTCCATCACTGCAAATGCTCCAATAGGTTGAGAAACTCCAGATAAGTGAAGAAAGCCACAAATGGAAGATTTAAGATCAATTGTTGTTTTTATTGTGCAGGTTTAAAAGCAGGAATGCAGGAGATGCATTCAAAATGTCCTAAAACGTTCAAAACAGGTCTCTAAGTGATGATCCGGGGATTTAAATGTTTTCAAAGGGGCCAGAGACCAAAGTTTAAACTTCAACACCAATGAAACATGATCATTGGAGATCATAAAACCATACAGCACTATTAGAATGCCTCCATACACATAAAAAAAACTGTCACCAATAGAAACACAGTGACAAAAAAGACAGTCAAGGGACTGTGGAAAAACAGTGGAGGTTAGAAGGCTAATCACAGTTCAAAAAAAAATCACAAGGTTAGCCAACAAAGCAGAAATTAAAGTGATTAAGCAAATAAAGCAGAGACTTAAAGGAAGTAAAGGTCAAAGGTTAAAAAATGAAATGAAAAGACCAAAGGGATAATCAAAGGATCAATGAAAAAAATAGAGTTAAAGGACCAATTTAAACACTAATCACAGCTTGAGGGTAAAGGAAGAATCAGAGGTAAAGGTACAAGCACCAGAAGATTAGAGTCAAAACAAAAGACAGAAATGAATATTAAGCTTGAAGGATCAATCAAAGTTTAGAGGACGAAGAGGCAGAGATAAAGCAATAAGATAGTTTAAAAGTATAAAAACAAGTTTAAGAGCCTAAAACAGGGTTTTAAGGCTAATACAAAAGGAAAATTTTTACCTAAACAGATTCAAATGACTAAGCCTGCAGCAGTTACTCCTCTCAAAAGATATTTTTGCCACCTAGTTCTTTGTTTCCTTCAAATAAAGCATTAGGCAATTATTGACCTGAGTAAGAGATATTTATATCTGCCAAACAATTATTGTAAAAGTTATGGATAGGCCTTAAAGTCAAACATTTCACCTATTTTTTCTTAGAAGTTAAGGTAGAAGTTATTATTCAGAGAAATATCTGCAGATATTCCTGCCTTGAGCCTTGCATGGTATTCAAGGTTAGGAATTCATTAACTCTGTAATAAATGACACTCGAACCCTAACTTACCTTCACCTCCTCATTTGTAGCATAAATATTGCACTTGAACTCATTATCGCGTTGGCATTTGATGACTCTTTGAAGTAATACGTAGTCTCTTGGAAGTTGAAAGAAAATTGATGTCTTTGAACTTGTGGATGCCCTGATTTATTTATTGATGGAGGAGGCTAGATCACTTGATCCCTGAGCTTGGTTATTGGTGAAGTAATTCTAATCTGTTATTGTTATTTCATGTTTCATTATGTTTCCATATTTCTATGTTGTAGTAGAATAAAGGATATAGACTAAGAAATGTCTTTTGAAAGCACCTTAGTTCTGTTTTTTCTTGACTGCCTTAATGTTTTCTTCTACTAGGACATTTTAGAGAATTCTTAATTGCTCTCTAAACCCCCTAAGCTTGTTTATTTCATGAATAATTTAATACAGTTGGTATCAAGTATGATTTATGGCTAGCCTTGCTTATTTGATGTCACCTAAACACTATTTTTGAAGTCTCTCTCTAAAGTACCATTCTTTAAAGTTTGCCAAAGAGGTTTTGTTTCGATCATACCCTTTGTACTTGCTTAAATAATTATTTTATAGATATTCATTACTATGATCAAGGATGTTTTGGAGTTACCTCTTCCCTGATTATAGTTATATGTGTGTCTTAAGTGTTTTCTATCCTTGAAGGTGAAATCACTAGAAGTTAAATGAGTTTCTCGCCTTCTATATTTCATTGGAAAAATTTGTCTTGATTTATTATATGCTTTAGTTGAATCAAAGAATTTATGGTTTTCCCTATCTACTGATTGCCTCTTTATTTCTTATGATATTTAAGTCCCTCTGTTGAAAAGTACATATGATTAAGGATTCTTAGTTTCCCTTCATCCTACTTTTTATTTTTACAATTGATGTCCATCTCATTACACCTAAAGAACCTTGAAGATCCATTGACTAGGTTAGATTTTCCCTATGATGCTGCTTGATCCATTGATGAACCTATCATGACTTTCATTAGACTGCATTGCCCAATGGCTTAGAGATTTACTCATTTTATCTATTGTCCTTGTCCATCTTGTCCAAAAAAAATAATCAAACAAACCTCACACTTAATAACTAGCCTAAAGTCAACCCTTCCAAGCAAACAAGTTTATATCTCTACAAAAACATAGAGAGAACCCTCTCTAAGACTAGGAAGGTTAGGTCCTAGGACTCCAAATATTGGTTTGATGTTACCCTGTCATTTGGTTTACTAATATTCAAAATCACGGGACTCCAACAGAATACATCCCTGAATTCTCTGATTAGTGGTAAGTCTTATACATTCTCTTTTTATGTTTGTTTTCCCAAATCCTCCACTTGTACAAGATACACTTGACAACCTTTTCTTTCTGTTATTTTTAATTGCAATGCAGAAATCTGTCTGACAGATATTGGTTTTGGTTTTCCTTTAACTATTACAGATTTTCCTACATCATATGTGCAATGTATTGTTTTGTCTAAGAAATTTACTATTTATTTATATTTTTCCACCCAATCCATTCCTAATAACAGATCATAAGATCCTAGAGGGAGAATGTTTAAATGGAGTTTAGTTTTATGTCCATTTAAATTTACAACAGTTTTGGGAAGTTTATGTGCCACTTTTCTATTTTTTCCTGTGTGAATTTGGGTTACACTTTTTGCCCTTTTTTGAGAAAAAAATTTGATTTTTTTCTATTCTTCAACTTTCTGCAATCCAAAACAATTTTTCTGTTTAGAATTTCATTTTGCGATAAAAATAAAAGTTTTTAGAAGTTTTATTAGCTTTCTATTACTTATTTTTTGGAATTTTGTTATACGCATTTAATATGTCAACTTAGCATTTCTTCAAGTGTGTGTTTTTTAACAATCAAAGGATTCATAAAAAATCATGTTAATATGCATTGGTGTATTATTTGAAAACTTTGTGTTTTTGAGAAACAAAATGTGTTACAACAATCTATACAGAACCTACTTTTGTTTCATTATATTTACAAAACCAACTGATGCATATCATAATTACTAGAATTTTGTGAACTGATCCAATATAAAAAAACTACATATTTTGAATATGTTTCGCAACACATGAAATTTGTCAACATATAAGTTATAAACTAAAAATATAAAAACTACCCATTATAGACGACAGACCGATGTAATGCACCATAATTTTTTCAAATTTTTTTGCAGTGTATTTTGGAAGATACAGAATATTGATTTCATTGAATCATAATGAAGTTCGGAAATTTTTTGCACTCGTTTTATTACAAAATTAATTAAAATTAGTAAATATTTATGAAATTCCATAAAAGTTATATTTCCTGAAAGTAGAATGAATTATGCAAAATGCTTGTCTTGGTTCCAACAGTTAATCAAGTATTTTTCATTGAGTTTAATCAGTCCAAAGTTGAAGAAATGTATCCAGAGCTTGGCTCTACATAATTGCAGACGTGTTAGCTCGGACGAACATCTAAAAAAATTTCGGCCGAATTGTTTTTTGTGCCAACGGCTCATCAAGTCTGATGACACAAAAGTTCGACCGAATTTCTTTCAATTCGGCCAAACCTTTACTTGACTTTCCATCAACCGAAAAATACAACGAAGCCCCTCCAAGAAAAAAATTTCGTGGAAATATAAATTGATGTAAAAGCATTCATTATTTTCACATAATTTCACACATTTCTTCATTTGGTATGATTTTGCAAAGGATCGTTTTGGGTTTAAGGAATTTTTGGCATAACATTCAATGGACATTTCTTGGAGAAGGACATTTCTTGGAGGTATGTGATACATTTCTTGAATTTTTTTTGGGCTTCCTTTTTTTTGAAGTTATTTTGTTTTTGATTTTGCATAGATCTGATTTTTCAAAGGATTTTTTTGGGTTTAAGGACTCTTTTTGGCATAACATTCAAAGGACATTTCTTGGAGAATGACATTTCTTGGAGGTATGTGATACATTTTTTTGGCTTCATTTTTTTTAAGTTATTTTTTTTAGAGGTTTTGGGCTTAATTTTCATTGTTTTTTTTAAGGTATCCTGGTTTTAGAAGTTTTGGGCTTAATTTTCATTGGTTTTTTTTAAGGTATTTTGTTTTTAAAAATTTTGGGCTTAATTTTCAAAGGGCGTTTTTTTGGATGTATTTTGTTTTTAGAGGTTTTTGGGCTTAATTTCCAAAGGAAATTTTTTGGTTTTTAGAAGTTTTGGGCTTAATTTTCATTGTTTTTAGAGGTTTTGGGCTTAATTTTCAAAGGACATTTTTTTGGATGTATGGGCTTACTTTTAAAAGGATGTTTTTTTGGATGTATTTTGTTTTTAGAGGTTTTTGGGCTTAATTTCCAAAAGACATTTTTTGGTTTTAAGGTATTTTGTTTTTAGAAGTTTTGGGCTTAATTTTCAGAGGACATTTTTTTGCATGTATTTTGTTTTAGAGGTTTTTGGGCTTAATTTCCAAAAGTCATTTTTTGGACTCAATTTCGAAAGGCCTCTTTTTAGGCTTAATATTAAAAGGACATTTTTTGGAGGTATTTTTTAAAGTGATATTTTTTAGAGGCTTTTTTGAGGTATTTTTTAAAGTGGCATTTTTTAAGAAGTTGGAATTAATTTTCAATGGACATTTTTTGAAGGTATTTTTTGAAGTGACATTTTTTTAGAGTACGTGTTTTGGGTTGAAGTAAATATTTTATAATGATTTTTTAAAATGAGTTTTTGTCTAACTTTTTAAATGAAATTTTTTTGTAGGACTTGGAAAGAAATATTTTGAGTCTCGTTTCATTTTTATAAGACATTTTTTCTCAGATTTTTTGAAGAAGTGTTTTGGATTGAAGTATGTATTTTTTGCAAAAATTTTAAAATGAGTTTTTTTTTATAAATTAAATCTTTTGTGATGTTTTTCTTAATTGAGTTTTGTCTAAATTTTTAAAGGAAAATTTTTGAACTTCATACTCTATTATCATGGGAAATCGAAGGAATTGCACGAGAAAATATGATCAAACAAGAGACCTTGAGGAACGTAGAGAAGAGGGGAGAGAATATTGCAAAAGAAAGAGATAAGCACTCTCAAATATTGAAAGGGAAAATCAACCTCAACTAGAAGTTGAAGCAGGTATGTAAATGTAAAGATTATAAATTTGATATTTAAATTTTTCCTAGTGTAAAATGTGAAGCTTAATTTTTATTTGATGAACTAATTTGAAAAATATTTTGCAATGTAAACAGAGAAAGATATTCCTCAAAACATTAATGGTGATATAAAAAATTTTGAAAGAGAAAGTGAAAGAGATATTGAACCA
The DNA here is from genome assembly GCA_034641835.2 of Pinus albicaulis. NCBI lineage: Eukaryota > Viridiplantae > Streptophyta > Pinopsida > Pinales > Pinaceae > Pinus > Pinus albicaulis. Next base: position 499,408,015 of record CM076571.1, on the reverse strand, counting down.
ATGATTGAAGATGGTGAAAATGTTGAAAGAAATTCAAGTGAAGAAATTGAATCACAAGGTATGTATATATATATGTTGAGCACATGCAAATATTATTTAAATTATACATATTTATTAATTTAGTTATTTATTGAATATGTAGAGATGAAATCAATTTCGATGATGAGATGTTAGAAAATGTTGACACTCACACATATGGAGATAAAACAGTTGACCATGTTATACGATATCATGTTAAACACATTTTGGATATGTACTTCATAAAGGAAAATGTGACAGTTCAAGCCCAAATGTTTAAAGGTCTCCTATCATTAAGGAAATTAAAAGAAGCTACGACTTTATTGGGTGTTCGAAAATCAACAAAATATAAAAAAAAATGAAGGAAAATGTGATACAGAATATAAATAGTTCTATAAATTCAATTAGAAGATATAGATAGAAAAAAAATTTAGTTGTATGTAGAGAAATACATATGGCAGTGGTTTCATCAAGCACTAAAGAAAATCGCTTGGTATAATCTATGGCACGAGCATTAGGAACCTCACGAAATATTTGCACAAACATTGAAAATTTCGGTTGCAAATAGATGTAAATCATCAACTCGCTTGTTGGAGAGCTATTTGTAGGCAACCATACAAAGATATACTTGGATAAAATGTTAAAAAAACAATATATGAATATTGGAAGAAAAATTCACGTGTTTCACCAAATACAAGGGATGTGATTCAAAGAAGAATAGCACAAAATCAGTACGAATAACATGAAAAACATTTCTTGGAAAACACTCATATAGAGTTCTTAAAAAATTTCAAATAAGAGAATAATGAAATTCATGTCTCAATCCATTCTTTTGTTCAACAAAAACCATGGTATGTAAAACCTATCACTGTACGCGACACTTGTTGCTATCATTATCAGGTGGAATTTCAGTTATATAATGACACATTCCTTAATTTTGGTAGAAAATTTTGGAAAGATTCACCTCCTCCTTCCACTATCCATGATTTCATATCTCAAATTCTATGTGGAAGATAAAGCGATGAATTATTTTACGAAAAGAAATGTGTTAGTGGTAAAAAATGCGATGATTGTGGAAATTTGACTAAATTTCAAAACAAATATCGTACTGATATAAATGATCAATCATTTTCCAACATGAAAGTGAAATGGAAGAGATATGAATATATCCATACATCAATTCAAGGTTCAAATAGTGCTAAAAGAATTGAATTACAAGAAGAAGAAATTTTTGTGATAGATTTTTTGAGAAATTTTGAGGCAAAATTTTATAAATACACTAAGAATTCCCATAGAGCTCGATGACAGGACTTGCAATTCAAAAATTCCAGTGAAATTTTTTGACCAGAGACCATTTTGTCAGTAATTGATTTTGCAGAAAACTACACATTTGTTCCACAAAAAGAAATTTAGAGTGAATACTATAATTCTCACCAAGTCTCCATGCTCGTCCATATTCTATATAGACATGCTGAACAAAATGTCGATCATATAGAAAGCACCAGTGAAAATCGGTATGTTATTAAATAATATCACTTTTATATGAGTGATGATCATACACATGATACATATTTTGTACAACACTGTTTTGGAAAGATTTATGACTCCTTGAAAAGTCATGGAATAAAATTCAATGAACATTGGATATGGTCAGATGGATGCGTAGGTCAATTCAAATCTTCACGATCATTCTTTTGGTTGTGTTGTCTTCATAATAAAACTTACATTAAAAATTGTTGGAATTTCTTTGAGACTGGAGATGGAAAAGGAGAACATGATAGTACAGGGGAATGCATAAAACGAGCACCTCGAAGATATCAAATGAACTCCTCTACAAACCAACTTGTGGATGTTAAATAAGTTTTTCAATGGTGCATGGCTACACTAAGCCATGAAACTAACCGATCAAGGGAAGTGTGAAGGTACATTCAATTTAATTTTTATTAGATATCCAATTTTAAATAGTGTACATTTATCAAAATGATTATCTTTGATGGTATTTTGATATCATATGTACATTCTGCTTTGAATTTTCCATATATAGGTTTTTTTGCATATTGGGGTCGAAGATGTAGACATATCGATTGGAAATGATGTTGAAACAATAAAAGGGGCTCGAAATTTGCATTCAATTAAAACAAAGTTGTCCAAAAATGTGTTTGCATTGGATAAAAGAAAATATTCTTGTTTTTTTCATGTTTGCATAGACAACACAGAATCCAATGATGTTTGTGAAAACAAAATGTATGTAAAATTTTGGAAACATACAGAGCTAAATACAAAGGGGAAAATGTCCGTTGCAATGTTTGAAGAAATGCAATTAGAGGAGACTACAATATCATCTAATGGTGATCGAGTTTCTGATATTGTTAGAGAAGGTAACATTTGACTTGCTTTCAAATGATAGAGATGTAGAAATAGATACTAAAATTATTTTAAAGTTAATTTTCCATGTTGATTATGATCTAAATTTAAATACATAAGTTTTTTTTATTGTGCAGGAGATCTTTTTTTGTAATTGCACCTAGTGACAACAATGAAAATGTGAAGTATTATTTGATGCCTTGAATTGAACAAAATATTAAATTATTAGAAAACTATAATGATCATGGGTTTCCATATGAAAAAGGATCTATTAAACTGAAAGGCTATTTTTTCAGACAAAATAATCAAAGTGGGGATTTTGTTTACTTTGAAGACTATGCACTTGATGTCATAAGTTGTCAATATAGTCGCTTGGTGTGTGCGACACACATAAAGTTGATAGAGGTTCAATCAAAGAAAAAACAAAAATTAAAAAATGGAAAATGTCAAAATCCGATCACTGACGGATCATTGAAGATGGCATTCCATTGGAGTTTTTATTTTTTGAACTTCCCAACAATTTATTGAACTTCCCAACAATTTCTTCTCTTTGGATTCATGTTTTATAACTTCTAGAACTCAACTAAAAATTGAACTGCCTTGTTATGTTATATGTGCAAGTGTTTTCACATGTACATTGTTTTGGTACATGCACACTAGTATCAGCTGAAAGTAGCTTTTCTATACATGCATTGATGAAAATGTTGCATGCATTGGATATATATATGTTCTAGAATGCAATTCACTGAAAGTATATTTTCTATGTGCATTGATGAAAAATGTTGCAAGTATTGGATATATATGTTCTAGAAGTATTGGATATATATATGTTTTAGAATAAAATTAACTTAAAGTAGATTTTCTATGTGGATTGATGAAAACGTTGCAAGTACTGGATATATATGTTCTAGAATGAAATTAACTGAAAGTAGTTTTTCTATGTGCATTGATGAAAAATGTTGCATGTACTAGATATATACATGTTCTAGGCAATTAACTAGAAGTAGCTTTTCTATGTACATTGATGAAAAATGTTGCACGTATTGGATATATATATATATATATATATATATATATATATATATATATATATATATATATATATATATATATATATATATATATATATATATATATATATATATATATATATATATATATATGTTCTAGAATGCAATTAAATGTTCAAGTATTTTTACTATGTGCATTGATGAAAAATGTTTCACGTACTGAATATATATGTTCTAGAATGCAATTAACTGAAAGTAGTTTTTCTATTTGCATTGATGAAAAATGTTGAAGTATTGGATATATATATGTTCTAGAATTCAATTAATTGAAAGTAGCTTTTCTATGTGCATTGATAAAAAATGTTGCACGTAATGTATATATATGTTATAGAATGGAATTAACTGAAAGTAGTTTTTCGATACATCATTGATGAAAAATGTTGCATGTACTGGATATATATACATTATAGAATGCATTTTTAAAATTTTATGATTGTTTGACACATATAAAAAGGCATAGAATCTTATGATTCTTTATATATATGTATGTATGTATGTATTTTACTTCAATCATTTTAACATATATATTCAAACATGTACTTAAATCATTTCTACATGTACATATATTCATGTGATTTTTGTTATTGTTTGGAAAATGACAACTTGAATTTTAGAAGCAAAACATTATATCATAATCACATGCCAAATGTAGTTCAACCATCCAAAACTTGAGTTTTAAAAATAAAACATTATATCACAACATTACCTCACATGCCAATTGTAGTTTAACTATCCAAAAAAACAAAACATTATATCACATGCCAAATGTAGTTCAATCATCCAAAACTTAAAAGTTAAAAAAAAAAACATTATAGATCACAACATTACTTCACATGCCAAATGTATTTCAACCATCCAAAACTTAAGTTTTAAAAACAAAACAAATTATAACACAACATTACTTCACATGCCAAATGTAGTTCGACCATAACACTGTAAAAAAAAACAAATTATAACACAACATTACTTCACATCCCAAATGTAGTTCAACCATCCAAAACTTAGGTTTTAAAAACAAAACAAATTATAACACAACATTACTTCACATCACATGCCAAATGTAGTTCAATCGTCCAAAACTTGAGTTTTAAAAACAAAACAAATTATATAACACTGTAACATTACTTCACATGCCAAATGTACTTCAACCATCCAAAAAATAAGTTTTAAAAATATTATATATCACATTCACATGTATCAAATGTAGTTCACATAAAATATGTCCAAAATTTGTAGATCTCACAAGTATCAAGTATCAAGTATCAAGTTATACATGACTGCATCTAGATAAGACTATATATAAAAAAGTAAATTTAAGACTAAATCTATTGAAAATATAATGTTGCATGTTTTCGTGTGCCTCATTTATCAAATAGTGCATGTGCATGATCCATCAAATACAAATGGATTTATTGTTTCTCCCAGCAAAGTCACGATCCTCGAGCTATCCCGTCAAGCATGGAGAACCTGTACACAATGTGTACAAACATTAAAATTTAATGTTTTAAAATTGAGTGAGAATATATAGAGCTTCATATTAAAAAAGAAATGTAAAAAAAATCATGCAATACCTCATGAGGTTCCCTTTCCATTTGTTTCTCGTCTACTAAAACTTCCCCCACTGGAACATCTTCAACAATAAACTATACAATATATATATATATATATATATATATATATATATATATATATATATATTAAAAATTTTCAAATGAAAATGCATATATAAACTTATTTTCAATAATATTTAAAAAAAAATTAGAAAACTTGTTCAAATGGTTGAAATGGTGTGGTTGTTCTTATCTCCATCACTAGAGTCCATGGAGAAATTAAATCCTCTATAGGAGCCTAAAATTCAAAAAATTTAAAAGTATAAAATAACTCAAGATCAAGATCTCAATTTATAATCTTGAAAAAACTGGGGAATGTGCTCTGCTAGGGTTCGCTCTTCCCTTGTAATGCTGAAACCCTAACAGTCTTGCAGAACTTCTCAGATCTGACAGTGCCCTTCTAAACCATGCATAGGGGTTCCTTCCTCAAGCATGGCAACAACATCGGGGGGGGGACTGGCGGCCAGCATCCCCCTGCAAGTAAGGAAGGAATCAAAGCAAACTCTGACCAA